>JAMXBD010000574.1:0-600000 GCA_024138025.1 Combretum micranthum
TTTTTCAAATAAGCTATTTGTAAAATCCGAATTTTCCAAATTTCTTTTCTTACATTTTTCTTAAGGGAAATCTAGTCTAATGCATTAAAAATTGGGGCTTCAATGTATACATTATCTAAGGACTTCATTTAGCTTATAAAACATTCATTTTAGACTTAAATACTAAGTGTTTATTTAGGCATTACACAAAGTTACGAATTTGACTTCACAATCAAAGTCAACACTTTCATTCTAACTTCACCTCTTGTTTTTCTTATTTTTATTATGCCTAACTCATCTAAACTCATGAAAATAATTCCTTCAACATGTCTATTACACATACCCTTCATTTTTCTTATGAAATATAAGTTTAAAAATTGATTTTGGAGGTCTTTAGGGTAGGGTTTCCATTTCATCCGAATTTTCAACTTTCCATATAACAAAGTCTTTCCTTTTTCAATGGTCTTGCCTTCTACATGTCAAGATATACTATCTATCATCACTATATATGAACAAGACTACATTTTTGTGGTCATCAATGCATGAAAATGAAAATAGCTCTATGATCATACATGTAAATGACAATGTGGCTAGCTAAACTTTAGATCTACTAAGTATGATGCATAAATCATGGATCTCATGGCATGAATAACAATATATATGCAAGATCACTACTTTACATGCATGAACAAGGTGAGATCTTAACATAAGCTCATCTAAACACTAGATCCATGTCTTGTGATGGCTTGATATTCTTGTTTATGTGTTTTCATGTCCCTAGCATGAGCTCATTGGGATTAAATGAGAAAACACACAAGATAGCTTTGCCATTACAAGATAGGAAGAAAAAGCTTAAATACACATACCAATGAGTCTTGAAGTGAAAAAGAGAAGAAGCAAAGTTGGAAAGTGAGGATGGGGAGAGGAAGAAGCTCACGGCACAAAGGGAAAAAGAAGAGAGTTTTTCTCTTTTTCAAAAGTTAAATGAGAAGAAAATGAAGAGAGAGAGAGAACATTTAGTATATATCTAAGGATTAGGGTTTAGTTAATAAAAATGAAGTAAAAATAATACAATGAGGGGGAAATAGAGGGAGGGGGCCGGCCACTTCATGCATGGTGTGTGTGTGTTTAAAATTTGATTTTTTGTAATTTAGTAAATGAAATGTAATAAATGTAATAATTATTAAAGAGACAAATTTCTTGGAAAAGAAAATTGAAATGAGTAGTTGTAAGGATGTAAGAATAGGGTATGGGTAGTGTGTAGTGTAGGTTGTACTTGTGAATAGTAGACAAGACATCTACTTTACCGGTTGTTCCGAAAACACGGGAAAAGCTATAACTGTAATCTTTATAGCTCGGAAAATTATGAAATTGATATTTTTGGAATCCTTATAAAATTACGGTTCTAATGAATATTCCGGAATATTTTTCTGAATCCGTGGCCCGGGGCACGCTTTTCCGTAATTGGGCTCGGGAAGGCCCGGAATTGAAAAATTCCCGAATTTAAAACTTTCAAAGGTTTGAAATGTACTTTGAACAACAATTCAAATTCATTTACTCCAATTTTATTTTACTATGAAACCGAAGGAAAGCCGGATTTAGGGTTCCTAGGCTCCATTCACTAAACTCAATCTGATCGGATTAGGGTTTCGTTTCCAACTCCTGGGGTTTTCTAGCTACTGAGAATTTCCGGGTTTACAACCTCCCCACCTTAAATAAAGTTTTGTCCTCAAAACGGAACTGACGTACCTTGTCCTTCAAATATCTCGGGGTACTTTCTCCGGATTTCATCCTCCGCTTCCCAGGTTGCCTTCAAAGCATGATTCCTCCATAATACTTTCACGTAGTGAATGTCTTTGTTTCGTAGCCTTTGAGTTTTCTTATCCAATATCTTTACTGGGTGTTCTTCATAGTCAGGTTTTCCTTCAACTGGATTGGCTCCAATTCCAGAATCCTCTCTGGGTCGGCCACATATCTCCTCAAACTGACACATGAAACATTGTGAATCCCGGACAAATTAGGTGGTAGGGCTAGCCGATACGCCAGGTCTCCGACTCTTTCTAAGATCTCAAAAGGTCCAATGTATCTCGGGCTTAATTTCCCTTGGTACGCATCCTCTTGATACTTTTGATCGGGTTTATCTTCAGGTACACATGATCACCCACTTTAAATTCAAGCTCCCGTCTTTTCAAGTCTGCCCAGCTCTTTTGTCGATCCTGGGCTTCCTTCATTTTCCGCTGAATCAACCTCACCTTATCGCGGCTTCCTGTACCAATTCCGGCCCAATGCTACCTTTTCCACCTCATCCCAAAACAAAGGGGACCTACAACGCCGTCCATATAAGCTTCATACGGAGGCATCTGGATAGTGGAGTGATAGCTGTTATTATAGGCAAACTCGATTAGGTGAACATGATATCCCAACTCCCTTTGAATTCCAGGGCACACGCCCTTAACATATCTTCTAAGGGTTTGGATCGTCCGCTCAGACTGTCCGTCGGTCTGGGGATGGTAAGCCGTACTGAAATGCAATTTAGTACCCAAGCTCTTCTGCAAGCTTGTCCAAAACTTGGACACAAATCTCGGGTCTCTATCTGAGATGATCCCCAGGTATGCCATGTAATCTTACGATCTCTCTGATGTAATCTTGGCTAACTTTCCATTGAATAGGTCATATTTATGGGTAGGAAATGCGCCGACTTAGTTAACCGATCCACTATTACCCATATTGCATCACAACCCGATGGAGTCTTGGGAAAGCCACAAACAAAATCCATGGATATTTGATCCCACTTCCATTCAGGAATAGGTAAGGGCTTTAGCATTCCGCCCGGTCTCTGGTGTTCTACTACCTTCACTTGTTGGCATACTGTGCACTTCATTACATAATCTGCCACATCTCGCTTCATCCCATTCCACCAATAGCAACTTTCAAATCTGGTACATTTTGGTGCCTCCCGGATGCATGGTATACCCGGAGTTATGTGCTTCACCCATTATCTCCTTCTTCAACTCCTCATCCTCTGGTACGCACAGCCTTCCGTTCATCCGGATCACGTCTTCCTCATCCACGGCAAAGTCAAGGTATTTCCCCGCTTGGGTTTCCCTTTTTATCCTTTGTATCACCTCGTCGTACCTCTGTGCTTCTTTGATTCTTTCCACGAGGGTTGGTTCCAGCACCAAGTTAGATATCTCCAGCTCAGCACTTTGATCTGTGAACTCGATCCTTAACTTCTCAAATTCCTTAATCAACTCCTTCTGGCTTGTAATCAAAGCGGCTACCTCTCCATGATTCTTCCGACTTAGGGCGTCCGCGACTGCATTCACTCTTCCTGGACAGTAATTTATCCCAGGTCATAATCTTTTATTAATTCCAGCCACCTCCTTTGCCGCATGTTTAACTCCTTCTGTGTGAACAGGTATTTAAGGCTTTTATGATCGTGTATATCTCACACCGTTGTCCATACAGGTAATGTCGCCATAACTTCAAGGCAAAGACAACTGCAGCTAGCTCCAAGTCATGCGTAGGGTAATTCTGCTCATGCGGTCTCAATTGCCGAGAAGCATACGCAATGACCTTCCGTTCTTGCATCAAGACGCATCCAAGACCATTTCTCGAAGCATCACTATGTACCGTGTAAGACTTTTCCGGATCTGGTAAAACCAAAATCGGTGCCGAGACCAGTCGTCGCTTTAGTTCCTGGAAACTTTGTTCTCTCTTGTCTGTCCAAATGAATTTTTCGTTCTTTTGAGTCAATTGAGTCAACGGCTTAGCTATCTTTGAAAAATCCTTCACAAATTTGCGATAATAGCCAGCCAATCCCAAGAAACTCCTCACTTCAGTAACGGTTTGTGGTGGCTTCCAATCCACTATTGCTTGATCTTTTCGGGATCAACTGATATCCCATCACCCGTTACCACATGTCCGAGGAAGGATATCCGGTCTAACCAAAAGTCACACTTGGACAGCTTGGCGTACAGCTTGTTATCTCGTAAGGTTTGCAATGCCAAACGGAGATGCTCCTCATGTTGCTCTGGTCTTTGAATATATGAGGATGTCGTCTATAAAGACTATCACCATTTATCCAAAAGCGGCTTATAGACTCTATTCATTAAGTCCATAAATGCAGCCGGTGCATTAGTCAGTCCAAATGACATTACCAAAAACTCGTAGTGCCCATAACGAGTACGAAAAGCTGTCTTAGGCACATCCTCAGGCTTAATCCTTAGCTGATGATACCCCGAACGTAAGTCAATACGTGAGAACACACAAGCTCCTTGTAGCTGGTCAAATAAATCGTCGATTCTTGGTAAGGGATATCGATTTTTGACAGTCACCTTATTCAATTCCCGGTAGTCTATACACAACCTCATCGATCCGTCCTTCTTCTTCACAAACAAAACGGGTGCGCCCCATGGCGATACACTTGGTCTTATAAATTTCTGGTCCAGAGCTCTTGTAACTGCGTCTTTAGCTCTTTCAACTCAGCCGGTGCCATCCGGTATGGCGCTTTAGATATTGGTTCGGTATTTGGAGCCAACACAATCTCAAAGTCGATCTCTCTCTTGGCGGTAATCCCGGCAAAATTTCTGGGAACACATCCAAGTATTCATTCACCACTGGAATATTCTTTTCCTCACGGTTTTCCCCTTCATCCAAGACGTCCTCAATCGGTATCATTTCCTCATCCTCCATCATCAGCTCGAATGAGCTTAGATCAATCCTTCTTGGGACTAAGGCCTCTCCCATAAATTCTACTTTTGCTCCCGATTGATCATAAAAACATACAGTCCTCTTTTGGCAATCCACTATTGCCTTTACTTTACTTAACCAATTCATCCCGAGGATAACTTCGTATTTATTCATTTCCAGCACAATTAGATCACTTTGGAGTGGTGATCATGGATTTCCAATGGACAGTCTTTTATTAGATCTCGGGTTGACACCACGCTCCCCGTGGGGGTCTTAATCCTCAAGCTAACCATGGTTGTGGCTATGGGCAATCCGAGTCGGGTTGCCAAACTATTGTGATGAACGATGGGTCTCCGTCAAACAAGGCATAGGCTTCACGCTATTTACTTGTATGTCCTGTCACCAGGCCACCATCAGAACTCTCGCTTGGATCCAAAGCTGCCAACTCTACGTCCTCATCTTCTTCGTCTTCTTCCACCATCCATTGGCCTTCTAAATTGTACAGCCTCATCCCGTGCATCGCGAAGCTGCTCGACTTCCGCTCTTGTTACCAGACCTCAAGGGGTTAGCATTGCTTGAGGCTCCGAAGGGTCGGGTGGTCACACTCTTTCGCTGTGAACACTCGGAAGCTAAGTGCCCTTTCTCTTTGCAAATAAAGCAAGTTACTGCCAGCTTCTTTGGGCATGTAAAAACCATGTGGCCAGCATCGCCACAAAAATAGCACTTGTTTCTCAACTGTGGGCATTGCCTAGGTGCATGTGTCCCTTACACTTCCAACATGTGACGTTGGCTTTGAATTGGGTTGGCTTGCTGCTAGACTCCTCTTTAAACCCTTGGTACGGCCTATACCGTTTACCCTTGAATCCTGAGCTCGAGGCATCAAACGGCCTCTTCCCGAATACTCTCTTTTCGGCTCCTGATACTTTCTTTTCCTAGCCCCTTCAATGACTCGAGCCTTTTCTACCATCTCGGGATAGGTTCTTACTCCAAACTCTTCTAGCTTGATTCGTAGTTCTTCGTCCAAGCCTCCCAGAAATACCTGCTTCTTTAATTCCTCACTATCCCTGAAAGATTCAGGGGCATATTGCAGCAGGTGAACAAATTCAGTTCATATTGCTCTACCGTTCTCCCTTTCTGCTTTACATGAAGGAAGTCCGCACTATACTTCACCCTCAAGCTAGAGGGAAAGTAATTATTCAAGAATTCCCGGCGGAAGGTTTCCCAGGTGGCCGGGGAGGTCAAATTCCTTCTCTTGGAGTCCCACCAGACTCGAGCATTGTATCTTAACATACGTCCCATATTCTAGCTGCAAGTAAGGTGGAATCTCGTATGCAGCAAAAGAACGTTCCACTTGGGCCAGCCAATCCTCAGCTTCATCCGGCTTACCGAATGCCCCATCAAAGTACCTGTTGCTCTTAATGAAGTCCGGTAAAGAGCTTCGGTGGGGTCTCCTGTATGGCGGGGGTGGCGGCAACCGCACATTATAGGAGTGCTCCTCCTGTGGAGCAGGTGCTTCCGCAGTCATTTCCCGATGATCTGCGGGCGGCGGATGTGGTGCTGAATCCCGAGCACTCTGACTTGGGGTGGGTTCTGCACTGGATTCTGATTCTGGATAAAGGTGTTCAGGAGATTGGCCAACTGCCCAATCGCGTTTAGCACATCGCCCTGTTGGTTTTGGGGTGCTACTCCTTGGGGGTCAGGTTGCTGTATAGCCGGTTGATCGGCTTCATTAGGGTTAGACCCTTGTCCTTGGTTCCGAGTTCGTCGGTTTCGTCTGCTTACACAATGTTTAATGGAGTTTTAGCATATATAGGGTTTTTAGGTTTCAAAGGAATAAGGTTAAACAGCTCAGAAGTTGCAAAATTGAATTTAAACTCAGAAGGAAAAAGAGTACATAACTCCATAAAGTCATAAGATGAGTCAAAATATCAATCCATAAAAGAAATAAGGAATAATTAAAAGAACCATAAGGGAAATAGAGAATCCACACATATGTAACTAATTGATATTCACAAACATAATGCGAATGAGTGATGCTTATGCAATCTATATGCAGTTAATGTTCTCTTAGTACATGACTAGAATGCGTGCTTTTCACAATTCCATTTCTTTAAAACAAAAGTGATCCTTTTCATTTCTTTAGCGAGCCATACAAATATTACATCAACTTTTAGTTCCCAAAATTTGGCTAGCTAAGCTTCCTTCCTATTCTAATCAATTTCCCTATTCCCGAAAACATGACAAAATACAGGGAAAAAGAACAACAAAACACTAACTATCCTGAAATCCTAAGGCAATTTGGCATCCCGCATTGCCTACTACAAAATAAGAAAATCAGGATTCCGCTTGGACTTTATGGGTTAGCTAACATCCCGGTCTCTAATCATCACTAGAGCTGTCGGGGGTCGGGCTAGGAAGTCGTCTCCTGCTGGTAGAACCACCATCGTCCTGTCGGACGAACAAGCTAAGATACTCCCTGGTGGTCATCCTCCGCTTCCTAGCGGGTCGAACTAGAGGCTCCTGATCCTCACTTTCTTCTTCCTCTTCTTCTTCTTCAGTCCCTTGCCCCTCATGCGGGCTTACTTCTTCCTCTTCACCTCTTATCTCGGTCACCTAGGCGGTTCACCTCCTTCAGGTTCTCTCACAGGCTCATCTGCCACATTCTCAGTCTCCATAGGCACTGGGGCCTCGGGTTCTACTACTGCTAGTCAAGCACAGGTGGGTTCTCACCCTCCACATACACATCTCTCCATAGCCTGGAATCTACCTCGGGTTCTACCCTCCCACTCTCTGGTATCTCCAACATCCGGTTGAAATCCCATATAATTTTCGGGTTCTGGGTTTACCTGCACTTCTGGTTCAACAGGCGGGGTAGGGGTCCTAGGCACCTCGTTTTGTTCCCAGTTCGGATCCTCCTCGGGATCCTCCTCCTCCTCCTCTTCTTCTCCTCTTCAATCACAGGTGCTCCATTCAGCTGCATACCTATATCCATAGCTGGAGGTGGAGCAATTACACGGGGGGGAGGATGTCCAGATAGATTGCATGCCAGGTGATATGATTCCATGCATCAGCTATGTTCCAGTCATGGTGATCAAACAAGTTATCATGAGCATAAACATATAGGGTCCTATGGGGATCCATACCCTAAAATCTGGAGGGGTTCGGTTTCCTCCACTTTTCAAGATAAACGTGGCTTCTCTTGTCATGGGCTCACGCCCGTAATCAACCATGATCCTCTCTAATGTGTAGATGGTCTCTAACTTCGTCCAGCTCCTTCTTCCCATAGGATCATAACTCAATTGATCCACTACTGAAGCCCATCGGGTATATCTCAGCCCATCCTTCCATAACCTGTACATTTCCCCTAGGGTCCGGGGATGTCGGGCTAAGGCAAAATCTTCACACAGTTCTCTTAGCCTCAGTCTATATTCTACCATGGTTTCATCATTTCTTTTCGTAAAATTCCTTGCCCTTTCCCTAGTCTCACCCAGAGAGACCTACATCAAACAATACTACTAATTAGACTCAACAAGAAAACGTTTTTAACTCCATTTAACCTAGTAATTAGATTTCTAGGTCCCGTTTATTTTAATTCTATTGTCTTGTTTTATAACCTAGTGCTCTGATACCAACTTAAACTGTCACGCCCCGTAGGGTATCCTAAACGTAACAGTCCGCCACATACTAAGTAAGACTCTCGAGTTCCCTAACCGGGCCTTCGGAGTCTTAAGTAGATGTAAAGCGTTCCCTTACGACAATAGAATACTTCAACAAATGGAGTTTAACAGTTTAACAAGGCATTCATTAGCCATAGATAATAAATCAAAACGCATAAATCTTTAAGGTTTACAAAATCTAAGGGGCATTCCCCCGCAAAAGAATAACAGTCTATTACAGTCATCCAGAGTCCTTAGTTTCCAATGGAAGTCTATACAAAAGAAATGAATCAAACTTCTATGGGAAACTCCTATCTCCGGTACCTGCGCTGTGGCTTGCCTTGGCCTAAGCCATATAAACTCATGCTGCAAAAGATAAACACTATCGGGGCGTAAGCTAACTAGCTTAGTGAGTAATACTTCCATAACGCAATTAAATACAATCATTCAAACAAGTATTATTCAAGCAAGTGCATGCACCATACAAATGAAATCATCAAACATATGACCAACCGGAAATCATATGTGGATGGACTTGCGCCCTCCATCCCGGGTTAGCAGATTAACGAATCCTGCGGTACGACGCCGTTTAAGCTCACGGTCAACTGATTAAAAGCTCGTTTTATGGATCACGATTAACCTCACATTCGTTTTATGGATCACGATTAACCTCACATTCGTTTTATGGGTCACGAAAAACCAACCAATGCAAATGCTCCAACCCCATTGGACATGAATGAACTCAGTTATATTCGGAGTCGAATAGTCATTAATTCGATTCTTTTAAGTGACCAACAAGTATACGCAGACATTCATCATATGATTCTAATAAACAATCAATATCTTAACACCCGGTTTCGATATGCTTAAGTTCCATTTCACATATCAACAATTCACAACATAAATAATTCCCACATACCCCATCATGCTTGTACAATTCTTTTATCTTTGCCTACATCACTAGTGCCACTACATTACATTCACAAGCATTAATTGAGAGTGGAAGTAACTCACTCGGCCATGGGTCACCAAACTCCTTAATAGTAATAATCGGGTGGTAGAGAGTCGTCCTGCTCGGAATCACCTACCAATCAAGAATAATCCCTATGAGATTCTCACCATGTAATTAAATCAAACTATACATCTAGACTAGTTGAATTCGGATTTCTCGCTATATTTGGAAGTTCCGACTTAAAACGGCCATAACTTGGTCATTTTAACTCGGAATTTCGCAAACTTTATATCGATCTTCATCTACTTCGAAAGATCTATCTAATTCAAGTATTAAATCCAAGTTTTGAAAATAATAGGGTCACGGAACAGTGGGATCAGTTCTGTCCCGCAATTGATCCAACTTTGAAAATGTGCTTTGCTTTTGATAAGAAATGTTCCTAGTGAGTGATTTGCATGAATGATTTAGGAATGAACTACTAATGTGTATGCCATGTAATGAACTCCTTGTGCATGGTCATGATGATTTTTGTAGTAATAAACTTTTAGGAACTCCTAAGTGTTGGGGAAAGTTTCATAAAGGCTAATTCTAAGAAGTTATTCTCCCACATTATACTCCTTAGGGTTTCTTTGGTTTTAATCTTGTAATCTACTTATTATTTAACTAAAAATAGGTTCTCAAAGTCTATAATAGTCATGGCCTCCATTCATGCACAAAAATTCACATTTTTCATTTGGTAAACATGTTTTCAAATAAGCTAGTTTGTAAAAATCCGAATTTTCCAAATTTTCTTTTCTTACATTTTTCTTAAGGGAAATCTAGTCTAATGCATTAAAAATTGGGGCTTCAATGTATACATTATCTAAGGACTTCATTTAGCTTATAAAACATTCATTTTAGACTTAAATACTAAGTGTTTATTTAGGCATTACACAAAGTTACGAATTTGACTTCACAATTAAAGTCAACACTTTCCACTTCTACTAACTTCACCTCTTGTTTTTCTTATTTTTATTATGCCTAACTCATCTAAACTCATGAAAATAATTCCTTCAACATGTCTATTACACATACCCTTCATTTTTCTTATGAAATATAAGTTTAAAATGATTTTGGAGGTCTTTAGGGTAGGGTTTCCATTTCATCCGAATTTTCAACTTTCCATATAACAAAGTCTTTCCTTTTTCAATGGTCTTGCCTTCTACATGTCAAGATATACTATCTATCATCACTATATATGAACAAGACTACATTTTTGTGGTCATCAATGCATGAAAATGAAAATAGCTCTATGATCATACATGTAAATGACAATGTGGCTAGCTAAACTTTAGATCTACTAAGTATGATGCATAAATCATGGATCTCATGACATGAATAACAATATATATGCAAGATCACTACTTTACATGCATGAACAAGGTGAGATCTTAACATAAGCTCATCTAAACACTAGATCCATGTCTTGTGATGGCTTGATATTCTTGTTTGTGTTTTCATGTCCCTAGCATGAGCTCATTGGGATTAAATGAGAAAACACACAAGACATAGCTTTGCCATTACAAGGATTGGAAGGAACAAAGCTTAAATACACATACCAATAGAGTCTTGAAGTGAAAAAGAAGAAGCAAAGTTGGAAAGTGAGGATGGGGAGAGGAAGAAGCTCACGGCACAAAAGGAAAAAAAGAGAGTTTTTCTCTTTTTCAAAAGTTCAAATGAGAAGAAAATGAAGAGAGAGAGAGAACATTTAGTATATATACTAAGGGAATTAGGGTTTAGTTAATAAAAATGAAGTAAAAATAATACAATTGAGGGGGAAATAAGAGGGAGGGGCGCCGGCCACTTCATGCATGGAGTGTGTGTGTGTTTAAAATTTGATTTTTTGTAATTTAGTAAATGAAAATGTAATAAATGTAATAATTATTAAAGAGACAAATTTTCTTGGAAAAGAAAATTGAAATGAGTAGTTGTAAGGATGTAAGAATAGGGTATGGGTAGTGTGTAGTGTAGGTTGTACTTGTGAATAGTAGACAAGACATCTACTTTACCGGTTGTTCCAAAAACACGGGAAAAGCTATAACTGTAACCTTTATAGCTCGGAAAATTATGAAATTGATATTTTTGGAATCCTTATAAAATTACGGTTCTAATGAATATTCCGGAATATTTTTCTGAATCCGTGGCCCGGGCACGCTTTTCCGTAATTGGGCTCGGGAAGGCCCGGAATTGAAAAATTCCCGAATTTAAAACTTTCAAAGGTTTGAAATGTACTTTGGAACAACAATTCAAATTCATTCACTCCAATTTATTTATTTTACTATGAAACCGAAGGAAAGCCGGATTTAGGGTTCCTAGGCTCTATTCACTAACTAAACTCAATCTGATCGGATTAGGGTTTCGTTCCAACTCCTGGGGTTTTCTAGCTACTGAGAATTTCCGGGGTTACAGGTGAAGTTGTTAAGAGGAATTACAATACCCAAGAAAATAAATTTGTTAAGTTCTCTAATAATATTTTGATGATAACAAAAGGAAGATTAATTGTTTCTAAGTATGATTGAACAGAAGCTTATTAGAACCTTTGATAGTTGTATAAATAAGTTTTTATAAAGTCAGAAGTTATTGCAGAAGTTTCGTTTAAGCTTTGGTATCTAAAGAAAGTCTTTTAGAAGCATTTTCAGAACTTTCAGTGAAACTCATATATGCTAGTCAGAAGCATTTTCAGAATTTACGTTAGTAGACAAATATGCTTATCAAGCTAGTTAGAGGCATTTTCAGAACCTTCTTCAATAGAAAGATAAAGTTAACAGAAGCTGTTTCAGAACCTTTAAAGCTGGATACGACTTTTTTGTTGATCTTAAAAGTGATTAAAACTTTGTTTTAATATTTGTCAAGACCCAGCTTTATTGTCAAAGTATATTTGGATAATATACTTGATGTATTACACTAAAGATGGATTTAATATCATAGGGATCAAATCACATCAAGATGTTTTCAAGTTTTTTTTTTATAGAGATAAAATAATTTGATTTTTCAAATTATTTTTACCAAAATACATGAATTATTTTTTATGACAAAATTATCATGATGTTTTTCTTTGATAAGATTTGTTATACAAGTAAAGATATGAAGGATAAGGTTTGTTACAAGAGAATAGGTCTTCATATTTTTTTTGAATATCACAACCAACTTTTTGGATAAAGATTACAATATCAAGTTTGTTTATTCAAATCTATTAAGAAGCTAATGACAAGAATATCTTGGTAACCACTGAAGCTTATCACATCATACATCAATAAGGAAGATTTGATTTTTGAAAATTCACTGGAAGATTATGTTTCGGCAAAGATATATATATATATATATATAAAGGATATTGTTAGTTTTTGTTTATTTCATTTCAGAAAATCTAGTGAAGAATGATAACCTCAGTTTCAAATATGAAGAGAAGATCACGGTGGTTATAACAAGATTTCTTCAGGTTTATCTAAAGTTAGGATTACAAGAAGATCTCGGTACATCTAATATCTTGGATGAAGATCATAATAGTTTATATCAATTCAAATTCATATCACAACAGATAAGGAAGAGAAGATCACGTCTTTCGAATTTTGCAAAAATAGCCGTTGGTGATTAAGAGATATATTTAAGGAATCAGAAGCAAAGACAAGGACAAGCATTCAGATTCGCATAAAAAGAAGAATTTCTTCTTTCAGAAAAAACAGCTTACTCATATATTTTATTGAATTTAATTTGTAGAGGAACTTTATATTTTTAATCCTTAAAGATTTGTTACTTCTTGAGAAGTGTGTGAGAGTTACCTATCACTATAGTTGAGTGTTAGCTTAGAGTTTAAGCTAGGGAGACTCAATAGTGAGACTTTGCCAATACGGTGGCTTGATTGTACTCTCATTTGAATTTTGATATAGTGAAACACCACCAGTAAAGATAACCGGGACCCCGGCTTGGAGCTGGAAGAGTGGACTGACACGCAAGGCAAAACCACTATAATTTGCTGCTTGATCTTCTAACTCTGATATTTTAATTATTGCATTTTATTTATTTATTTATTTATTTGTTCTCACAGTTTTCAACAATATTTTTTTTTTATTTAAAAGAGGCGAAATTTTCATATAATAATCAATTCACCCCCTCTTGATTATTTTAACGGGACCAACAAAATCAAATTCTTAAGAGATAATGATGAAGGATGAAGACATAATGCCTATTGAGGATACATGGGATAAGGAAGAATCACATGAAAAACAGAAGATATACCAACGATGGGTAAGTACTCAGACGTAATCCCAAGGATATAACCATATTGACTCATAAGGTAAAGAGTGATTTTGAGAATTGATTGGACCCTTCATACATAACCAATATCAAAGGCATCGTACCATATGGCATTGGTGTCTTGGTGAAGCCATAAGAGTTGAAATTCCAGAAGCAAGAATAGTAGAATTGGAAGCTCATAGGGCTTAGTGTGTTCGCCATGGGGCGCACTTGTTTTGCCTGCAAGGACGAAAGATGAATCCTTGGGGCTATGTATCGAATTTCTGGTAAACTAAAGGAGTTACAATCAGGAAAAGATACCATTCTTTTCCTAGGATCAATGATCTATTTCGATTGGTTGCAAGAAGTCTGCATATTCTACGCATTGATTTATGTTTTGAATTATCAGCTATCGAGGATAAAACCCGAGAATGAACTAAGATCAGCTGTTTGTACCAAGTATGGACACTTTGAAATTTTGGAGATGTCTTTTGATTGGATAATGCTCCAATAGCATGCATGGATCTTACAAGTAGAGTGTACAGACCACCCTTGGACAAATATGTAATATTATTTGTTGAGGACTTCATGATATGCCCAAAAAGTAAAGAAATAACATTAAAAGCATCTTAGGATGATAAGACAACCTCTAAGATAAAATAAGTCGTATGCTAAACTGTTTGAGGACGACTTTTAGCTGGAACGGATATTCATTTAAGACACAATGTGTTAGGAAAAGATCTTTGGACAATCCGAGGAGATCACAACCATTGTGCAGTGGAGATAACCCTAGATGGTGACCCAAACGAGAATCTTTTAGGAATAAGCTGACAACAGATACAAGTTGGTAAAATAATTTTTTTTTTTATGGAACAATAGCTAGGCTTTGTACCCAGTTAACGCAGAGGAATGAGAAATTGTATGAATAGAAGCAAAGGGAAAAGCTTCCAAGAATTAAAATAAAAACGAGTGTCAGCACCGACCTTGATTTTGCCAGACCTATATAAATCTCATATGATGCATAGTGATGCTCCAGGGAATGGCTTTGAATGTGTATTAATGAAGGAAGGAAAAGTCATTATTTATAGTTTTAATAATTCAGACCCGTGAGCGTCCCTACCACGTGCATCAATAGGAGTTAGCCGCAATCGTCTCTGATTTTAAACATTGGAGGCATTATCTATATGGACAAAAAGGTGAGACATATGTAACAGATCATAAAAGCTCTAGGTATTTGTTTACACAGAAGGAATTAAATGTGAAGCAAGGAGGATGGTTGGATTTGGTCAAAGATGATGACCTGGAAATTAAATATTGTACAGGAGAAGTTAGGGAAAAGTGATAGCATATCATAAACCAAAAAGGAACTAATAATGAAATTAAAGAATTAAGGATTTAAATTCACTATGCAAAGTATTGAATTGGAGATATCTAAATTTAATATTAGAAATAACCGTGGTTAAGAAAAGCAAGGAATCTCAAAATATGACAAGAGTAATGCAAAAAGTTTGAGAAAGAATTTTAGGAAGTAAAATACTCTGACCCTGTAATGGATAGGGAGGATGTGGCCGGAAGGAAAGGACGACCGTATGTAATAGAGAATTGAGGAGTTGAGGAAGGGAAGTGTGAGTAAGGTCATTACTGATGGGACAGTACAAAGGGGAAATATAGTGAAGTGTGCCATGGAATGTACGACATGTATATGGGCGAGAACAAAATATCGATGGTCATGTGGAATGCTAAGGCTTTTGCCTATTCTTAAATAGGAATGGGATCAGACATCCATGGATTTCAAGAAAGGTTACCTTAAGGACTTCAAAAGATTGCGATAAAGTATAGGTGACCATGGATCGATTAATCAAGTCAAAACCCTCTTTGCTAATCAACACCACGCACCTTGAGAGCAAACTAGCCAAATTCTACATTCGAGGAATAGTGGCTATAGGATACCCGCAAAATTTATAGGTTCTGGATAAGGTTACGAAAGAGTTTGGACACAAGACATAGCTTAGCCTCGCTTGTCTCCTCAGACCAATAGACAATTTGAATGGTAGTTTAAACCTTAGAAAGCATGTTGAGAGCATGTGTATCGGAAATTCAAGGGGAACTAAAATAGTCACGTACCGATAATAGAGACTTGCTTGAGATGACAGCTATCACCCGATCAATTGAATGCCATTCTACGAAGCCTTGTATGGACGGTGTCATGAGACATCTCTTTTTTAGGATGACATAGAAAAAGCCTAGCGATGAGTCAAGCTTAAGACACGAAGGCGAATAATAAAGTGGGGACGACATAGTAAAAGAAAAAGGAAACTCAAGACGGGTGAAGGAGTTAGGCCCATTTGGAAAGATAAGTTCTCGAATATCAAAGTTAACTTAGAGGTAAATCCCATTGAGGAAGTACGAAGAGTACGTACAAGGGAAGATAAACCCGAGATATGTTGTACCTTTCGAAATATATTGGACCCTTGAGATGCTAAGAAGAATTGGAGACCTAGCATATTGGTTGGCCCCATACCCCAGATTTCATAAGAAACATACCATGTGTCATGATTTGGTACTAAGGAAAAATGTACTAGGCCCAGAAATAATCATGGAATTAACACCATTCAGTCCAAACAAACCCTACTCAAGAGGCACATCCAGTACTAGACATGGATGTAAGGGCGCAAGGATTGCTTAACTAAGAGGCTCGGTAAGTGAAGATATTAAAGACGAACCATGTAAATTGGGAGACAATTTGAGAGACTAAAGAAGAAATTCAGAGTAAGTATTCTGAGTTGATTGAAAAAGGGATGCGTAAGTTTTAGTTTTGCGGACAAAACTCTGTTTAATAGGGGTAGGCTGTAAACCCTTGTTTTCTTAAGTAAACCTGAATTTGATTTCGGAAAGATTTAAAATCGGAAACCCAAATCCTAAAAGAATGTCTTTGGACCAGTCAGACCTAGAAATCCTATGTCCGGCAATATCAAGAAGGAAACCCCAAAAGAATAAAAACAAGTTAACTCCGAAGTAAGACTCTAAATCGAAAAGTCAATCGAAAACCTTAAGTCAACAAAATCTTAGAAAACCCTAGCAGTTTAAATTCGGCAATCCCTGGTTCTCAAACCAGAGAGTCGAAATATGAGTGGGAAGTGTAGATTGGCCCGTATTAATATTTGAATACTAAACAATATCCGATTAGTGAATTTTCGACCTATTTCGAGTCCGATTGGACACAAGTCTCGAAAAGCGTGTCCCGAGGCTCGGGATATTAAATATATGATATTAATACCGTTAGATTCGTAATTTTATAATATTTCAGTTATATAATTTTTCGGGTTATAAAAGTTACAGTGATAACTTTTTTATCATATTTTCATTACTACTAGTAATTTAAGTGTCTAATCAACTTTTTGTTTTCTTTTACACTATTCATCAAGTATAATCACCATACCCTATTCCTACATCTTTACAACTTATTCTTACAATTTTACATCATTTCTTTATAAATTTACTTTTCCAATATATTTTGTACTCAAACTACTTATTAAGTTTGAAAGTTATTACACAAAACAAATCAAAACACTCCCTTCTCTCTCTCTCTCTCAAAGGCACACACCCTGCCTCCCCCCATTCACTCTCTTTTATTTGATTTTTCTTCAAATAAATTATTCATACAAACCCTAAAATTTTTTTCTATATAAACTCTTTTTCACCTTTCACTTTTTTACTTTCCCTCATTTCTTACAAAACCCACTTTTGGAAGTCTTTTTCTCTCCCTCTCCACTCTCTTTGCCGTGAGCCCCATAGCCACACACACACACACACAATTTTATTTTACTTCAAGTTTCCTTCTTCAAAACATTAAATAGGTAATAAATCTTAATCCTACCCCACTAAAACATGTAATGGAAAGATCATACATGTATGGTTCCACTAAAATCCCCATGAGCCTTGAGCTAGGGATGTGGAAACACTTAAGCATGAGATCTTTACCATAACAATGTTGTGGATCTTGAAATCTAAGTTATTTTGCTATTATTTTTGTTATATATCATTATATGTTGTTATATAGACATTTTGTGCTATATTTTCATTTTTTACTCCCATCTACATATTGTCATTGTTGCATTACATTCATAACATGAGTAGTATAGTAGATCTACTTGTTTGGAGTAGCTAAAATAACATAGCTATTTGTTTTACATGTATGAAAGACTTACTACATGTTTTTCTTAAGGAATGAGTTGATCAAAACTCAAGATCCATTTTGTTTCTATCAAAAAGTCATATTTAAAATTTGGACCTTGAGAGAGACCCATTGAGAAAACATATTTTCCAACTTCAAAATGAAAGCTTTACATGTAAAATGAAGGGCTTATGTAATAGATATCATTAAGTAGTGATTTTTATGAGTTGGTCATGGTTTTACTAATAGAAATTTTCAAAACAAGAAGATGATTACAAAAGTTAAGTTAAATCTATATTTCAACACCAACAAAAATGTAGAAATTCGTAACTAGGATGAAATGCAAGAAAGCACTTATTTTTCAATCCTAAAACAAGAGTTTTGTTAAAGAAATGGAAACCTTAAGGAATAGGTTTGATGACTTAGTTTTAGAAAGATTAAATGAGTTTTTCACAAAACAACCTAAAAACAATTTTCCAAAATTCGGATCTAAAAATGATCCATATTTAAACACCTATTTTCAAATGTCAAAATGGTATTTTAATGGAAAAATAGAAGTCTTAGGGAATAGATATAATAAAGACTTGATTTTTATAAGAGAAAATGTGTTTTATCAAAGTAGAAACTTAAAACAAAGGAAAAGTTTTCCAACTAAGATCAAACCATATTTTCCTTTCCATAAATTGCGCAAAATTAGTCACTAGGCAAAACTCACTTTAAAACATCTATTTTCCAACCTTTAAATGAGGAAATTATTAAGATAATAAAGGTATTAGGTATATAGGTTATCAAGGCTTCATCATAGTAAAAATATGCATGATTTTCAAAGGAGTAAAGCTAGTTTTCCCAAACAAGTGTTCATGACATTATTACAAGGTGTAAGTTTTTGCAAGATTCTTTTTTATAAAAAATCATTAAGGGATTACATGTAGATAGCTCATATCATGACATTCATGATCATAAATTACAGATATTGCATATAAATATAATATACTTGATAGAAATTATGCAAATTTCACAAAACAATTTCGGAATTTCAACTTTTAGTTACTGATCAGATCTGATCGAACATTCCGGACCTAAATGTTTTCAAAATTTAATAATAACATTATAAATAAATAGATCTTTCGAAGTAGATAGAAATCGATAGCTTATTTGCGAAATTCCGAGTTAAAATGACCAAGTTATGGCCGTTTTAAATCGGAATTTCCAATCTCTACGGAAATTACGAATTTAAAGAGTTTATTTGAAAAGTTTGGAATTAGTTATGGTATGAAATACTCATAGGGGTATTTCTTTCATTTAGGTGATTTTGGAATCGGGGAAAAATTTCATGTTTCTGGATCACTACCATTAGAGACCGGAGACCATGGCCAAGCAAATTCACTATCTTTAAATTTTATGCTTGTGCTTGTAGTTGTAATGTTAGTGGTATTAGAATTAAGACAAGATAAAAATTGACCGTGTGTATATGACTTCTATATGGGTGAGTTGATGATAAGAATATTGAAATGAGTTTGTTGTAAATAGTTGTATGACCTAGTATAAATTGATTTGTCTGCAATATCTATGATCACCCATAAATCGTTAAATTAATATGCCATGATCTTATAAACAAATTGTTCATGCATACCATATGTGAGTCACATTACATAGGTTATTATACCTTTATGAGAAGAAGGCATAATAGCTGGGCAACGAGGGGCCTGTAAACTCGAATGTTGGCGTAATGGCTATAAATTTAAATGTTGGTATGTGGGCCGGAATTAAAAATGTGTGTGGTGGGCACCTATAACTACAACAAAAATAAGAAAAATTGAAATCTTTGGTCGTATGGGCTTGAAGCACCTAACCCCGAATGGATGGCGTAAATCAATTCAACATAAGATTTCCAAACGGTCTTATGTATTGTATGCTCATGTGTTTGTGCATTTATATGGTTGTTAATGACTTATCTATTATATATTGTTGTTGAGCATTTAATTTTGGAAAGTGGAACTCACTAAGCTAGCATAGTTTACACCCCCACAGTTTCCTTCTAATGCAGTTCCAGTACTTTTGGTTGCATCCCCGAACCTGGCCAAATTAGGTAATGAGAGACTAGGAGTTATATCCTTAGAAGTTCACAATTGGTTTGAATAGTTTTTAGTAGTGATGTCACGCCCCATAGGGTATCCTAAACGTAACAGCCCGCCACATACTAAATAAAACTCTCGAATTCCCTCTCGAGCCCTTCGAGAGTCTTATATAGATGTAAAGCGTTCCTTTACGACAATAGAATACTCAACCAATGGAGTTAAATAGTTTACTGTGGCATCCATTAGCCATAGATAATAAACCAAAACGCATAATTATACTTTACAAAATCTAAGGAGCATTCCCCCGCAAAATAATATCAAGTCCATTACAGTCATCCAGAGTCCTTTAGTTTCCAACGGAAGTCTATACAAAAAGAATGAAGTAAACTTCTATGGGAAACTCCTATCTCCGGTACATGTGCTGTGGCTTGCCTCGGTCTAAGCCAGATAAACTCGTGCTGCAATAAGTAAAAACTATGGGGGCGTAAGCTAACTAGCTTAGTGAGTAAGAACTTCCATATCACAATTAAGTACAATTCATTCAAACAAGTGATTATTCAAGCAAGTGTATGCATCAAACAAATGAGTTCAACAAACGTATGACCAACCGGAAATCATATGTGGATGGACTTACGCCCTCCATCCCGGGTTAGCAGATTAACGAATCCTGCGGTACGACGCCATTTAAGCTCACGATCAACTAATCAACAATTCGTTTTATGGATCACGATCAACCAACAAATTCATTTTATGGATCACGATTAACCAACATATTCGTTTTATGGATCACGAAAAACCAACCAATGCCAATGCTCCCTCCCCGTCGTGACATGAATGAATCCACTTTCAATTGAGGTCGAATATACATTAGTTCAATTCTTTTAGGTGACCAACAAGTGCTTACAGACATTCAATATAAGATACTAGCTAATCAGTCAATAGCTTAACACCAGGTTCCGATATTTTTTAAGTTTCATTCCACACATCAACAGCAGACAAACATATATAATTCCCATATACCCCATCATGCATATCCATTTTTATCTTTGCCTACACCACTAGTGCCACTACATTACAATCACAATCATTAATTGAGAGTGGAAGTAAAACTCACTCGGCCATTAGACGCTGGTCTTTCTAGTAGTAGTAATCGGGCGGTAAGGTGTCGTCTTGCTCGGAATCACCTACCAAGTAAGAATAATCCTAATGAGATTCTCATCAAGTAACTAATCCAAACTATGCATCTAGACTAGATGAATTCGGAATTCTCGCTATTTGCGGAAGCTCCGACTTAAAATGGCCATAACTTGGTCATTTTAACTACTTCGAAAGATCTATCTATTTCTAATATTAATTTCAAGTTTTGAAAACATTAAGGTCACGGAACAGTAGGATCAGATCTGTTCCGCAAATCCTCCAATTCCGAAAGTTTATGTTGCTTTTGATAAGAAATGTTCCTAGTTGATGATTCATGTATAAATGATATATGAATGAATTCCTAACATGAATATCATATAATGAACTCCATATATGCATGGTTTTGATGATCTTTGATGATGGACTCTTATGAATTCCTAATTATTAGGAAATTCCTTAATGATTCCTTATAACAAGTCGTTATTACCAATCTTACATCCCCTAATGTTTTTATGATTTTATCCTTAGAATTTACTTGTCACCTAATTAAAAATGAGTTCCCAACATCCATATTAATCATGACCTTCATTCATGCATAAAAATCCACATTTTTCATTGAGTAAATATGTATTTGAATGGGCTACTTAGAAAAATCGGAATTTTGAGATTTTCATTTTCTTGCAATTTCCTTATGAGAAAACTTGTTTAATGCATCAAAAATTGAGGCACCAATATATCTATTATCTAAAGACTTCATTTAGCTCATAAAACATGCCATCTAAGCTTAGATACTAAGTGTTTATATGGGCATCACCCAAAATTACGAATTTGACTACACATCCATAATTCAATATTTTTCATTCTAACTTTACTTCTTGTTTTTACATTTTTATCATGCCTAAACTCATCTAAGCTTATGAACATCATTCCTTCAATATACCTATTACACATACCCTTCATTTTTCTTGTGAAACATGAGTTTAAAAATGATTTTGGTGGTTTTTAAAGTAGGGTTCCAAATCCATCCGAATTTCCAACAAACCATTTCCTACAAAGTCTTTTATTTTTCAATGTTCTTGCTTCCTATATATGAAGATCTACTATCTAACATCTCTATACATATACAAGACTACATTTTTATGATCATCAATGCATGGAAATCAAAATAACTCTATGATCATACATGTAAATGGAAATGTGGGTGTCTAAACTTTAGATCTACTAACTATAATGCATGAATCATATATCTCATGGCATGAACATCAATATATATACAAGATCTCTACTTTACATGCATGAACAAGAAGATATCTTAACATAAACTCATCTAAACACTAGATCCATGTCTTGTGATGGCTTGATATTCTTGTTCATGTGTTTTCATGTCCCTAGCATGAGCTCATTGGGATTAAATGAGAAAACACACAAGATATAGCTTTGCCATTACAAGATTAGGAAGGATCAAAGCTTAAATCAACATACCAAGGAAGATCAAAGGAAGAAATGAAGGAGTCTTGAGTTGGAAATGTGAGAGGAAGGGGGGAAGGGGGCTCACGGCACTTAGGAAAAAAAAGAGAGAGTTTTCCTCTTTTGAAAAGTTTGAAACAAGTAGAAATGAAGAGAGAGAGAGAAAATATGTTTATATATGAAATGAATTAGGGTTTTAGTTGCATAAATGGAATAAAAATAATTTAAATTGAGGGAAAACAAGGGGGGGGGGGGGGGGGGGGGGGGGGGTATGGGTAGTGTGTAGTGTAGGTTGTACTTGTGAATAGTAGACAAGACATCTACTTTACCGGTTGTAACGAAAACACGAGAAAAGCTATAATTGTAATTTTCATAGCTCGGAAAATTATAAAATTGATATTTTTGGAATCCTTATAAAATTACGGTTCTAATGAATATTCCGGAACATTTTTCTGAGTTCATGGTCCGGGGCACGCTTTTCCGTAATTGAGCTCGGGAAGGCTCGGAATTGAAAAATTTCCGAATTTAAAACTTTCAAATGTATAAAATGTACTTTAAAATAATAATTCAACTTCATTTACTTTATAAAATTTCTTTTATTATGAAACCGAAGGAAAGCCGGATTTACGGTTCTTAAGCTCTTCTCACTAGACTCAAACTGGACCGGATGAGGGTTTCACTTCTAATTCCTGGGGTTTCTTAGCTACTGAGAATACCAGGGTTTACAAGTGAACCTAGAACGATCAATTGTTACCAAAAGGATAATACCTAAACTTATGTATAGAAAGGGAATGCCCCTTAATGCGTTGTATATGATCTTGAGATATCTGTGGTTTATGTTTTATGCTTATCCTATCAAATTGAACTATCTGTCTCCAATTTTTTATGTAAACCCCGGTTTTCCTAGTAATCAAGTAAACTTCGGAAACTGGAAACCAAAATCCTAAACCAGATTAGTATAAGCCCTGTTAGAGAATCCTAGGAACCCTGCCCTGGATCCGGCTTTCCTTTGGTTTCAAATAAAAAGAACTTCTATAAAATAATTTAATGTAGAATATTGTTTTAAAGTATGTTTCAAACCATAAAAAGTTCTAATTTCGAAAAATTTTCTATTTCAGGCCTTCCGAGCTGCATTACGGAAAAGCAAGCCTCGAACTAGAAATTTTGAAAAATATTCCGGAATACTCTTTAGAATCAAAATTTAATAAGGATTTCAAAAATATAAGTTTTATAATTTTTCGGGTTAGAAAAATTACAATTATAGTCCTTTTTTCGTATTTTCTTTACTACCGATAAAGTAAATGTCTTATCTACTATTCATTACTATTCACAAGGATAACCTACTACAGACACAAGCCATATCCTAGTCTTACATCCTTACAAACACTCAATTATATTTTCTTTTCCAAGAAATTTTTGTCTCTTAACAAATTATTACATTTAATACTTTTCATTACATAAATTACAAATTAAAACAATTTCAACTCTCTCTCTCCTCTCCACTCCCTCAAACCGACGCGCACACATCTCCCCCCCCCAACCCAAATATTGCCTCCATTTTTTTTATTTTATCTCCTTTTTATAATTAAAATAAACCTTAATTCACTTACTATAAATAATCTTTTACTTTTCTACATTTGTTTCAAAACTCACAAAAATCCTCTCTATTCTCTCCCTCTAGCCGTGAGCTCCCACCACCACACACACACAAGCTTCATTTCTTCTTTATTTTTCCACTTGATTCAACTTTAGGTGATAAACCATAAGCCTTTCTACCATTTAATCTTGTAATGGCAAGATTATTCATGAGTATTTTCACATTAAGTCCCCATGAGCATTTGCTAGGGACAAGAAAATACTAATACATGAAAATCAAGCCACCATAAGAGTGGATCTTGTGTTTAAATGTGTTTTCATCAAATAATCTTCATGTTCATGCATAAAATAGTAGAATAAAGTAGAGATCTTGCATAAAAATCGATGTTCATGCTTTTAAACTTCATTTCATGCATCATAAGTAGTGGATCTAGCATTTAGACACTCATAATATACTTGACATTCATGATCTCATAAATATTTTGTGTTTTTATGCATTAATGCTCATAAAGGCTTTGTCTTGTGTGTATAAATGTTGTAGTTAGTAGATCTTTAAGTAGATAAGACAAAGAACTTAAAAAGGAAAATTTTTTGTTCGAAATGTTCAAAGGAAAATTCGTATGACTTCAAAGCTAGGTTTTAAAAACCCTTTTATCAACTCTAAAACTTATGTTTTATATGAAAAATGAAGGGTATAGGTAATAAATATCATTAAGTAATGATTTTTATAAGTTGAAATGAGTTTTGATAAGATTAATGTGTAAAACAAAGAGTAGAAATAAGATAGAAAATTTTGAGTTACTAGTCAACTTGTGAAATTCGTAATTTTAGATCATGGCCATAAAAACACCTATTATGGAAGCTTAAAATGAAAGTTTTATGAAATAAATGAAGTCCTTAAGGGATAGGTATAATAAATCATTAAATTTTAATGCATTAAACAAGTTTTTCCAAAGGAATCATTCAAAAATTAAATTTCTAAAAATTCGGATTTTTGAATAAATCCTATTTGAAAACATGTTTGCAAAGTATAAAATGCAAATTTTTATATAAAAATAAAGGTCTTAGGTAATAGATGTAATGAAGATTCAATTCTAACAAAGATAACTAGAAATTCCTAAGAATTAATCCCAAAACACAAGTGAGTTATCAAAGTTAGGAAACTAGATTTCTCAAAAGTAGTTATTCTTGAAGTCTTGCAAATTAATGAGTTCTAAAATTTTCTTTTAGTAAAAATTATCAAGATCATGCGTACATTAAACTCATCGCATGTCATTCATGTTAGGAAATCATTAATACTGCATGTATAATTGATTCATCAAGTAGGAACATTTCAAACATTTATAAAACTATTTTCCAGAATTAGAAACTGATACTGATTAGAACTGATCCTACTGTTTCGTGATCCAAACATTTTCAAAACTTAAAAATAATATTATAATTAAATAGATCTTTCGAAGTAGATAGAAATCGATATATAATTTGCAAAATTCCGAGTTAAAATAACCAAATTATGGCCGTTTTAAGTCGGGACTTCTGTAAATAACGAGAATTACGAATTTACTAAGTTTTGTTATATAGTTTGGATTAGTTAAATGATGAAATACTTATTAGGGTATTTATTTCTTTTTAGGTAATCCCGAAACCGACGAATCTTTACCACCGGACTATTATTACTAAAAGAACGGTATTCCATGGTTGAGTGAGTATTACTTTCGATTTCAATTATTGTTTGTGATTGTAATGGTAGTTGCACTAGATACTTGACAAAGATGAAATGGATATGCATGATGGGGATGAACGGGCATTATATATGATTGTTGTTGATATGAGAAATTGAATTTAAAGAATATCGAAGCCAGGTGATTAACCATTGCTTGTATAGACGAAATAGGATTGACTGTCTATGATTATTGATTGATCACTTAAAGAATTGGTATAATTGAATATTCGGAATTGAAAATAAATATGACTCATTCATATCATACTGGGGATGGAGCATTAGCATTTGTTAGTTTTCCGTAATCCTAAACGGTGTAAAAGTTGGTTAATCGTGATCCATAAAACGAAATTTATATGTTGGTTGGCCGTGAGTCTAAACGGCGTCGTACCGCAGGATTCGTTAATCTGCTAACTCGGGATGGAGGGCGCAAGTCCATCCACATATGATTTTCGGATGGTCTTATGTTTGTTGATTTCACATGTTTGATGCATATCACTTGTCTCATTAATCACTTCCTTGATTGGTGTGTCATAATTGTGATCTTAGAAGTTCTCACTCACTAAGCTAGTGTAGCTTGCGTCCCTACAGTTTTTATTTATTGCAGCACGAATTCATATGGCTTAGGCCGAGACAAGCTACAACTCAGGTACAGGAGCTAGGTGTTTCCTCTAGAAGTTGTTTTCAGATTTGATTAAGCTTTCGTAGGAAACCAAGAGACTCTGCATGACGATAATAGATCTCTAATTAATATTCTTTTATGGGAGAATGTCCCTTAGACTTTGTAACTATTCATATATGTGTTTTGATTTATATTCTATTGCTAGTGAATACCGAATTAAACTCTTTAACTCCATCGAGTGGAGTATTCTATTGTCGTAAAGGGACGCCTTACATTTATACAAGACTCCTGAAGGACTTGGATAGTAATTCGAGACTCTTATATGGGATGTAGCGGACTGTTATGTTTAGGGTACCCCTATGGGGCGTGACAGTTTATGTATTCTATTATCGTAAGGGAACGCCTTGCAAACTAACACAAGGCTTCTGAATGACTGTGGTAGTGATTCTTAAGTCTTATTTAGCATGCGGTGGACTATTACGTTTAGGATGCCCTATGGGGCGTGAGACATACTAAACCATCGCAACTATTGAACCCAAAATACCCTTATCGAACTTCGACAAAACTCAACCATCTCGTAATCACCGAGCCATCAAACTGTACATTCCATAAGGTCAGTTCAATTTCAAGCCATCTCCTTCTTTAATCTTTCATTGAACTCGCACATACAACTAACCTGAAAACAGGCACCACTTTACCACCACCCTCATAAATCATTAGACGCATCCATAGAACTAACACAACTCAACATTCGACCACCCCCTTTGTTGATCGTACTACCCAATTGCTATCACTAAACCCATCTTTGTGGAGGGGACAACATCCAAACTCATGTGTGCAATTTAACTGCGCACATTGGAGATTTGTGTTTAACTAGCTTCAACCAAAGATGTTTTTTTTTTAATTTTTTAAGTGGTGCATTGAGATCCATTTGACCTGCTTGGGTCAGCCGAGTCATGGTTGAACCAACCAGGTCTAGCCGATTCAAAGAAAAAAAGGGTCTTAACCATGGATCTGCCTATTTCTAAAGCCGGTTGTAGGTGAACCAGATCGAATCGATTAACCTGGTCCGAGTTTGACTACATTGGTTAGAATGAATTAAAATTAGATTTCATGCCAGGGGGCAAAAAGATATAAGGCGTATAACAACTTGCATCATTGTCATGATTCATGCTAATTGGTAGGTTATAAGGAAGCATACAAGTCATCTACTAAGAAGACACTTCTCTCTACTATAAATACCTAAAAGATGTACAAGAAAGTGACTATCACCACTTGATCACCTTCATCTGCATATACTATAAATCTTCTACATTCATTATATTGTTGTTGTATAGTTCTCGCACCTTTGCATTTCACAAGTAGTCTTCTATCAACTTAAGTGTTGGATTGTCCACCAGGATCATCCTTGATGCCTTCTTAGTTCACATTTACTCTTTTGCAGGTTTCAAGCATATGAGGATCCTTCGATCGAAGTTTAAACACTCTATTGAGAACCATATAGTAATGGGCATTAATTACATATCTAATTGGGTTCATGAATTTCTTGTTATAAGAACCAGTTTTGAATCTCAAGTTCCTCTTAACATTGCTAAATCTTCATGGAAGCTTGATGCCATTGTGCACATACACAACACAAACATTACATTTAATCATATCGACTACTTTCTATACCTCTAAGCTCTATCTTCCTTCAAGTTTTCCGTTGAGTCGTTAAAATTTACATGACTCTTTTTAGGCCTTCTAACCTTGACTAAATAAAGGAACTAACTGCCATACTAAAAAATAGTACTTTGTAATTGACATGTCCTCTGGTTATTCATCACAACCTATGGTGATGGATTTTTGTTCTCTAGTGATTAAACATTGGCATTTGGCCTCTAATTATTGTTCACTAACAATTGACCATTGCTTATTAGAATCCATTTCAGCTTGACTTACCCTTTTTTTTCACACCTACGCATACTTTATAACAAAGTTTTGTGTAAATTTAAGATACAAACTTAATAAGAACCTTGACTAATTGTAAAAATTAAATTATACTAAACATTATAAGAGTGTATTCTTGAGAAAATGTTTCCTAAATTGGTTTGACTTCCATTTTTGATGTGGGATTATGTATAATAGTGATTAAGCATGCATTAACATTGGCAATTTTGTTTTTTTTTTTCTCTTTTCAATTGCCATAATTGTTATTTTTCTTTTCAGTTGACTAAAAGATGGTACACATTGATGCTTAATAAATGGTAAATAATTAAGTAAATAAATCATATATAATTTTTTTTTAAAAATGCACTTTTCTTTATGTAGTAATTACCATTAAAGGAAAAGGAATAACCATTCAATAACTTATATTCCTTTATAATTTAATTTTCTATTTTTATTCTTCTTGCAAACTTTACATTATCCATTTACCAGCTCTCACATTAGCTTTAGTATATAGACAATAGATATAGGGGTTTGTGATATAATTTTTTATTTACTGACTAGTTAGAAAAATAATTATGCATAGGTGTGCAGCCGAGCTTTTGAAAGCTTTAGCTTAGCTTGAGAAATGATCCAAACACACCCATAATTAATTGAAATTCAAGTAAAATAGCTGGAAAATAATTTTGACTTCAAACCAAGAGAAGGAGTAAAATTAATTAATGGGTTGGGGTAAAATAGAATTTAAAGATGGTTGACTAAGGGAATTAGGTAAGAAAAATCTACTAAAGAAAGCCTAATGCAAATGGATGGCTGAGATTGTGCCATGTGGCACTCTAAAAAGAGACCTAGAAACCTTAGACCCTAGCCTCTATATAAATAATCTTATATTTTCTGGCATTCCCCTTTATAAAATCTACTACAACCCTAAGGTAAAAAGCCCTAGACCCAAGCCTTCTTTCTTATGCTAACTAAGTAAGGTTAAAAGAGAATTAGCTCTAATCAGTTGAGATTATCCATTTCATGTTAGGAAATGTAGATAATGAAAGCAAACTTGGAAAAGAAGAAGCACAAGAAACTCAAGGGAATTTGTAACAAGGTAAGAGTGAAGATTTCATGTGTCAAAATACAAAGTTTATGGTATTTTAGATGTAGATTCTAACATAAGAATGTTGGTAGGGAGTGAAGAAAACAAGGAAATCGAGTTTAGAGGTGATTTAAGCATGGAGAACCACCTAACAGCTACAACAACAAGGTAAGACCTAAAAATTGACTCTTAGCATTATAAATATGTGAGAATAAGGTGATAAG
Organism: Combretum micranthum; assembly: GCA_024138025.1. Taxonomy (NCBI): domain Eukaryota; kingdom Viridiplantae; phylum Streptophyta; class Magnoliopsida; order Myrtales; family Combretaceae; genus Combretum; species Combretum micranthum. The sequence goes on from JAMXBD010000574.1 coordinate 29,583, forward strand.
ACAAGTCTGGAAATGTTAATGGGAAGAATGAACATATTTCAAGTTGAAATCCTGTTAGAGACTAACTTTGAGAAGAAAATGAATGATGTTATGCATCAAATTTATGGACAAGGTCACGCAATGAGCAGGATGTGATGATAGCAAAGTTAGAGTAAGTTAAATGAAGGATTACACATAAAATGTTTTGGAAATTTCAGAAAAGACATGAAAACTTGACAGTTATTGTAAGAAAATAGATGTAATAGGCTTTGAACTTAGGCTAATCATGTTTTAGCATGCTAAAGATGAATATAGTTAATTCGAGGTGTAAAGATGATCGCCTAATACCCTTAAAATCATCAAAATTCGACGCAAAAGTATAGTTAGACAGAAATAACAAGTTTAATCATGAAATATACCAAACCCAAAAGAGCATGATGGGATCACGACACCATGTTTCCCACTATGCTTCTATTTAACCCTTAAATGCAAAGGAAACATAAAACCTAGAAAAGCGCTAAGGAAACACGATGCCATGTCTCCTGCCATGCTTCTCGTTGGATCTAAAAGAGCTATGAAATGCAGAAGAACATGGGATAGATACACAACGCTATGTTTCCCCCATGCTTCTCTCTACTTTCGGAGATGTGTTAACGTGTGAAGAAACAGGAGGGGATACACTCATTTGTATTTCCTCCGTGCTTCTTTCTGGTCTCGAAATGTGCTAGAGCACAATGAAATACGGTAGCATACATCTAATTGTGTTCCACCCCATGCTCCTTGCTGATCTCCTCGAAGCAAGGCTACCATATGTGAAACACGGGGTAATGCATCCCCCCATGTACCCACCATGCTTCTCTTCCATCCTTTTTTTCATTCTCAATCCTTGTCTAAATCAAACAAAGCTTTATCTAACTTCTTCCTTAAACTTACTCAACCTTTTAAGCAAAATCTTTTCGGCGGAATGACTAAGTCAATACAACTTAGTTATAACAAGCAAGGAAAAAGAATTAGAGACAACTGATCATGAATTGATTTCAAATTTCTATTATGAGCAGTTATTGGACTTCTAGCTTGGAATCAGATAACAAGCTTGATTTGATCAACAGGTATGCAGTAATTGCATATTGCTTGTTAGGATAGTTTTAGTTATTAGACTAAAAATTTAAACTTGACTTAATTAAGTGTTGGTATTGCAAGTTTGATCGCAACTTTGGGATGATGCGGTAGTTTAGGCACTTAGACCCCATGAATGTGTGATTAGGCTCGGTAGGTAGTCGATGGGGAAATTTCTGAGATCGGACGGTTGACTAGGAGCTGGTACAATATTGTAATGAGTTATATGACATTATAGGACCCTATATAAAGGGTTACAATGGACCATGTTTGTTGATGGTAGCCTATGATGAGATGACTTAAACAAGACTATTTTCCTCATTTTCTTTCCAGTAAGTTCTGAGGACTCATTTAACCTCCCACAACACCCCCCCCCTCCCCCCTCTCTTTCGGTGTGTGATCCGTCGAGGGAACCCTACCTTATTTCGTTTAGCAGGAGTTTTGAGTACTTCTGAGATGCTAGGAATACTTGGTTGATGACTTAATTTAATCGAACTTAATTTGTGCCTATTGCATTAGCCTAAGCGTGTATGACATGCATGAATATATTTGATTACCATTGTACTGGGCTTCATCGCTCACTTTACAATATTTTAGGTGATGACGAGAGTTCGTATGTGGAGCTCTACTATGATTCTATGGGATTTAGGATGGACAAGTTCAAGGAGTGACCTCAAATATTGGCAAGCTAGATGGGACTTTGGAAATACTTTCTTTTTATGAATATATGATTTTAATTTGATGGAAAACTATAAACACTTAACTTTATCATCGCTTTTGGCTCGAATGCCAAACTTCATAATTGGGTTGAGCTTAGCTCCCTTCTTCTTGGGTTGATATCTTAAATGTTTTAAGCTCTTAAATATTCATCCTACTCTTTCTCAATGTACTTACATACATATTGATATATTGGTTTCTAAATTATTTATAAATCATCTTACGAATCAACATGGTTCTACTATCGAGCATAATCATGATTTCATAACTAAAATGTAACTAGAAGCATACCTAGTTATCGGAAGCCCTGTGCATATTACTTAGAGGCGATGCATGTAGTGAAACAACCATACCCTTAAGCATCCTAAGGGCCGGGTCGTTTTAGCTTGTTTGATAAGTAACGAGCTTGAGCCGAGCCGAGCCGAGCTTTTAACGAGTTTGAAAAAGCATAGGCTTGAGGTCGTTAATGATTCACAAGTCCAAACTTAGCTCATTAGGTTCGTTTAACTATACAAGTCCGAGGTTGGACTCATTTACATAAATGATTATATATAATATTATATCAATATATTAACATAAATAATTATATATAATAAAACAATATTACAAAAAAAATGTTTTGTAAGCTCTTAACTTTCTTGTTTACGAGCCTACTCATAAGTCAAACTCGCAAAAACACACACTTGGCTTATTTAACTAAAAAACTTCCATTTGAGCTCGAACTCAACTCATTTATTAAGTGAGCTTAAGCCAATCCAGGCCTACTTGAGCTTAGCTGTTTGTAGCTCTAATTACGTAAATACTAATTATATAAAAAATAACAAAATACCATTGCAATATCACATGTCAAAAATATGAAATATGTTTTTCTATGAGTGTCTCATGTATAATATGCTTTTATATATGCTTTGCTAGATTTATAGTGCAAACATGTGAACATCAACTTACCAATAGAAAAAAAAAATAGTTACAATGCCATATATAATACCCTAAGTATTACATGCACTGGCTTCCTCAAAAAAGGTATGTTTATCATGAATATTTGCTAGCCACATTTTAAATTACAAAATCCTATAATTAGATTCTCAAAACATATGGATTTAAAATTTATAAAATGAACTTTACAAAACATATCATAAATTACTCTCATGAGAAGATAATCTTCTCATAAACAAAACTATACCATCAGGTATCACTTATACATTTCATGATGGTAAACAAAGCTTTAAAAGATTGTTACAACATATGAGCTTCATCATGCCCTTTAAAAAAATGATACATTTTCAAAAAATAAATCCAGCTCTTATAACTAAAACAAAATCAAAATCCATCCATGATCTTAAGCCACTTCACTCTCCAACAAACTCTTCCTGATACATCGCCCAAAACTCGAGATAATATCATCATCATCCAAATTATCATCATCAACAAAACAATACTTGGAAAATGAACAACAACAATAATAATGAGCCGAAGCTTAGTACACAGTAACAGAAACACACATGGAATGACACACAAGCCTAGCTAAATGTAATGCAACAAACAATAAGTTATTACCTTTTGTTTAAATAAAGTAAGCAACAGGGAGCACTCATACTCTAGAATAATCCCGAGAACCTAGGGGTCTTGAGTAACAACAGATACTCAGGGCTTGATATAGGCAACTGAATACCTAGATCTCCCATATGATATATCCTAAAAGGAGAAAATAGCCTCTTTAGGGGTCACAACCGTTACACATTTTCACTAATCTCATTCCACAATATCTGTAAACCCCTAAATTTTTGGAAACGGTTTAGCCTAAAACCCTAAAACAGAAGTCAATCGGAACTCTAATGGTCAACAAAACCCTAATTAGAGTAATAGCTTAAGGCCGGCACTCCCGAATAAGAAACTCGATAAGGATAAGTAGAAGTTTAGAATGTAGAATAGCGCGGAATTATCTAAGGTAGTATAAAAAGATCAGATTAGAAAAACCGCAACTCGTTTCGAACCCCATTGGACACGGTTCTTGAAAAACGTGTCCGGACTCCGGAATAGTAAAAATATACCGCATATACCGTTAGACTCGTAAAAATATAAGGATTTCAAAAATATCAATTTTGTAATTTTTCGGTAAGTAAAAATAACAGATATCGCATTTATACACGTATTTTCTTACTACCGGTACTTTATTAGTCATATCCACTTTACATTATACTATTCATTACTATTCTACACTATTCTTTTATCTCTACTTTTTCTTACACCTACTCTTACAAACACCATAACCTATAACCTTTACTTTTTACCTTTCCCATAATGTTATTTCACATCAACCTTACTTATTACTTCATTTAATCCACAAAATACAAAAAATAAAAATAAAAATAAAAACACTCCCTCTCTCTACACTCATGGCCGGCGCAACCCCCTCCTCTCTCTTCCTCAATTTGTTTCAATTTTCTTTTATTTTAATCATACAAAACCACTCCATATTTTTCTATAAATACCCCCCTCCTCTTTCACTTCTTTCACACAATTACTATCCACAAATTTCTTACTAAAACTCTCTCAAAATCTCTTCTCAAAACTCTCTCCAACTATCTTCCCAAAACTCTCTCCAATTTATTCCAAAACCACTTCTACCTACAACAAAAACCAAAGCCACATAACACTACCAAAAGTCTTCTTTAGGTAACCATTTCATAATATTCTCTTCTCCTCATGTCATATAACTTTACATGATCATAGTGTGAGTTTCCAAAGACTAAATGTTATGGAAGCTACATTATATTCATGTATTGTTCTTGTTCATGAAAATTTATTTATGTTTATGTTATTACTTTTGTTCATATTATTATTACTATATCTAAGTATTATTATCAATATATATATACATATTCTTCAGAGCATATAAGCTCATTTGCAATTTATCTATTTTATGCAATGCAATTTATTTATTTCATTGCAATTTATTTATTTATTCCTTGTTATTTTAAGACTAGTCTCTAGTCTTAGACTTATCCTTATCAAGTCAAAACAAAAATTTTCTTTCTTTCATTTTATTTTTATATTGGGACTAGTCTACTTCTTAGTACCGGGAGCCTTGATAAAAGCTAAGATTCCCAATACTTGACTTTATTATTTATGTTATTTTGTTTATTATTATTTTCTCATAATTCATGTTCATTTAAATTGTTGTCCAAAATTTCAAGTTCTAAAAATAGTTGACAAAAAGGAGATTTTGACACTTAGAAACAAGTTTATGTAAATTAGAAGATCTATGGTTTAAACAAAAATAAAGTTATCTCTTTTCAAGTTACAAGAAGAAACCACTAAGATTTTAGAAACTACTTTTACTATAAAAAGCTTCTTAAACCACTTGTAATCCCACTTTGTTTTTATAAAGAAAATAAATTTTTTACGCAAGGATAATTTCTATGAAAAACATAATATGAGGAAAGGATGGGGAATTTTCAAACAAAGATTTTTGCAAAACAAATAGACAAAGAAATTTGTATAGGAAAAATAAATAGGAAAAATAATATTAATATAGAAAGCTTAGAAAGAAGAAAATTTATTTACAAAAAGTTACTTGGAAATATATAAAAGCCAACATAAAACATTTTTGTGAAACAAAAGAAACAAAATATTCATTTCAGGAGATTTACAAAAAAATGAATTCTTGTAAACTATATTTTTCAAAAAACTCCAAAACTGACATAATTTTACTTGAGCAACATGATTGGACAACAAACACTTGAGCATGAATAAATATGAGCTAAGTAACCGTAAAAAGAGAAATTTTCAACTATATAGATAACTAAGTATTTATCAAACAAATTTTGATTGCTTGAACCAAAGTTGTTTTTGAGATGGAAAAAGCCGTGGTGAATTTTTTCGCCACTTTTTGCAGGGCCTAAATGGTTTAGTTTGATAAAAATAGTTTTAGAAATGAATAGATCTTTTTGAGTAGGTAGAAATTGGTATATTATATGCGCGATTCCGAGTTAAAATGACCAAGTTATGGCCATTTTAAGTTGGAACTTTCCTTTATACAAACTTTAATGTTTTTTTGACATTGTCTTGTCAAAATTCAAGAAAATCATCAAGAAATACTCATTGTGGGTATTTTCTTTGGATAGGTGACTCCGAGGAAGGATACCTTTATCCCGAAGATTATTTCGATTAAGTGAAGTGTGTGAGCAACTCATCCGTATAAGAAGAATAGTCGACATGGCATCGTGAGTTTATTTCCTTTAAATGCTATACTTGTTGTGCTTGTAAATTAGTTGCATTAGAGTTAGGAAAAGATAAATGGATATGTAAGTAAATTAATTCTTTGAAAGAATCCTAAGAATATCGAGGCCGGAATTGATTTAAATGTTTGTTTTAGTATAACACTTGCTTTGTATGAGATGCTTTGATTGCCTTAAACTTGATAATAATAATGTTATGATATCATAAATAAATGGATTCATGCATACCACGAAGTGAGTCACATTGCATTTGGGTTATTATCCTTGGGTGAGTAGGATAGTAAGTTCATGTCGAAAGCAACACTTGGCGGAGGATCCGAAAGCGATTGCTTGGCGGCGTTATAAAAAAGGAAATGCTTGGTGGAGGATCCGAAAGCAAGGCTCAATTCAAGTAGACTTCATATGCTTGGCGATATTGATCGAAAGCATAAATTTTTTTTTTTTACTAAAACTACTTGTTTTAAGGTTATGAATCACCAAACCCTGAATGGAGGACGCAAATCCATTCAACATATAGTTCCCGGAAAACTATATACCTTGTTTGCTCATGTGTATGTTGCATTCCATTTGTTTGATTAAATAACTTGTTTGAGATTTTATTACAAGTTATTTATGAAATAATTCTCACTAAGCCTGTTAGCTTATACCCCCACAGATATCTTTTGCAATTTCCCTATTTATGATTAAGGCTACGAGGACCCTGCAGTCAGGTAATTTCTTTATGGATTAGGAAAATTTTAGATGAAGTTTAGTGTTGAATAAGATGTAAAATATTCTTGTAATAGAGTAGTGAAAAAGGGAAATGTCTCTAAGTTTGTAAAATCATTATTATAAGTAAATGAATATTATGAATCCTCTTTTCTTAGTATGTTATTGTATCTTCTTAAGCTTCGTAATTCCATGAATGGTCCTCTAAAATTGTGAGAGCACGCTTTACACTTAATATAAAAGCTTTTGGGAATGGCTAAGGTTGTCATACTTAAGCTTTAATATTGAGTGTAGCGGACTGTTACGTTTAGGGTACCCCTTGGGGCGTGACAATATCACTTAGTTTAATCGGTCCCATAAATGTGAACTAAATCATGTTACTTTACCCCAAGCTTAAGCAAATATTACACCGATGCTGTTTGCCCCATCAGCTATTTGTTGAGCCACTTATAAATGTCATTGCATCATGATGGGAGTGGCTTAAGGGCTTAAATTACTGTGCCCCGCTCGAGATAAGGTTGCCGCTCTTTGGACCAGATTCAACAGCATATGCATAAAACAACACTGGTCACTTAGGCCATCTTTAAGTTTTTATCCCATTTTAAAATGCCTATCCTAGCATACAACACATAAGTTACTGCATATCATTCATATTAGAAATCTAAACAGAGATAGAAGGTTGATCAAAATCCATCTTTGAAGATAACTTAGGTATACATGTATTTGTTCATGAAATAAACTCATACAAGCATTTAATTAATTATCCATTTATATCCAACTAATTTTATTATCCTATTTGATCTACTAAATAGGAACCCCGCATGGCTACGAAGATCGCTATACCAAAATAAGTAGAGTTCTCTTTGTCTGTCAAATTATTTCTTTTCTCTTTGTTTATAGTCTCTTATTACAAAAGCATCAACAAAGCATTCATATATAAAAATATTTATTTCCTAAGCAAATACACATTTGAAACGATATATTCCCGATATAATTCATGGTTTATCCTAAGTTATCATTCTAAGCCAATTAGTAGCTACAGAGCTTAATTTTACTTAATCTTACCCAAATTGATTAGAATTATTCATTTAACTCATTTACTAAGACAAGTTGATTAAACTTAATCAATCTAATTAATTTTAACTTACTGAGTTCAATTTAGTCAAGTTGCACTTGCATTAATTAATTAAGTTCATTTTATATCTAAGATCCATATTAACTTAAGTCTATATTAACTTAATATTATCAAAGTTTATTAAACTTAATCAATCTAATTCATTTTAATTCATTCAAGCACATACAGTGAAGTTGAACCTAGTTTGCCAACTAAGTTCATTTTATACTTAACTACATACATTTAACTAGCAAACACAAGTTTTCAACTTTATATGGATATGCAGAAGCTGGAAACAAGTAAAATTTAGGCTTTGATAATTTTAGAATTTGCAAAAAATTTAAAACATAAAAGTTTTTATATCTTTTTTTAAGCTTTTTGTAGCATTTTGAATTACCTCAATCCGAGGTCGAAAAAAAGTTATGATCAAAATACAAAACAATATCGCAGTAGGGAAAACACAAGTCATGCTCGTGCTTTTTGGAAATCTTAAATTTTTTTGACCAACCAGAGGCTACTAAGAGATGTGTCACACCCCGAAGGGTATCATAAATGTGGCAGTCCGCCGTACACAATATTAAAGCCTAGGAATGACCGCCTCAGTCATGCGAAGGCTTCCATACTATGTACAAGGCGTCTAGCACATAGAGAAGACACATCGAAGTGATACATTTTATATTGATACAGCTTGAGTAACAATGTAAAGGAAATACAATTCACTATACTTCAAGTACAATTCATCCACAGGTTTCACTATATAACTATTACAAAGCAATTCACAAAACCTAGCTAATATCTTCAAGTATTCTTATCTTCTGCTGGAATCCCGAAGTCATATTTGGCTCCAACCATCTCGGTCCCTACGTAGTCTTCTTGAGTTAATCTGTTCATTCAAATATCTATTGGGGTATAAGCTACAATAGCTTAGTGAGAATTCCCTTAATTTTGTACCATAACAAGCAAGTTATAAATCATCCATATGCTATGCATGAACAAACACATGAGCAGACAATTATGTATTGGTATCCGAAACCCATACACATAACGGATTTACGCCCTTCGTATCAAGGGTTAGGGATGTTATTGAAAGTCTACACGACTGCTACTAGTCCCCAAAGCCCCCCAAGCTCATAGCACTCGACTCGGCTAGGCTCATACATGGAATGCATCATCGGTGCTCCTCATTTCCCTATGAATGAGCTATGATACCGGGTCTCATTATCCAAACGAGTCCTCAGACCATACCGATCGACCTACATAGGGTAGCACGCTACCAAATGTAACTCTTCTGATGCGATGCATAACCAATTTATTTTTGCTTAGGTCAAATTATTCATACATTCTTTAGAGTGACCAATCAATATCATACACATAAACAGAAATAATATGAACAGTGCAGTTATTCAATCAAATCATGGTTTCGATATGCTTTAGTATTATTTGGCATGCATACATCAAAGTCTCATCAATTATCCCATCCCCATTCATATGGGCTTTTATCTTGTTCCTATAATTCTAATGCAACTAGCTATAAGCACAAACAAGGTAACAAAATAAGAGGAAAACTCACTCGGCTATTGGATCACTGGTCTCTTAGTAAAAGTAATCGGTGGTAGGAAATCGTCGATTTCGGGGTCACCTAAAAAGGAAGAAATACCCTAATAAGTATTTCATCACTTAACTAATCCAAACTATTTAACAAAACTAGAAAATTCGTAATTCTCGTCCTACGCGGGAATTCCAACTTAAAACTGCAATAACTTGGTCGTTTTAACTCGGAATTTAGCAAATTATATACCGATTTCTATCTACTTTGAAAGAGCTATCTAATTCTAATATCATATTTAAGTTTTGAAAACTTTGAATCTTCGAAAAGATCTGATCAGTTCAGATCAGTAGCGAAAACAATTTTAGAAAATTGATTTTGTGAAAGTTCATGAAGTTTCAACTATCCAAAGCAAGAATTCATGCAATATGAACAAGTTGCTAACATAAATGATATGTAATGAGATAAATATATATATACATATATATATGTACATGTTCTTGATGATATTGAATAAAAGAAACTTTTAGAAAACTTTTTCTTTGTAAGACTTAATGAAAAATCAACTTAGAAAGGCTACTCTTGTATTCTTGACAATCTCCACTTATTTTTAGAAAAATTCCTTGATAAAATTTATTTATTCTTGTTAAAATTAAGCCTTCATTATGTATATTCCATAAGGCCTTTGTTTCTCAATAAAAATTTCCATTTTTACTTTGTAAACATGTTTTTAAATATGGTTCACCTCAAAATCCGAATTTTATAAAAATTGTTTTCGTGGTGATTCCTTTGAGTAAAATCATTTGATACTTAGTAAATTAAGGCTCAACCATACCTAGTCACTAAGGACTTTATTTCTTTAATAAAAATTTTATTTTGAGTTTGAAAAATAGGGGTTTTTATATCATTACTCCATTATTACGAATTTATTAAAATGACCAACAACTCAAATTTTCCTACTTTATTTCTACTTCTTGTTCTATATATTTTTCTTAGCAAATCCTATCTTAAATTATAAAAATTATTGCTTAATGATATCTATTACCTATACTCTTCATTTTTCATATAAAACACAATTTTTGCAGTTGATAAAAGGGTTTTCAAGGCATGATCTTGAAACCATCCGAATTTCACAAGTTAGAATAAAACTCAAATTTTATACTTTGTAATCTCTTCCTATTTTGAGAATCTCTATTAGTAGATCTATCATTTACTTATCAAAAACATCTCCTATGGATACCTATTCCATAAGACTTTTATTTTTTAAACAAATCCTTCATTTTGGTGTTGAAAAACGGGTTTTCAAAATTAGTCTTGGTTGATATCCGAATTTACAAAATTTATTTTTGGACATATTTTTTGATAAAATCTATCTAAACTTATGAAAATCCATCCCTTACATATCCTATCTTAAGAGCCTTCCATATCATGAACAAAAACTTCATTTTTAAGTTGGAAAACATGTTTTTAAACTATGCCTTGGCTTAAATCTGAAAATAGAGTTTTGTTATGAAAAATAATCTTTGAGAATCATCTTTGAACCATATAAAATGAAGTCTTGATGATATATATACATTAAGCCTTCATTATCTCAAGTAAAAATTTCATTTTGATACTTGGAAAGTGGTTTTTAAAAATGGGTCTTGCCTAGATGCGAATTTCACCATTTTTGTTTAAGTTCAAAACTAAGATCTACACTTCTATGATCATAAATATAAAGGAAATCCATGGTAGTAAACTATAAACTCATAGATCTAAACTTTACTCATCAAGATCATTCATTTATGATATCTATTCTCTAAGCCTTTCATTTTAAATGAAAAATACACATTTTGAAGTTGAAAAATAGCTTTTCTAAATATGGTTCTTTTTTTATCTGAATTTTCAAAAATGATTTTTGTTGAAAATAAAATAGATCTTGAGCTTTCTAAAACTTTCCTACTATCATCATGCTCCTACAAGCTATTTATGAACATAAAACAAAAGTCTAATGCATTTATGAACTTAAAACAACTAGTTTACTATACTAGTTATAAATGCATGAACACTATGATGGTTATGTGAATGATGAATATATGCACAAATCATTAATAATAACAACATAACTTAATAATAAAACAAGATGATAGCAAAATAACTCAAATAACAAGATCTATAACATTATGATGGCAAGGATCTCATGTTCAAGTGTTTCCACATCCCTAGCTTGAAGCTCATGGGAATTTTTGTGTGGAATCACACATGAATGAACTTGCCATTACATATATTTAAGGTAACAAGGTGTGGATCTATTACCTATTGGAAGATTGGAACAAAAACTTGAAGAAAAATATGTGAGTGTGTGTGTATGTGTAAGTTACAGTTTTGGCAAAGGAAAAAGAGAGAGAAAAATTTTGCAAGAGTTTAGCTTTGTGAAAAGTGAGAAAGTGAGAGGAAGTTGGTATAAAGGAGTATATATAGACTTGTGGATTAGGGTTTGTGTAATAAAAGAAAAGAAATAAAACAAATTGGAGAGAGGAAATGGGAGGATGATTTGCATTGGTTTGGAGTAGGGAAGAGAGAGGGAGTTGTTTGAGTTGTGTTGTGTAAGTTTTGAAATTAAATAAGTAATTTAAGTAATAAAGTTATATTGGAAAGGTAAATTGTAAGAAAAATAATGTAATTGTAAGAGTAGGGTGTAAGGATGTAGGAAATAGGTTATGGGTAGTTGTACTTGTGAATAGTGTAGAAGAATCAAAAAGTATATTAGACATTTAAAGTACCGGTAGTAATGAAAATATGATAAAAAGGTTATAATTGTAACTTTTATAACCCGAAAAATTATATAACTGATATATTTGGAAATCTTATGAAATTACGAGTCTAACGGTACTAATATCATATATTTAATATTTCGAGCCTTGGGACATGCTTTTCGAAGTTTGTAACCGATAGGGTTCGAAATAGATCGAAAATTCGTTAATCTTATCTTTTAAAGCATCTTAGTATTATAATGAACCAAACTACACCCTTTACTCAAATTCCGACTCCTTGGTTTAGGAATATGGAATTGTTGGATCTAAACTATTAAGGTTTCTTGAGAATTTGTTGACTTAGGTTTTCCGGTTGACTTTCCGGTTTAGGGTTTGAACTTAATATTATCCTAAAAATCAGGGGTTTATATGAACTACTATATTCCACTTAGGGTTCACGGGTGATCTTCCGGTTTAAATCTTTACCAACTTGGAAACTGATGGTTTATGTTTATACAACATATTTAGTTTGAGAGGATTTATTTTAAATATTTATTTATTTTTTTAAGTATTTAATATCTCTTAATGTTTTCGGAATTTTGAATTGAGTTTTATTTCCAAAATTTTATTGTTATTTACTTTTTAATAATTGTTTTTGGGTTCTATATTACCCGATTTTACAAGTCAAAGTTAAGTATAGAATTTGTCATACGTAGTAGTTTTGGATTTGAAGACTGTTGAGTTCTTATTTTATTTTTAAGGATTCTTATTTGTTCAAGATTGAGAAATTTCTAGATTAGTTCGTGATTTAGGACTAGTCGAAGATCGGTTTTAATTTGGAGTCATTTTTAGAGTTTATTTTCGATGTTTATTTTGGAATTATTTATTGAAATTTTCCAGGGCTTACAAGATGCATCGTGCCCGTGTGATTGATGGAAAGTTTTCAAAACAAAACCACTAGGCTAAAAGCCACGCCCATGATCTTAGGATTTTGCAATTTAAAAACAACCAAAGGCTAGCGAAGGCTAGATCACGCCCGTGGTTGATGGAAAGTTTTCAAAACAGAGCTTCTGGGTCAAAAATCATGCCATTGATTCATGAAAACACCTACATCAAATGCTAATAAAGGGTGGATCACGCTTGTGATTCAGCAAATTTGCCTAATCCAAGCCTACAAAAGCTTGAATCACACCCTTGATTTGCTCCCTCATAACTTACACGAACTTCCTTGTTTCTTTTCTTCAAAATTTAACTTCAAAAACACCACATACTTCGTACCCAACATTACTTAAGTAGTTTATCAACCCATATCAAGTCTAAACAACATTTCTAAGCTTATCACATATTATCTAATCAAGTCATCAAATATTTAACCTATGTTTTGACATACATATTCACATATCACATGTTTATAAGTTTTATCACAAACCTAACTTGTATCTTGCATCAATATAAGGTAAAGAAAATAACAAAACTTACCTTTTTTAAGAACGCATGCACACTTGATCTTCTCTACACTTTGCCTTCTTCTTGTTTGAGCTACTTCTAACATGATTTCCTTCTTCTATCTCCATTTCTAACTTGATTTCTTTTTAAGACTTCTTGAAATTGAGATTTAGAAAGATAAAAGGGAGAAAAGGAGAGAAAGAGAAGAAAGAAAGGAAGAAATGAAGGAAGAAAAGGAAGAAAGAAAGGGAAGGAGAAAACAAAGATAAGAATGAGAAAAAGGAGAGGATAATTACAAAATTTAGGATTTTTAGAATAAGAGTATTAGATTTAGAACTCTCAGAACAATATCTTTAGTTCTAGAAATGTTGAGAGGATAATTTCAGAATCAATAGATTAGAAATTAAGAACTTAATTTAGGAACTTAATTTAAATCAAATTGATATTTAATTTGAGTTCAAGTTTAAGAATTGATATTTTTATACAAGCAGATGAACTCAAAATTTATGAGGATTAAGGAGTTGGAAATTAGGCTAAAGTTTAAGGGTTTAGGGTCTACTAAAAAATTTAATAACATGTTTAGGGGCTTAGGAATTTGAAATCTTAAAATTTCAACTTAATCTATTATTAATCTAATTATGTCAACTTGTCTAATTACATCCTAGATTCATTTGATTTGTTTAATCTCTCTAAACTCAATTTCTAACTTAAGTGAAGATTTTGGGTATTTCATTAGTCTCGCTGAATTTGCCTAAAATGTGCTGATACATTTTCTTCCTAGTTTGCTTCCCTATAACGGTACTTGATATGAACTTGATCGAATCTTTAGAGGCAAAGCCTGCACAGGGTCATAAGATTAGGTACATAATTAGATCTATTTTCATTTGATACCGTTCATGCTACTTTTAGCCAATTAACTCCAATAATTCTTTTAACTTTATTTTCTAATATAATATGGTTCGGAAGCTAAGATTAATATTTTAGCTAAAAAATTTTAAGATCGAACAGTTAACCATGAATATCGAGTTTATTTTTATTTTCATTTTTCCATTATGATCTTTTGTGGGTTAATTTTACTTGTGGTACCTGAACTTTTTTTATTTTTACAAAATTTTACCTAAAAAAAATTCACTACAAGAAAATACCTGAATTTTTTAAAACTTTCACCCATGGTCCTATAGATGGAATTCGTCCATTTTCCCATCCAATTGTTGATGTGGCAAACGGGCCTAAATAAAATACTGCCTTTTCTATCCTACATGGCTTTTATTATTTTTTAAATATTTTTTGAACTTTCCTTATTTTTTTCTCCTCTATGTCTTCTTCCAGCTTCTTCTTCTTCTATTCTAGAATTTCATGATACTATAACAAATTTGCATCAAAATTTAATATTTTCTTAACCATTAAACAACCAAAAGGTGAAAAGTAAAAATCATTTCATTCATTTCAATATTAACTTAAAACGACTCTAATATTCCTATCAAAAATCAAACACACCAAGCAACGACCTAAAACCCAACTGTCTCCTCCGACCACCACCATCAACCACTACGCAAATATGCAACTTACTATGAAACCCGATTGAACCCTCCAAACGCCTCCTATGAACCCAGCGAAACACACCGCCTCAATCCCTAACCTCCAATACCCAAAGTCAATACCACAGCTAACTACCACGACATACCTAACAACCCTTGCCAAAACATTGCATGAACATCCCTAGTTCAAACTCTGAAACCGCCATCAGCCTAGTGACAACCAACCCCCCAATTACCACTAACTCACCATCCTTTAGGGCTTTAAAGATTGATTTCAGTATAATCTCGAATGGGTTTTTCTAGGTTTTTGATGTAACATGATAGAGTTTTGAACTTGAGCTTGATTTTGTGATTGAAGTTAGAGGATTGAGATGATGACCTAGTTTGGAATAATATGCAAAGATTGGATTTTTTGAGAATTTAGGGTTTGTTAAGATGAAATGTTTAAGGAAATTAGGGATTAAGCGTGGTGGGGTTGATTGAATTAAGAAAGTGTGTTTGAATTTTATTGAGGATTGGAGTAAAGAAAGGGCAGCTACCATTAATGGAATTAGAGTGATGTTGAATCGAGCAGGTAAGGTTGTTGGACTATAGGACAAAACGGATTAGGCGAGATGGTTCAAGGCCTAAAGCGTTGCTACTGTCGATGATGTCTATTCGCTTGAGGAGCTAACCAAAGGTAACAGTAGGGCAGGATTGAAAAATTCAAAAATTGAACAAGAAAATTTAGGTGATGTTGAATCGAACAAATAATCATAAGAATGCAAGTGATGCATTAGGTAAGAAGAAGAAGAAGAAGAAGAAGAAGAAGAAGAAAGACAGGAGAGAGGGGAAAGAGATAGAAAGACAAGAAAAATGTAAAAAAGATAAAATAAAAAAGTTGCTAGCATGTAAAAAAAATATTCCAATTAATTTTATATGCCATGCTAGCAATTGGATGGAAAAATGGATGAATTTTGTCCATAGGTACCATGGGTGGAAGTTTTAGAAAATTGAGGTATTTTCTTATAGTGAAAATTTTTTTTTTGGTACAATTCTATAAAAATCTAAAAGGTTCAAGTACTATGAGTAAAATTAACCCAATCTTTTGTTTATGTTGTGATCAGAAGAATAAAGGAGAAAATTATTTAAGTTATAGCACTGATGTTAAATATAATTATTAATATTCAAGTAAATTCCATTATGCAAACATTGCTCTTTGTTGGACATGATACTATGCTATAAACTTAAGAGGTATCATATTTAAAATTTTTGGGGCACTACTGATTATGTAGGATAAATTAATTTTTCATTAAAATATTGGTACTGCTTCTTATTTTTTTTTTTTTTTAGTATCTATGAGATGGACATGATATACGCGCTTTTATATTAGCATCTGTGCTTAATTTTCAAAATTTTGAGCTAGAAGATTATATCCTAAGTTTTTAGAAAAAAAGTGCTTTATATTCTAATTTATTATTTTATCTTATGATATTTATGAATAAGATGATATAAGGAACATGAAGGGAACTTTTAAAGATTTAAGAACTTCAACGCACATTTTTAAAGGTAGAGTGGAAAGTATTTTTACAATTCTACCTTCTTTTGCTCTTTTCTTTCTTTCTTTTTTATTTTTTATTTTTTTGTCTTTTGTCGTTTTTAGGTAGAGAAGTGATAGAGGATTAAGCTAAGGAAATCTTAGACCACTAATGTAGAGCCTGCAAGATAGGAAAAAAAAAAAAAAAAGAAGAATGGGTAGGAGTTTTCCAGCATATCACTCTGGTATGTAAATTAGTAAATTATGTGAAAGAATGAAAAGATAGAGTAAAAGCTATTGTGTATTCAAATGTTTGCTTTGATGATTATTTTTGGAATTTATAGAAAGAGATGGTAGATGTGAGTGGTTGTCTTAAAATCAGCGATTGACTTTGGAATTTGTCTTCAATGAAACAAGTGCTCTTGATATTATATGAAAATGTAACTTCCTATTAACGCAGGCTCGAAAATCTTCAGGGGTGTGCTAGAGATTGCAAGTGGGTTGATTTAGCTAAGCAACTTGCGATCGACATGTACAATAAGCCTAATACTGAGGTGTTGGTTGGTATAGTTTGGTTTGTCTTCTTAATTTTTTCAAAGCCTCCCAATAAGTTGGACATGGATTGGCCCAATACTTAGAGATCGGATTGGACCTAGGAATCCCTGCCAACCGGCAACGCCTTCCTTTTTAATACTATTGAATTGATTCTTCAACTATACTATCTTTTTCGGACCCTTTACTTTAAAAGGAGTATATAATGGATTATAAAAAAAATAAAATTCCTTTTGCATGTAATTTAGCAGGTCGGGCGTTTGTTTTCTTTTCTTCTCTCTTTTTTATTTTTTATTTTGCTTTCTTTTTTTCTTTCCTCCCCAATCCTTAAAGGCTAAAACAGGATAGGCCGAAAAAATAAAAAGACAAAAAGAAAGATGGGCGCCGCCAAACTCTTGGACAGCGCATAATATTATATTAATCACAAGGCTAGGCCCTATTTGTAAATTGCAGTTGTATTTGTAAGTTGAAACCGCGTTAGGACTCCTTAGTTCATGGCACGTCTTGTTGTGACTTGCGGTGCCTGATTTCCGCTTTCATTATTTAATTGTTTTCACCCGCCAACCCCCTCCAAAGAAAATTCAAAAGGAATCATTGTGGTTATGCGAATCATTAACGCGTTTAATGCTTTCATTGTCGATTTCCATATGGGGGACGATTCATCAATGCTTATAACAATCACTATTATGCAAAACATAGTCATTTATAAGATTGGTTTTGAGAATTTGCAAATTATCTCTTAAGCTTCTATCAAAATTAACTATCAAAGTGAGTTTTTTTTTTTTTATTTCTTAAATTGTTATAATTTGACACAGTTAATGGTAACATTTTTTATGAATCTAGAGTAGTGAATTTACATATAGATAAAAATTGAATAGCTAAATCAACATATAAATGAAATTTTGAGGAGTATTATGTGACTCTCCTTGTTTCGTTTTAATGAAAAATGTTAAGTGTCTTTAATGCATCAATTTTTAAGTTTAAAGATCAAAAAGCTCGTATTAAAAATTCAATGGGTGAATATGCAACAAGAAAAAATTTAGGAAAGTAATTTGAAAATTTTCCTTACTTTTATATCAATGTTAGAATCCAGGTTATAGTTTTGTACTCGCATTTGACTTTAATTCTAAATTTTTATGAGTTTAAAACTAATTGAACTTATAATATTAAGCTCGAGTTTCATCCTCAAAAATAGTTAACAAGCTCCATCTTTAATATTGTAAGTTTATCTTTGTTGAGTAATCATAAAAAATATTTTAATCAAACTAAATCTTGTAGTGCACAAACCTGGTCAACTTGGACCAAGAGGCAGGTCTCACAGATGTGTACGCATCAATAACGTATTTTATTTATATGACTAAATTGCTATCGCTGAGTATAAGCTTTCTTAAGTGCTTCTTTGATTATATTATAATCTATCATCTATCATACGACTGAATTATCAATAATCACATCACATGAGGAATCATCATCATCATCATCATCTTGAACAATATTGTTAAGACTTTAATTATGATTAGAATTACAGAATATGATCCAATGTATTGAATCTTGCAGAATGAGCCCCACTTGGTATCAGAGCCAAACAATTTCTTCTCTTTAGGAGGAGGGAAGAGTATGTATAAGTAATGGTGGAATACACCAAGAGAGGCTCAAACACTACTACTACTGTACCTAAACAAATAGCTACCTTTAATTTCAACCATGATAGCTCCTTCAAAACCTCTTATGCTATTAAAATAGATTACTTCTATGAGATATCTTACTCAGAAGATAATAAAATGGATAATACTTCTTTATCTCTTGTAAATCTACATTCTGCTTTTGTTCGCTTTCACTTAGCTATATCATCCATCAAAGCTCTTATCAAACCACATTCCTTATAGGTCAAAGAATACGTATAGTTTACTTGATTTGATCAATGCCATCTCAAAAAAAGCAACAGAGGAAGAGCTTTTTGATACCCTCTAGATTCTACCAAAACCACCCAAAATTTGGCTTATACAGAAATGTACATACCTTCACTTTGGTGCAACAAGGCTAGCCCTAACCTTCCACGACCGCAAAACGATGCTAGCAGTAGCGAGAATAGCTTTAATAGACAGGCATGCATAGGGACAATTGAGACCACATTGAATGCTAAAACAACATGTAACTCTATTTCCCAACTATAACATCCCCTTATCTAAGCCATAGCTACTTGAAGCTTTGAAAGTCCAAGTACAAATTTTTGGAGCTCATATGAGTAAAGGATCCTTAGCTGCAACACTCCATTACCAGATGGCATATAGGTTCCAAAATGGTGCTTTTGATCTAAAACTCCACCATGATAGAAATGAAGCCCTATATATCACTATGTATACAAAGAGTATGTATAAGTCATGATGAAAAACATTGAGAGTTCCTCAAACACAACTACTACTGTACCTAACCAAATAGGTACCTTTAATTTCAACCATGATAGTTCCTTTAGAACCTCCCATGCTAGTAAAATAGATTACTTATATAAGATATCTTACTCAGCAGATATTAAAATAGATAATACTTCTTTACCTCTTGTAAATCCATACTCTACTTTTACTCACCCTTACTTAGCTATTTCATCAATCAAATCTTCATCAGAACACATTCCTCATAGGTCAAAGAATACGTATAATCTACTTGATTTGATCAATGTTATCTCAAACCAATAGAGGAAGAGCAATTTTTTACCCTCCAAATTCCACCAAAATTACCTAAAATTTGGCTCACACTGAAATGTACACACCTTTATTTTAGTGAAATGAGGCTAGCTCTAACCTTACAAGTTTGCAAAGGCATGGTAGTAGTAGCCAGAATGGTTCTACTAGACACTGGATACTTGGAGTATTTGAAGGCATGCATAGGGACAATTGGGACCACATTGAATGCTGGAATAATGTGCGTAACTCTATTTCCTAACTAAAACATCCCTTTGTCTGAGCTAAAGCTGCTTGAAGCTTTGAAAGTCCAAGTACAAATTCTTGGAGCTCATATGAGTGAAGGATCCTTAGTTGCAATACTCCATTACTTGATGGCATATCGGTGGATAGGAGTTTTTCTCCTTTTCATCATACTTTTCTCTAGAGGTTCAGCAGCAAGATAGCATTCTGCTTGCTTTACAAATGGCTCCTTGATCCTTACTTCAATCCTCTAAAGACCCATGTAGATGTCATAGAGGGATTGTTTTTGTTGTAATGGCAAACAACATCATTATCATCAGATGAGTCAGCATCATCATCATCAGATGAATCAGACTTTGGATCTTTTGATGATTCTTCATAGAAAACCATGTACTACGATTTACCACCATCATCTTCTAAAGATCCTATAGTAAGATCTCCTTGTTGATATCTTTTCCACATAATGGAGTTGAAACCTTTCCTTTTTCTTCTTTTCTATCATACCCTAAAAACGGGCGTAGAAGGATAATCCGAAGTTATTATATCACGTGTGCACCCATGATATGAGAACCATCTTGCAAGTCAGAGTTTGCAAGGCTCTACCTAAATAATTACTTTATAAAGATCTAATATGAAATTACATTTGTGATAAATAAAGGAAATCCGATTTCCTACAGTCCACCAAAACAACAGAGAATTGATATCCCCTGTCAAATAGTAAAATAATTAAATCATCTATGCTTTACAAACATGAAACTACAACATTATAAATCTAATCCATAATTTAACCTCTTTTACAAGAATTGAAACTTTAATAAACTATACTATCTATCTATTTCTCATATCAAACTCATCTTCTATCTTCAAAGTTTCCCTTTTAGTCAAACTTATCCCATATCTGAAGCTTCAGCTATGCCTGCACCAAAACTATAGGGGTTTGAGCTTAACCATAGCTCAGTAGATAACAAAACCAAATCACATTACAAACAAGTATCAAGCAAGTTTTTATTTAACAAACATATGCAATGCACACTCACCCATATGATATGCACAGTTTGGATGACCAGAATCCAAACCAATAGAGATTTACGCTCTCTCTTAGGGGTTGAAGGACTAAATATAGGCCATTTATGCCTAGGAGAACTGTGAACTAAGGAAAGGGGTACATACTCAACTTTGAGCCTACCGCTCATATCCTTCTTAGCAAAAAAATCATTTCTTTTATACCACAGATATAATCGACAACTATTCCTTGGACATAGCCAAGAAGGGAGGATTTCAATTTAAAATACTTTTTATTGAAAATTAACCTCTTTAACTTCCCATTAGACTTAGCTAAGAAGGGGGGATTTTCTTTGAAATTCATTTTATTGAAACATAGCCTCTATTTACTCCTTAGACAAGACTAAGGAGTGAGGACTTCCTTTGGAATTCATTTTATGCATAGATCAAAACATTTACTCTATCGACCAACCCTTCACTTTCCTTAGAACCATAGAATCTCCTTAAGTATTAATCCTTAAAGATAACTCCAACATAGGCAATGTCCTTCGGTGCTTGCTTAGTTTCTGTGAAGCCGACAACCCTACTTGTAGCCTCTATGTAGACCCACTGATCCCAATCAAGCACTATTATAGAATCAGAATATTAATACGTGACATGAACCCGTACCAATGCAAATGTAATGTGATGTAATGCATGATCGATTCATTTAAAGGTCAAATAAGAATTATGGCTTATTAGTTAATGTCCATATCATTTTAAGACAATAAACATTATATAAATCACAAATAACACTGCACAATCGTTTTCACTTATGGTTTAGTGAATTATCAATCAAATGCAATAATCAAGTAGCAAACGCATTCCCAAACCCCATGCATAATCAATTAGATTTATATTATTTCCAATGCAACTAGATTATCTGCATAAGTAAGGTAAAGAGATTGTTGTTCCCTACCTGGCATCCAAGCTAAGTCTTAACTATTCTCTAGGAAGATCAAAATAACATCCCCATCAATCATCCAATCATCAACAACATTATCATCAGCACCAAATCATCATCGTCATTCATATGAAATCTAAACAGGAAAAGAAAGTTGGCTAAAGGCTATTGAAGGGAATATAATACAAAGGCAAACATCTATTCAAGAACTTGGATTCATATTAAGGGCCTATTTGATTAGACCTTAGGTAAGAACCCTGCCATGGCTGCGAAGTTTGCTCCACCAAGATACAGACGGTTTTCCATTTTTTGTCAAAATATTTCTTTCCTCTTTGTTTATAGTCTTTTGTTACAAAAACACCATCAAAACATTCATATATAAAGTACTCATTCTTTAAGCAAGCATACATTTGAAGTAACATGTTCCATTAACTAAATATAGTCTAATTCATCATATTTCAATATGTTATCTCTAAACCATTTACAAATTTTAAGTCTATTAGCTTAATTTACTCAAGTTGATTAAACTTAATCAAGGTAGTTCATTTTAGTTTAGTGAAGTTCATTTAGCCAAGTTGAGCTCAGACATATTACTAATTCATCTTATGTCTACGATTCATATTAATTTAAATGTATGTTAACTTACTCTTAAATAAATTGATTAGATTCAATTGATCTAGTTTATTTTAGTTTATTTAAGTTCATTTAGCCAAAATGTGCATAGATTATTAACTATGTTCATTAATTTTGGATATGATGAGTTTGAATCAAATATATTTTAGCTCTTGATACTTTTAAAATTTCCAAAAATCAAGTCAGAAATTATAAAGCTCTTTTTAAGCTTTTCGTGGCCCTTTTTGTTATTTATTACTTGTGAATAAGAGGCTAACAAATGGCATTGATTGAATGACATGATACATAGGCGTTTAAGTATATAGCTTGTTGGATTTAATATAATTGTTTTTGTAAATAATAAAGTTCAGATATATACTTTGTTCATTAAGGTTAGAAACAATTGGTAGGATCATAAAATAATTGGTAGCTTGTATGTATGAGTTTGCTTAGTTTTACAGACCGCTTGTGAATATTTAACTATCTTAATCAAAACTAAAAAATAGGAAAATGATAAAAATTTAACATAAAAAGAGTATATTTAATTTGTCCTGATTTTGTAAGGTCATGTTACTTATGCTATTCAATAAGTGTTAATACAAATGAATAGATATGTTTGATGTGTTCGGAATTCTAACAGACTATTCATGTGTATATATTTTTTAGGTCTCATATATATATATATATATATATATATATATATATAGGCCTAAAATGATAAAAACTAAAAAAAAAAGTGAAAAATTTACAAAATGGACAAAAGGTTTCACCTTTTGCCTTTCCTCGAGTATGGGATATCTATTAATATGTTTGTTTTGTCAGCTTTTATAAAATAACGTAGTTATTTTCTAAAATACCAAAAACAACAAATGGAGTTTTCTAAACTTAGGATCTTTTTAGACATCTTCAAAATCATGGAATACAACTAGATCTCTTTGTAGGCATCTGTGGGGCGGTCACAACAATAAAGACTTTTAATTCTTTTTTTTTCAAAAAATGAAAAATTCATTATAAGTGTTTTTAAGACCTTCTATAAAAAATCAAGAAGAAAAGGAATACATTTCTCCTTAGGATCTTGTTTTCTAAGAAACTAAAATTCTTAAACTTTCTCATAAAAACTAAAAAAAAATAAAAAATTAAAAAGTATTTTTTTTTCTCTTATCAATTTTTTGTCTATATATTCAAGATTTTTAAAGTCCATAATAAGCCTCGATAACCACTTAAGTTTTAAAATAGCAGTCGTTGGACTTACAATTTTCGTCTTTTCATGCACACTAGTGGCCGACCAAAAATCAAATCACCCATTTGGTTTTTAGTTCACCTGTTATTTTTTCGACTTTGGCTAATGGCGACTCCAACCAAATCATTTTAAAAAATTGAGCTTTTTTCAAAACCCCATTGGTTCCTTGTCAAGTGTTTCGTATCAAACATATCAGGTTTGATGCAGTTTGGAACCTTTAAGATGATAGGAGCTAAATTCGAATTCGACAACTAGTGGATAAGGTAACCAATGAACACAGAGATGTTCTAAGTTTAGAGGACAATGTTGAGTTGAATAGAGAGATAAACAAGTAACACATAGATGTATTGGATGAGATGCAATTACAACTGCTTAAAACAATTTCACATCAGGTTCTAATTTTTTATTTGGTTTATATGGATTCTTCTAATCAAAATTTGATTAGTATTGTCACTTTTCACAAATTGGGCAGCCATCAATGTTTCAAAACAATCCTATCATGGTTCGATATATGCAATTTTGGATTTTTTTTCCTTGCAGATTCAAGGTTGGGATGGCACACAGACATATTGTCCACCAATCTTATTGTTCAAGGTTTTTTTTTTTTTAATTCTAAACGAACCCTAATGGCACATATATAATGATATTGGTAGTCGGGTTTTTTCAAGAATTCCACAAACATAATTTTTACACAATAGAACATCAAGTAGAAACACAAGTTTGTGGCTCAACTGGTAAAATTTTTCCTATAAAAAATAATTACAAAACATCATTGTCATATACCAAGCACGTTAAACACAACCCAAATGACTTAGTTTTATCAGCATCATATGGACAATCTAAGGACATCAGATGTTGATACAATCTATTCTTTCTATGGAGTTGCTTATTATTCAGCTATTGGCTATTGTGTGTTCTCGAATGTTGACTTAATGGGGTCAAGGGGTGCCTTAGATCTTAGTACAATGGGAAAAATTCCACTAGAAAACAAAACTAAGAGGGATATTGGGCATGTTTGATGACTTTACATACATTTTGACCTTGAGGACAAGGTCCTTTTTCAAGATGGAGAGAGACTGTTATAGATAGTGAGACTTGAACAAGAAGACAATGAGAGAGACTTAAAGATTACATATTTTACACTTAAAATGTAAAACAAATAATGCATAGTATTTTTTTTTCAGTTGAAAATTTATTGAATAGTTAGTGGTTGTAATAGATTTGAAACTACATCTACTAGATCAGTTCAACAAATCATGTATTACATCTATAAATGAAAAAGAAAGAAAATGGAAAAGCATAATAATTTCACCCTAGAAAATACTTGTTTCTTGCACATCGAGAGCTTTGGCTAAGCTCGAATTGGCTAAAACTAGTCCTTGCAAACAAACAATAAACACAAACATATTTGTTAGTGACATTCAACAAGAATCAAGATCAATCTAGAAAAGAGAGAATTAGAGGAGATAACTTGCATAAACCCTAATTGTAAGGTGGCGTGTAGGGTAAGTGCACCGTAATTAGCTGGGCTAATAGTAGTGGGTGGGTTGTAATTAGGGGTAAGCGGGTACATGGTAGGTAGGGTATGAAGTGCTACCTGTACCCTACCCTGTATGCTACAAGATATTAGATTTGGTACCCGAAACCTACCCTATGATATCTTTTACCCACTCGATATCCTATAAAACCTACAGACTATAGGTATCCTATGGAACTTGTTGATTTACTTATGAAATATCTTTTTTTTTTCGTATTTTCATAAATTTCAGGTTTATAGTATTTTATATGCTATAATATGTTTAACCACCTTAATTTCATACATTCACTATAAATAGCATATACAAAGGAATTTTAAAAGTAATTTGTTAATATCATAAGTTCTGCAATGTATAGAATCTATTTATGTGGAGAAGCTAAAACTTATAACAAAAATCTATCGAACATGTTTATATGATATTAAACAAAATTGTAGTAGATTCTGAAATAAAAAACTTTGAAGCAATTTTCATATTGACTAATCTTAGAAAATAAATAGCATATTTATATAACTTGGGAGCTCAGGTATATACATACAATTACAGGTGTTCTAAAATAAAAATAACAAGTGTTTCTAAAATAAAATAGTACAAATTCTTCTATTATAAAAATTTTTGGAAGATAATTTGCAAAATAATAATCTTAAATAAAAAATATTCGTCAAATAAAAAATGGATTATTGTTATTTATTTTGTATATATTAACATTGCTTTATAATATTTAATAAGACAGATATAATATACCCTAAAATATGTATTAGTATAAGTTCTAGGATTGATACAAAGTATTAAAACCTCATAGCCATACCCCATCCTATGAAAGCAAGTTCCGTAAAATCTATACTCGGACCTTACCCTGTAGCCTTTAATACCCACTCGGACCCTACTCAGTCAAGTAAAATCTGGGTGAGTACCCTATATGACAGGGTTAGCCGCTTACCCCTAGTTGTGATCGCTTCCATGCCAAAAAGAAATTGTAAAGCAAAATTGTATGACATTATCAGACTCAGCCAATCAAATTTCAAATGCCTCGCTTCTAAAACAACTTTAAGTTTTAACTAACTCAACAATAAGAAAAAAAAAATCCATGACCATGATATTATTGTTTTAGGGTTACTTGGTCCAAGTTCCCCTGTCAAGAAAATATAAAATTGATCTTATATAATTTAACATAATATCGGAAATATGAAGATACAATAAAACTTTTAAGACAAATTTGAATTTACATATATAATATTTAGATATGATTTGTGATGCTCCAGTCACTTGTTAAAAACAAAAACAAAAATGAAAAATAAATGTAGAGTTCAATAAATAAATTGTACATTTTATCATCTATAAAAGTTAATACAATAAAACATTAATAGCTTGTTTAGTCGAGATTAATAGTTATTTATTTTTTTCTTGTTTTACGTAAACTAATATTATGAATTGCTATATATAAAATGATGACTCATATCTTGAAAATATTATAAATACAACTGTCCTTTTTATAATGAAGACATGAAACATTATAAATATTTTATTTTTTATTATAATAATTATTTATTTTATTTTTTATATTAAATAAATATTATAATAACTATTAAAATTCTATTATATTTTTATTAAATTGGATCTATACAGTAAAGGGAATGAGCTGTAATTGATGGATTTTAAGTTAGGATGGATAATTTGTTGCATGCACCGAGAAACGTGAACGTCATCGTTGTTAAGCGGTTATAATGTATAGTATCGGGCTTGGATCGAGACCAGGAAAGCCGCATTCGACAAAATAGATGTGATTCGAGTCCCTTTGTTTTGTAGTTGTCATTTGCGCGTATAGATTTTCGGTCCCGAGTCCGACACACACAGCTGAAAACACAAATCTACCGGTAGCATTTTGTCTGTACGTAGTCCGTCGCCATCCAACTCATCTGATTCTCTTTTAACTTTTGGACTATACTTACGTATAAATCTTTTTCCCCCTGAAAATTAAATAAAAAAAAAAGTTAGTTTAAAGTGTGCTTTAACTTTAAATAGAATGATTAAAAAGCGTGTTATATATTCTACATGTTATTTGATATAATCAAAGAATAAGAAAGACACATATGATATTAGATACTTAGCTCAAAGAAAGAACTTAACTTAAAAAATTGACTCATCTCATCAGGTGAGAGAACTTTCAATCTTAAGCATCTAACCTAATTACTTGAGGAACTGATATGGGATTGTAACATTATTCACTCCTTAAGAAGTTAATACTCACAACAGTTTATTCCAAGTGGCCCACTCTGGACGGTTTTTACTCTAATATTCTCTATTAGGTAGTCATTTCCTAAGTCGCTCCATCCATTGGCATAACACTCTCAATGAGAGTACAAAATGTTAAGTATTAATAAAACTAGGCATATAAGCTATGGCCCATAGGTCGGCCTATTTAGCCGCTTAAAAAAGAGGGTCACTACTAATTTTTTTTCAACGTGTTTAAAAGCGAGCCAAATTAGCTCTATCCATCTAACCCACTAGCCAAAGTGGGTTAACTCATAAGGGGCGGGCTAGGCCGGCTCGTGGGCCAACCATAAAGGAAAAAAGAAAGAAAAAGAAAAAAAAAAAGAGGAAAAGTTTAAGAACAAAAATAATAATGATAGCATAGTAATTATTATTTATGACATGTTATTGAGGAGGATTGATTGATGCAAACTTCACATGTATAATAACATTCTTTTTAAGTACATATTTATTAAATTAAATGTAATACTATATCCAACAAATTATTTGAAAAACTTTTTTTATATATAAGTAATTCAAATAGCAATAAAATTAATCATTGATATATATACATATATATATATACATATTAGACACTAAAACACATAAACATTTCAATTTTCTCCAAAATTAACATAAAAAAATAATAAATTCATTTTGGCCTGCAAGTTGAGCTTTTGGCTAAGAAATTTTGGCTGTAAAACTCATTGGCTGAAGCTGCCTAGCCCATTTAACTCGTATGCCCACCTCTAAGTACCAAGTTCGAAGAGAGAACCCAACCTAAAACATTATCTTATCAGGTGGGAGAATCCCTTACATTGCCAACCCCTTAAAAGCCAACACCTTCGACGACCCACTCTGGATGGTTTTCACTCTAGCATTCTCTGCTAGGTAGGTTTTTCCTAAGTCATCCATTCCTAGGTTGCCCCTTCCGCTGGTACCGACACTCTCAACGAGTGCACTAAATGTTAGGTTTCCAAGCCTAAAGGAAGAATCCACCCAAAAAGACTGGCATATCAAGTAAGAGAGCTCCTTAAACTTAAGTATTATTCCCCGATTACTTGAAGAACCGATGTGGGATTGTAACATATGATATTATTAGGTGTTCTAAAGGAAAATGATATCAATATACCTAATAACATAATTAGGTAGTCTTGGCTAGCAATGACAATTTTTATTAATAGTTGTAATTGCATATTTATTTTATATATAATTCATGTCAGGATAAGCAAAAGTAATATTTTAATAAAATATTTTACAAATGCTAGCATGTTAAAAATAATCCAAGAATAAGCAAATTAAGCGAGTCTTTTTAAGAGATGTGTGGGTTCATGTATTGAATCGTTTTCTTAGAAGACAAGTTTAAGATAGCTCCAATGAACTTGTATGGATTATTTTAATCTAATGGTTTTTTTGTAATCTTTTTTATGAAAAATCTATTTTTTTTTCCTTTAACCTAATTCATGTCAATACAAAAAGTATATAAAATTGATTTTATATTATAAATAATTAAGTTATAAAATAATCATATTTATTCAAGTTATAATTGTATATTTGTAACTTGTCTCGTATTGCATTTCTTGTTTTAAATCTATAATTGTTTTTTAATTCGTCAGCAGTTGCCATTGTAACGTGTTTGTTAGGAGATCATTTAAGTTTTCATTATCTTAAGAACTTAGATTTTTATTTGAGAGTTCTAAAAATTTTAGAAAGTACAAAGGATTGTTTACACCATATCCACAAGTAGACCTATTCCTATTATAAAAATGAAAATGCTTAAAAAGAACATAAGCCGCGCTTATCATCTTTTATATGACAACAATTCGGTCGAGCTCAACGTAGGTAGGCTTACCCGCACCGTATCTGAACACCTGTACCTGTTAAGCAACTCCCTAAGATAAAGCAGATCCGAACAGTTACGAGAAAGCTCAATGGACCCACAGCATGTGCATCACAGCAAAAGTCAATTGCAAAATGGGTAAGGTCCAACCTCTTAATGCTTTACCAACATGCACCCAGCTCAGATCCCTTCCTAACATGTGGTTTTAGTTAGACCCTTCAACCCCACACAACTAATCACAAACCTTGTCCTCAGCAAGAATATAATTATCTTTATGCTCAATTTAGACACCATATCTGCTGGCAGTTATTCTCTTACTATGATAAATCATTGCCAACCTTCCAAAACACACATGTGGGACACCAAGAATACAAAAAATTATCAGTGTTTTAAGGAAAATCACAAACAATCTAAACCAATTTGCATTACTTTGCAAGAAACATTAATGACTATTATACATTTTTTATTGTTTTGTCTTCTTGGTGTAATCTCACTAATGGATACATGTAATTGTAAAAAGAATCTGAACAGACTATAAAAAAAAAAAAAAAAAAAAAAATGAATGAATATGAAAATGAAAATGACTTACAACTTCTATCGAGTCTTTGCACACAACAACAATGAAAATGGAAAGCAGAATAGTTTTTGCAGAAATTTTGGGACCATTTTGGCATTGGAAGTTTTCCTTTTCCCCTTCTTTTTTAAGATTTTCTCTTTGGCTCATCGGCCATCAACAGAGTGGAGTGTATCTGCAAATCCTGTGGGTTTTGCAGGAATGCTAGCCTGAGATTCAGATATTGATATTCCACCGAACATTGTGGAAGTACCTTCATCTGCTTGCCATCTTTGAACAGCTTGAGAAAGGCTCATGTTTAGGTCAATACCATAGTTTTCTTCAGGATCCTGGCAAGAAGGTTTCCATTGCTCAACAAGGGGTCCTAGAACATTAACCGCGTGGCCCATGTCAGGCCTTTGGAATGGCTCCCTAGCTGTGCAGTGTCCTGCCAACTCTGCCACTTTGTATATGCTTTCCAAGGTATCCTCATCGTGACAATCCAGTGTCTGATCGATTTCCTTAGCAATGTTCTCTTTGTTAATTAGGGCTCTGCGGAACCATGTGACCAAATGGGATTTCTCATCTGGCACCCTATCATCTAATGCTTTTCTACCCGTGATCAGCTCCATCAGAACAACTCCGAATGCAAAAACATCAACTTTTGTAGTCACTCTTCCGGTGGCTGTTGATGAATGAAAAATGGAAGTTCAGTTTAAAAGACAATATATCATCTAATGCTGAAGATCTCTTGCATCTTAAATTATAAAAACATCTTAGAATCGGTGAAAAAATTATATCCACAATTGATCGGGGAGATTAACCTAAAGATTGAAAGGAAAGAAGAGAAACTAAATGAACTGAGGCTTGACTTACCGGCATACTCAGGAGCTAGGTATCCAAAAGTTCCTGCCAGGCGTGTCTCAACAGAGTACTTCCCATCAGGAGCATTCTTAACCAAACCGAAATCTGCAACTTTAGCTCTCATGTCATCACTCAAAAGTATATTAGACGGTTTCAAATCTCTATGGATGAAACTCTGTTGAGCTAAACTATGCAGATATTCCACACCTCTAGCCACATCCAGTGCGATTTTAACCCTTTGCTTCCATGTAAGAGGTTGGTATCCCAATTCCTTGCACTCGAATAAATGCTGTGTAAGCGTCCCTTGTGGCATATACTCATATACCAATAGCCTCTCATTTCCATTGATACAATACCCTAAAAGGGCAACCAGGTGTCTGTGCCTCACTTTTGTGAGCACAGCAATTTCGGCTTGGAATTCATTCATTCCCTTGGTGCTTGTCGCCACGGATTCCATTCTTTTCACAGCGATCATTGTCCCATCGTGTAACATCCCTTTGTACACAACTCCAAAACCTCCCCTACCCAATATGTTCTCTTCACTGAAGTTGTTTGTCACATCTTTGAGAACATCAATCGAAATTGCCACATTTCCGCCTTCAAAGGCGGGCAAATCACCATGGTCACCACTAGATTGACTCTGCAACTCACTAGCAACACCGCCATTGATGCCATTCATCATCCCGTTATTCCCAACGTTAAGAACATCCTTTCCTTTCTCCAGATTTTCCACTCTACCAGCTTTAGCATTTCTTCTCTTGGCATAATAACATTTGTACAAAACAAACAATACAACTCCAATGAAAACTAAAACAGCAACGACCAAACCTGCAATCATACCAGCTGATATTGAAGAGCCACTAGTTTTGCTAGACGAACCACCTGTCGTTGAGTTTGTACCAGACCCTGAAGAATCTCCGCTTCCACGAGGCGCCTCTATCTTTTTCCCAAGCAAGGGATTGCCCGAAGAAGTGAACTTAACTGTAGCGGGAAAAACCGGTACCGTACCGGAAAGATTGTTGTTCGAAACATCAAGAACTTGAAGCTGAGGCAATTTGGTCAGGCTTTGGGGTATTGAACCAGTCAAATTGTTGTCATTCAAATGCAAACTTCGCAATGAAGTGAGATTCCCAAATGCAGGGGATATTGTCCCCGAAAAGCCCTGCTTGGAGAAAGTCACTGAAATGAGATTGTTCCCTTGACAAGTAACGAAACTCCATCCATTACAAGCATCATTTCCTTTCCATGAATCAGCCAATGTAGTTGGGTACCCCAAAGCCCCAGCAATTTCAAGCAATATAGTGACTTGTGAATCACAGGGACCCGGTTTCGTCTTGCAGAAGCCATTAGTACCATCGTAGGTTAGCTGAATATTCCTCGGATTGTCAGGAGCAGGACCCTGCAGCTTATTGTTATCCAGTGACACATTTTGCAAGCTGGATAATGACATTAAACTAGAAGGGACCAACCCGGTTAACTGATTTTCCCGAAGCTGGAGATCGAACAAGTTTACACATTTAGTTAAATCAGGAATAGGACCAGTGAATTTGTTCTTATGCAGCCAAACTTGTGACAACTGTGTCATGCGAGACAACACATCAAGGGTACCCGACAAGCCTTGATCCTGATTGTTCAACCACAAGTTTTGAATCTCCGAACCTCCGAAAGAGGAAGGCAAAGGCCCTGTTAGATTGTTATAAGAAAGCCTCAAGCTTTGCAGATTTGGAAAGGTGCCCAGGAAGTCAGGCAATGACCCCACCAAATTTGAATTGCCTGCATAGAATGTGACCAAACTAGTGGATTCACTTAATTCATTCGGTATCGTCCAAGCTTCCAGGTCAGGATTGGCACTAATGCTCAGTGTTTGTAAACTTGTGAGTCCTAGGAATATTCCATTAGGGACAGAAGTGAAGTTGTTGGAGTCAAGATATATATCTTTCAATGTTGTTATGTTGGCAAAGGAAGGCAAGGGCCCAGAAAGAGAGTTTTTCTGCAGGGAGAGGGTTTGGAGGTGAGAAAGAGGGGAGAGATCTGAAGGTAGTGTTCCTGAAAGAGAGAGGGAAGCCAAGTTAATGGATGTTATGTGGGAGGATGAGTCACAGCTAACACCACTCCAGGAACATGGTGGTGTGGAGGAAGACCAGCCTGAAGGTGTTGGTTTGAGGAGAGATAAGAATTCTGACATGACTGAGGATTCATCCGCTGAGATGGTGGTGGGGAGGAGGAGGAGGAGGAGGAGGAGAAGGTGGAAAGTGAGAGACGAGGAGCTGTTTTGGTTCCCATGGGAAAGAAAGAGAGAAGAAGAAGAAGAAGAGGATGGATTGAGTTTAACAGACAGACAGACAAACATGCAGCTGTGTATATATATATATATTTTCAACTTTTAAAGTAGAAATAATTTTCAGTTTAAAGTTATTAGCAATACTAATTAGTTAAATAAGATTAAATTAAAAATAATTATTAATATACTATTTTAGAATTATGAGTTATACATCGGATATATAAAAATTATGTATCCTTATATGTGTTTAATATATACGATAAGTACGTTTATGTATCTTTATATCGTGTTTAATATGCACGTGAATAGTTACACGTGAATAGTAACAGCAAAAAGCAAAACAAAAGAGAAGCGAAAAAGCAACCGGACGAAAAAAGTAAACGAAAAGAGAAAAGGGCAAGGGAGAGGAGGACAACGATGTGATGGAGGGGGAAAAAGAAAGAAGATGTGTCAAAAGAATTTGAATATTTTAAGTAGTAATCGTGATGTACCATATAATATCATTTCCTATTTTATTTTAATGATATAGTAATATTATCTAAACATTATATACTTTTTTATTATTATGATTTATGTATGAATTAGTATATCCTCATTTATAGACATGATATTGTAATGGTATACTAATAATTATTTTCATCTGACTTGTATATTGGTAATGTTTTTTTTAGAAACGGTAGAACATCCTTTAAAGTATATATTTTTGTTTGAAATAATTTGGAGTAAATAATTCACTTAGATAGAGTAGATTATTGGGGGAAAATGACATGATTAGTTAAATAAGTTAATTAAATATATAAGATAGAAAAAGCAACATAGTTAAAATTAAAAATATTGGTAATATTTATATATATATCAACTATATAGTTCATCAAGTGGGTAAGAGAAAATGATTGAACTTTTTAATTACTAATATTTATAATTTAATGGTATAAAACGAGATAGATTAAGTTCCTAC
Source organism: Combretum micranthum (assembly GCA_024138025.1). Taxonomy (NCBI): domain Eukaryota; kingdom Viridiplantae; phylum Streptophyta; class Magnoliopsida; order Myrtales; family Combretaceae; genus Combretum; species Combretum micranthum. Next base: position 63,787 of record JAMXBD010000574.1, read on the forward strand.
ACGATATAATAAAAAAAAAAAAACCGCCAGTTAGTTTGTAAAGCTTGTATAATTGATATGCACTTATATAAATATATATATATAGTTGTTTTATTTATAATTTTATAAATGATTATTATAATTATTTATAATAGTCTTATTAAATAATTTTAGATATTCTATGAAATGCGGGTTATTGTCGAGTATAATATCTATGTTGCTATCATTTCAGATTATTAATTATGACATATGCATATTTGTATAGAACTACTATTAAAGATGAATAAGTAGGAATTGAATAATTAAAAGTCTTATACATTGTCATGTTGGCAGTCCTTCATTTTGTATTAAACAATTTAAATTGAATTAGGGAGCCGACTGTATATCTTGGCTTTTAAATATCCGGAAGCTACTATATATACTTATACTGGTTATAACTTATATAATACAATATGTTCATAAATTATGTAAAAGTAAAATTATGGTACACCTTTTTTCGTTTTTTTTCTACTTTTCCTTTTTTTCCTTTCTTTTCTTCCCCCTCCGGTATGGTACACCTTAATCGTCAAACTTATAAAGAACAAGTCGTTTTTCTTCACGTCTTCCAAAACCTATGTTTTTTTTTTTTTTTGGCCACTCGAAAATCTATGTTTTTGCTCATGGGTTTGTCCGTATGCTAGTCCATGTGACCGAGCTCTCTTCGCCCAATGTTTTCACTTTTCAATATCGATGTCAAAGTCCTAAATCCATAATTAAAATATGCATCTTTTGTTTTTATATTTTAATATTTTATCACTTTATGTGCTTTTTTTTTTTAAACATACACACACACTAAAAAGATATACACATCATATGCCATTATTAACCAAGAACTAGTGAATATTTACCAGAATAACACAAATAGGATAATTTAGAATCTATATTTGGAGATAAGTTTAAATAAGTAGTAAGTCTCCAATATTTTAATACTACCAAAAGTGTTGTAAATAAGCTATTAATATTTTTAAGTAGTATCAAAAGATCCTTTTATATATTTAGTCATTGACTTAACATTTATTATATCTTCTTAGTTATCCACTTCCGTATCAAACCTTTTAGATGATATTTTCAGTATTGTTATGATTCTTAAAACCTTATCTTTTTGTGATTGGTAAGTTTGCTCTTTTATACCTGTTGATCATTACTATTTCCAATCGTACTATTTTGATTTTACTTTTTGTGTTGATACCAATAATTCCTTTTCAAATTGATGCCTTCAATATTATATTTTTTGTGTTGCTAACAAATGCATCCTTTTAATCTTAACTTTCAATACTGACAACTTATCAAACAAAAAGGTAAAAAAAAAAAAAAAAATTAATGTATAACCATTCAAGCTATATATTACCAAATATATTATAAGATATATAATTTTGGAAATGTTTTGCCATCCTTAGGCTTGTGCAAAAATATTTTTCGAATTACAAACCAAAATGAATTGAATTGCACCAAAACTTTGGATTTTCTTTCTTAAAAATGATTCGATTTTGTAAAGAGGAAATGGTTCATGGTTTGGTTCAAGACCAAGAGAGGTTTAGAGAGCTTTAGGATTTAATGTGTCTAGTTAGATTCTCTATAAGGATTTATATTAGATTGAGAACCTGACTCTAAACCCTATAGGGTTTTAAGGAGATGCCCAAACCTAACCCTAAATTGCTATAAAATTAACCCTACACCCTATACAAATAACCCTAAGGGTTAATCCTATAGGTTTTTTTAATACAAATAAGGTGGATTAAGTATCTTATGATGACCTATCCGATTGAATTCCTATTTAGATTTCAATAATAGAGTGCTGTTGAATGGAATAAGTTAAAACATTTCTTTTTTTTTTTTTTTGTAATTGTCTTTTTTAATATATATTTTTAATTTTTAAGCATATGTCATTACTTGAAATAATTATCCTTAAACAAACCAATTGGCTCAATTTATAAATTATACAGTGCAAATTGTCTTCTTTATACAATGTAAAAAAAAAAAAACTACAAAATCAAACATCCATTTCAATAACCACATTTGTTGATGTTCTAAATTATAACATGGGCCACCTAAACCAAGTCCAACCCACAAATGACTTAGGCTGCTCCACTGGACTTGGGCTTGGGCTCCAACCATAAGCATTACCACTTAAGCTCCATCTAGATATCTATGACCCTTACTTGGTACCTAACCACTACTCTTGATAGTCGATCGATCCTAACTAGCACGCTGTTTGGCACTACTCACTTGATCGGATTTTGTGCATACAATAGAGGAGTAGTAAGTCCATCCCATGACCCCACAACTGTTGCCAACTACGCATTCAACCACTCACCTATGATCCCAATACACTCACAACTCACGAATTTGACACCTATAAATATTCACCTATCCCCCTTGGGAATAATAATATCACACTTAACTTATTATACATACTTAATCTACAGGCTTACAACCATGACCTCCGACTTAAAGCATTGGAGTAGTCATGTTAGGCTCATACTTGACATGCTATTAACTGAGTTGTTGTTTTACAAGCCTCTCCATCATAGTGATCCAAGCCCAACATATTTCTTTGTCTAATCACCTTCGGATTTGAGAAAACAAAAACATCTAATTCCTAAATAAACCTTTTTATTTATTAGCAATTGCAAGCGCATTTCTCTAATTTGGGTGTGTGTGTATAAAATTAGAAATTATATGTATAGGCCAATAACTTTATAGTTTAATGGCATTAACATTGTATTCTTTAAGTGAAATGGAATGTTTAGTTGTAAAAGGTGAAATACAATTGTTGCAATTGAGGCAAAAAAAAAAAAAAATTTAAGGCATTGAAAATAAAATAATTTTTTTAGATATAGTGAGAAACTAAATATTCAAACTTTTGAGATATAATTATTTAATATTTTAAGCATAAGAATTGCAAATGCTCTCTTCCATGACTATAAATATTATTGTTTATTCTTGCAAAGTACTACTAGTATTATTCAATAAGAAGGATATAAAATTACCAAATAAATATCTTACCTCAAAAAAGGAAACAATGATAATAACGTACTTATACATAACTTATAATTCGAATAATATTTATATTTTATATCTAATAAAAATTTTCCTTGTTATAGGTAATTCAAGCTTAACAAGTAACCTTCTGGTTCATTATAAGTAGTTATATATTTTTAGATAGATATATTGTGGGTTCATATATATATATATATATATGTACTTATGTGAATCTACATTTTATTAAAACATAAATAAATAGCTTGATATTGAAATTATTAAAAATGAAATTATTTATTTTATGCCATCCTATAATAGAATTGTTCTTATATTACTTAATACCAATATTATCATAAGATTAAGATTTATTTAGGTTAATATAAAGTTTTTCGGAGATATTATAATTCAAGAACTTTATTTTTATTTGACTATGTGAAAAAAGAATAGGAAAAAAAGAAAGAGAATGTGGAAACTAGAAATTAAGAATTTGAAAAGTTTACTATATTTATTTAATCCATTAGAGAAAGATTTTTATTTTTTACTTTTTTAATTTTGAAATTTAAATCTCTTTAGAAAGTTAATGAGTTAACTACTATTTGGATTGTCGGATTTTTATTTATATCATATTTATTTTTTATCTGTATTTGTAACTTATTTGTATTATATCTATATTGTATCTTTTTTGTTAGTTTATAAGAAAAATTGTCAATTTTTTATCGATATTTATTTCTTGATAAATATTTATTTGAAAACGATAAAAATATAATACCAAAATAATCATAATATGATGGAACAAACATATCTAAACGAATTTAAAGAATTAGTTAGTCACGTATATGGCTTGAGTTACCTACATGATATTAAACTGCTTTCATATTTTTTAAAGGGTTATATACTCTAGTATTATAACTAAAATGGCATTATGTATTAGGTTTATCAAATGAAGAAAAAAATTGATGCTTATTGTCCTTAATATAATTTTAGCCACATTTACAGGGTTTTGTACGGAAATACTTATATTTTTGAAAATAAATCCCAAAATACTCAACTTTGAAAAGATAATCCGAAACTACCCCACCAAAAACGCATTTAACGTATGCGTTCCAAGCCCCACACACCCCACCACGACATTCGGAGGGAAAAGTGTGTAAAATCCGCTAGAACGCATGTAGTGTATGCGTTCCAAATGGTGCGCATATAGGGAATGCGCCTGACAGAGGAACGCATCTACTCCATGCGGCTAGGGCTGAATAACCCCATATATCACTCTCACACTCGCACGGCTCTCTACCCTCGCCAGATCTGGACCTCGCTCGCTCGAAGCCCCTCGCTCCGTCGCTCCCTCGGTCCCTCGCTCCCTCGCACGCACGCAGCGCTCGCTCACACCTAGCCAGCGCTCGCTCGCTCCCTGCCAGCGCTCACTCGGACCTTGCCAGCGCTCGCTCGCTCCCTGCCAGCGCTCGCTCGCTCAGTCCCAGCGCTCGACTTCAACTTCGGAGCGCAGGTAGCGCTCGTGTGCAGCACTTCCGAGCTCACACAGCGCCTGCGCGCAGCATCACCGCGCACGACCCTCCTTCCTCCGTGCACCAGGCAGCCCAGACGTGGTTCAAGCATCTGACACAACGGACGCATTCATTGTATGCGTCGAAGTACTTCCTCCACCAATCACCAAAAAACGCATTCTGTACTCTTGGTGGGTGTAAGGAAATTGGAAGGTCTCCATTTGTTGCACATGTTGAGAAAGTCTTCTTAAGGTAAAACTGAAAAATGATATCTTATATTTATTAGTTTTATTTGGTAATTTCTAAAATTGTTGATTATGAAATCCAAAAAATGAATGTAGTATAGATTGGCATGTTGAAATGGTAATACATGATTTGTTGTGTTGAATTAAGTTTACCGAGTTGAATGGTGATGATTTTGGAAGTTTACATATGTTGAAGTGCTGACAATGTCCGATATAATGTCTACATAGGATTTACAATGGGGGATTTTGTTCGGTTCATTGTGTATGCTCATGGGAATGTTGTGACTGGAAAATACGGTCCAGAGTATGACCGAGCTCCCATGAAGAAGGTTCGGATGGGAACCAATGCTGACTTTAACCAATTTTTTAGCAAGATATGTGCTAGTGTTGGTGTAGATCCAACCAGGGGAGCTGTCCAAATTATCCACAGACACCCGCATTATATGCCGAATGGGCCATCGTTCATGTTGCTGCCTATTGTAGATGACGAAGGTGTTGAAGACTTGATTGACCAGGCTAAAGAACTTGGTTCAGGCCTATTGCAAGAGTTGTATGTGCAGGTACAAGGACAGTGTAGTGATCAGACCGAATGTATGCCTTCTCAATCGCAGGAAGTTCTGGTTCCAAATGTGGAATACTAACGTAACACATTTCTTCACCCCATAAGTGGGGTCGGTGTATGCAATCAAACACCTCAGCAGCAAGTTATGGTACATCATTCTCCTATGAACGTTGAAGAGTATGAGCCGACGAATGTCGAAGAAGGAATGGTGGAACTTGAAAGGAGAATTGAACAAGAAGTTATGCCAATTCTAAATCCTAGAGCCACGGATGATAATTGGGATGGTCAGTAGTATGTGGACGAAGATGGGGATGCAATAGAAGACGAACAAAGTGACAGTGAAGAGGAAGATAATCCCGAACGGATCAATGATGTCAATGTTGTGACCGTCAGCACATCACAACAACCATCCAGTGCAAGACAAAATTCTTTAAGTAATGATCCATCTGAGGGCGGTGTAAGGGATAAGGTACCGTTTTTCAATATCGGCAGCAGTGATGGGTATATAACTTTTGAGGAAAGCTTGAGTATAATGAGCAAGAACATTTCAAATGCAGATGATCTCAACAAAGGTATGATGTTCACCACAAAAGCAGATCTTATTAACCATGTGAAAAAATTTCATGTGAAGCAACACTGTAATTTTAGGGTGGATGATTCAACCAAAACTGTATGGTCAGCATATTGTATGAAACGAGATGAGGGGTGTACATGGAGACTGCGTGCTTGTAAGAAGAAGCTTGAGGGTCTCTTCGTCATCACCAGATTAGAAGGACCTCACACATGCCTTAACCCTATGCTCGGGCAAGACCATTCTCAGATAGATTGTAATGTTCTTGCAAGAGAGTTCTTGACGATGGTTAGCGATGATGTAGATGTAAAAACGAGAGCGCTCCAGGGGCATGCAGAGGCCCTGTTTGGCTACAAAATATCACGATGAAGAGTATGGGAAGGGAAGAAGAGAGCAATTGCCATGGTATATGGAGACTGGGAAAATGTATACAATGACCTTCCAAAATTGTTATATGCAATGAAAGCCACTAATCCTGGGACACAGGTTGAATGGGGTTGGACAAGATCTGTAGAGCCTGGAAAAGCAATCTTGAAGTGGTTATTCTGGACATTTGGACCTTCGGTGGAAGCATTCAAGTATTGTTGACCTATTATAAGTGTGGATGGAACATTTCTTTACGGGAAATACAAACACGTCCTGTTAATTGCATGTGGGGCAGACGGCGATAATAGGATTGTACCCTTGGCTTTTTATTTAGCCCCGACAGAATCAATGGAGTCATGGAGCTGGTTTCTAGTGCGGTTGAAGCGACATGTAATTGGTCACCGTGGTGAGGAGACAATATGCTTGATATCCGATAGGAGTGCAGGAATTATGTTTGCATGCAAAGAGCAATCGAATGGGTGGTTACCTCCATTTGCGGTTCATAGGTTCTGTGTTCGACATGTTGCCAGTAATTTCAACAAAGTCTATAAGAATGTGAGGATGCGGAATTTGGTTACATATGCTGCTTCTCAAGCACAACCAAGGAAGTTTGAGAAATTCATGGACTTGGTTAAGGACATCAACGAAGAAGCAATCGAGTGGTTTAACAAGACTGAGTCAGATGGATCATTCACGTTACCTAGGAAGCAATAGACGTTGGCATATGATGGCAACTACCGTTTCGGGTACATGACTACGAACATGGTGGAGGCTTACAATTTTGTCATCCAGGGTGCAAGGGGTCTTCCTGTGACATCTCTCGTTAAGAAAATTTTTTACAATTGCATAATACTTTGGGAGAAACGAATGGCAGAAGCCACTGATGCAATAAAAGCGAAACAAGTGTTCACTACATATGCTCGCGAAAAATTGGACGTATGGGGCCAACGTTCCACGAACCATCAGGTGACTAGTTTCCATAGGAATACTGGTTTGTTTGAAGTACGAACGGGGCCCCGTCGGGTAGGTGGTGGCTTGAAGGGGGGAGGTCGGACAAGGAAGGTCGACCTGGGGAAGCACACCTGTACATGCAACAAATGGAAAATCTACAGGATACCATGTTCACATGCAATAGCTGCTGTAGCACACATGAGATTGGACACAACAACCTTAGTGGGGCCATGGTATAGGTGGACGAATCAGATTCGCTGCTATGGAGCTTACTTCCATCCTATTGGGGATGAGTTAGAGTGGCCTGCATGATGGAGCGCTCCATCCTATAGGTGGACGAATCACATCCCGACCAATGTTAACACAGATGGAGCGCTCCATGATGTTGACCTACGCGGAAAGTCAGACGCAAATTGACAGCAGCTTCACATAAGTTATGTTGCTCTGTGGCAAGATCGTCATGCAAACCTAGTTGAGATTGAAGAGGGACCCGGGGTGGATGTTGAATATGTGAATTGGTACTGGCGTATCACTCGTAGATACATCTCTCATACTGGCGCATTGATAGGACATATGGTGAGATCCCGAACATTAATTTCAGTACAATCTTATAGCATATTCACTAAAATTAATTTTGCTATTTTCCAGATATGTACACTGGGAGATATCAGCCGATCAAATAGTTTGGACCACACACGTGATCTTGCATACGAGTCAATGAGAATTGCAGAGAATGAGAATGAAATCGGGCTATATCCAGCAGGGGGAGCACATGTCGGAGAGGAAGCCCAGTCACCTTATGTAGACAAAGGAACCGAAGCAAATGTTGAACCACAATGTCCACGTCGCCGACGGACAGATATGGCTCGTCGAGGTCGTCGAAGCACATCCTCCATACCCAGCCATCAACAATACCCCATGCATGTATCAGCTTCTAATGTCCCCACGAGTAGCACATTTCCATGTGAGACCACATTTGCCAGAGGTAGCACATACCTGGGTGATATATCACACCAGAGTGGCAGCTCATTGCAGGCTGATTTGTCATACCCATTTGATGTGATGGGTGGTTCAATATACGATCCGAATACATTTCTCACTCCATCATTCAGCCACGATTTGTATGAATCATTTCCTACACCTCCAGCACCACGTAGAGAGCGTGGTATCCATATATCAGATGAGCCCCGAATACGAGAAGGGGAAGGAGAAGCAGTAACACAGTTGACCCAGTCCACTACATGCTACAGTCCAGTGGCCCCTAGAGATTTTGAAGAAGCTTCTGCTGAAGCAAGTGACCAAAGGGGTGATCGACCACATAGAGGCAAGGACAAGGAGTCTGTGTTTAGAAGATTTGGAATAACATTCACTAGACGATCGAAAAAGAATTAATTAGATTGTAATTATCTCCATTACTGTTTCATACTTAACAATTTTGTAATTATATACCAACCTGCTATCTAGGTTACAATGATTTTGAAGTTTTGTTACTGAGATGAGGTGTATGGTGCACTTGATTTTTTTATTGTTATGTATTTGGGATTGTGTGGCACATTGTGGTGCTTAAAAAAAATTTCACTGTCTTGGAGCGCATTGAGTAAATGCGTCTAATTTTTGCGAACAAAACAGCAATGAGCGCATGTAGTAAATGCGTTCCACGGTAGGAGCTTCAGCCGCACTCCCTACATGCGCCCGACTGTTGAGCCACATGCCCTACATGCGCCCGACGTTGGAGACTTCAGCCGCATGCACTGAATGCGCCCGTGCTCCCCAGCCCATTTTCCCTCCGAATGTCGTGGTGGGGTGTGTGGGGCTTGGAACGCATACGTTAAATGCATTTTTGGTGGGGTAGTTTCGGATTATCTTTTCAAAGTTGGGTATTTCGGGATTTATTTTCAAAAATATAAGTATTTCCGTACAAAACTCCACATTTACACGCGTCCAAACGTTAAAAGGTAGAAGAGATGCTGCTTGGCAGCTTCATGACATTAGGGGAATGAAACCTCCTCCGGTTGCATTGTTAGTAGCTGCCAACCATCGGAAGAACTATTGGACCAGAAATCCCCCCTAGTTTTAAAAGGTTAGTTTGATTCACGATATCTGAAATTTTTAGTTTATAATAAAATTATTTCTAAAGAAAATTTTATACTAAGAAAGTATTTAAGCTTTTTAAAAGTTTTATCTAAAGTACTTATGGATAGGATCATTAATTTTTCCATTAAAACGCTGATATGACAAGCAATTTAAATAAAAAATTATTTTCCCTATTATATTTGGCAGAGCAAGTTTCATTTATAATAACTAAACTTTTTTATTTGTAATATTTTAGTACCTAAAAAGATAAAATTTATACCATGATTATATCAAAACTTTTTAAAAATTTCACTTACGGTACATTTGGCCAAAATGTGGTTGACTTGTTGACATGTAACCAAAACTTAATTAAAAAAAGATATATCTCTATCCTAGTTGGCATTTTTTTTTTTATATTTTTACTCTCTCTCCTCTCTCTTTCTCTCTCCCTTTGCCTTCCTCCTTTTTATTCCTCTTCTTCTTTTATTATTTTTTTTTAGTTTTTAGATTGTGATTATTAGATAGCATTACAATATATAAAGAAAATAAAAATAAGAAATTAACTTTAATAGCCAAACTCACCCAAATTGCAAAATTTGATGATTAAAAAAAAAATAAAGTTTTGGTTCCTCTTCAGAAAGAGTAAAAATAAAAAAAAATATCAACTAGGATAAGGAGATATCGTTTTTTTTTTTTTTAATTGAGTTTTTGTTCCTTGTTAGCAAGTTATTTGAGAAATGGCCGAATTTCGGCCAAAGGTACCGAGTGTAAAATTTTTAAAAAATTTAGGTACTGTCATGATATAAATGTTTTTTACGGTACTAAATTGTTAAAATCGAAAAGTTCAAGTATTGTAAATGAGACTTACTCTGCAACTAGGATAGAGAAAATAATTTTTTATTCAAGTATGCTGCCACTAGAGGTGCGCAAAAAAAAAAAAAAAAGAAGAAGATAAAACTAAAAATCCAATCCAAAAAATATGGTTAACTGATCTGTTGGTTTCGATTTACGATTACGGTTTTTATTTTTTTCGGTTTTCTGTTTCAGTTTGTAACCACAAAAAATCGATTATTAACTGTTAACCGTTTCAATTTACAATATATATTCTATATATAAATTACATATACATATAATTATTTTTTAAAGATATATATACATATAATTTAGATATGTTAATATTCCTCAGATTTTGATTAAAGTAATATGTTTTGTTTGAAGTTTGATGAGAGTTAATGTGGTAATTGATTTAGTTTGATTTTATTGATGATGATACAAGCTTGCTTTTTTCTTTTTTCCTTAATTTAATTGTCCTTTTTTTTTAGCTTTTCTAATATATATAATAATTTAAAGAAAAACTCTATAATAAAGGCTAAAAAATAAAGTTTGTTGAAACTATAAATTTGATTTGTTAAAAACCATTATGTTAAATAGTTAAAAACCAAAAACTGAAAAAATTAACTAAAAAAAATGATTAACCATTAAGATGGTTAACCATTCATAATGGATCATAATGGATCAATTAAGGATTGAAATATTTAAAAACCGATTATTATAGATAGGTTCAAAAAATAATGGCATGGACTGGTTAAACGAACCATGAACATCCATACTTGTCACGTTAACAATTTAACAAAAAAATGGATGGATTCAATTCAGAGGTATTTTAGGTAAAACTTTTAAAAAAATTTAGGTATCTTCTTACCATAAAATTTTCTTTAGGTACAATTTCGTTACAAATGAAAAAGTTTGGATATCATGAATGAAACTTATTTATAGTTTTAATGACATACAAAGGATTTGGGCTCGGACTTAACTCTATGGATTTATACAATTTTTAGGATTTATATGTGGGGCCATGGTATTATAGAACCTAATAAAAATTATGCACAGATATCTTATAATCAACTCATATTTGAAACTTTAAGACCAATCATTGTAGCCATCGAACTCATCCATATAAATGTAATCCCACAGATACATATATAGCTAAATACGATAACCTTTTAAATAATTAATGAATGATTATAAATAATAATTGTGAATACAAGTCCCTTTCTCCTTTTATTCGATGATTATTTTTTATGTATATGGAAAACTTTGTGATCTTTTTTTTTTTTTAATGGACTGATGATTAGATTCATCAGTAATTGCATCACTGAGCTGAGCTATCTTATATATCAATTACTAATTGATTAGGAACTCGTACAAGTTCTATCTTATTTATGGTCGCAAATAAATACGATTCTCTAACTTACTATTAGTGGCATTCTAATGTGAACTTTATTAAGATTTCATGAATTTTTGTGGTGTCAGGAGTATGCTGATAAAATTTTTAAGATTTGTGATCAATTTTTGAGTCTGCAGCGCCCACATAGAAATATTAGCAAAGATGTCACAGTTATCTAGAATTCTTCTTAGTATATAAATCCTGGTGTCAAGTTTCTTCTGAGGTCTGTTTCATCGGTAGACATGGTAACTGGAAAGCGACGCACGAGGAAAGGTTAGCGAGCTTTGACACGGCATACAAGGGATGGACAAAACAAAGGCATGAGTTCACGTGGGCCAGCATACATACGGCATGCTAAATAAGTAGGCTGACCAAACATGACACAAAAGTACTCGAATCCACACATGGTATTTTTTTTTTTCAATTATTATAAATAAGATAAAATAGTAATTTAAGTAATTTTGTATTTCTATAAACTATATTTAGTTAATATACTTTATTTTGTTTAAATAATTTAATTAATACAATTTATTTTTTAATTAATATTATTTATTTTTTAAAAATAATTTCAATTCCCTTAACAAATTAACTTGAAAACTTTTTAATAGTTAAATAAATAAAATTATTAAATAATTTTAGCTTCTTTTTTTAATATTATGATAATTAATTAAAAATAACAATTTAGTGAATTGTATTTTCACAAATAATATGATGTAGTATTGCAACGTCTCACCATTGGATGTTGGGTACTTGGTTGTGCAATATTTCTAATGGGTGCTCAAGAGAAAAAAATTCTTACTTGACATATGGAATGCTGATTACCCTCTTTCTTCAAACATATGGATATAACCATTTTACTTATGTTAAAATAGAAGCAAATGGTGAATTCAAAAGGGACAACATACATTTTAGGTATGATCTTGAAGGCAACTAATACTATAGAGATGGTGATTAGGGATCAACCATAACATGACGGGGAGAAGAAAGTGATGATGGGATAGGCTTAAACCTCAACATCGAAGAATGCCTACCCTAACATGATCTAATGGAGGAGGAAGTGTACGACAAAGCAAAACATCAACAATAGCATGGTAAGTCTAGCATAACTTAAATATTGGAATGCTTAAAGCAAATAAGCAAAATCCAATAAGAGCATGGGCATATAATTAGTAAAAATTGTTAAATGCTCCAATATAGCAACGCTTGGTTTAACCAAATGGCTAAATTTCACCAAGAATTTTTTCAATGGGCAGGCTACCAATTGGCAGTTCATCACCACCACTACCATATCATCTCCCTAGTGGCGTTTATGGTTAAGGTGGTTAGTAAGACGGTCAATAATCCCATTCACTATATTTTTTTGAAACAAATTAATTATGTATTTTTTTTCAAACACCAATGTAATTAATAATGTAGTTTGATAAGTGCTTAAAGACCCTTATGATTCATATTATTTTGATATGATATGATATTAATTAATTTTATGTGAATTATTAAAGAAAATGATACCTATTAGGTTAAAATATCGATTTCAGAAATAAAAAGAAAATTTTGAGCATTATGAAGATAATTAGATAGTTAATGAAGATCTTTGATGAAGAATTTTGAAAAGTGAAGTTTACAACATACATGAGATCTCTATACAGCTATGTAGAATACTAGTGTAAAATATGAAAAACGTCCAGTAAGCAACTTCAAAGTACACAAGAAGGCTACACAAGCTATGCAGATCATCTACATAGAAGATGAAAAGTGATCAGAAGCAGAAAGCACATTACGAAGTTACGTAAGCTGTGATCGAAGGTAATGCAGCCTTGAATTTCACGGATTTCACCAGTTTACATCTTGCACAATCTTTGTGCATAAACTATGCAGGATGATTGTGCAGAACTGTTTTCACTCTTATCTATAAATAGTCATCTTTATTCGTTATTTAGGAAAACCTTCTTGATTCCTATAAACCTTAGAGAGAAAAACAAGTGTTTTAGAGTGGAGAAATACTAGAGCTTATTGGAGATCACAAGACTTCATCTTTAAGGGTTGTAATTATGACTCTTTACTATTTTTCCTTATTCTATCATTATATTTCTTATTCTATAGAAAAATAGATCATTATACCCTAGGTCTTGAGGAACCTTAATCCCAATGTAGATTGAATGCTTTTGTTAATGGAAGTTCATGTTTTTTGAATCTATTCATGTGTTAATATTATTCTTGATTTAATATATGCACAGTATTAGATCATTATTTGACTCTTGTTGATTTAATCGATGCATTGATTGATAAGATAGATCTAGCATGAATAGAGAAGTTTGAATGTAAATCTATACATAGATTGCATGATTTTTTTACATAAAGATTGAATCTTTCTAAGAAATCATAAACTCTAATGAAATTTTATATGCATCTAATGATGAAAGATATTTCCATTAAACATATGGGTTATAATTCAATTATCTTGAAAGAGAGATTGATGTAATTAGGGATTCCTGTAGTTCAAGAACTTGAACAACCCATTAATGAATGTTTGGTAAGGAATTGGAAATAAGGTTAGTGGTGAATTAAGATTACGGGTACTTATGTGATTTGATATTCTTAGAAGCGTTGACGCTCTCTTTTGTTAGGGTTAATTAATTAATTAGTTGCTTAAATATATAAATATCACTCGGATTATATTAGTTAGATAGTAGAATTAAGGTAATTATTAGTAATTATAGGTCCTGGTGGAATGAACCCTATGCTTATATTGGTACTACAATCGATATGTGCACTTGCCTAGGATTAGTCTTATAGTAAGAATAAGGTTTTAATTTAATTTAATTAATTGTGATTGAAAAATCCATATCATAGTTGCATATTGTTAGTGGAATAATAAATTATGATTTATTTAATCATTTAGTTTCAATTCATATTAAATACAAAATTTATTTGTTATTTTTACATTGTAACTTTTTTAAAGCTAATTTGGCTAACTTCTATAATTTAAATTCTGATAACCATTGGAAAAAAATTTTAAGTTGGAAATAATAAAAACCGAACAAACTATGTGAAACTAGACCCAATTAAAAGCACACGGAGGCACTAAATGTGCTAGTATGGCACGACACATGAGAAAAGAAAGCACGTGAGACACATGGGCACAAATAGGTCAAGTATGTAAAAGAACATGGCATGTAAAGCATGTAAAATTTGGCACATGAGTAGCACAGCACATGTAAACCCTCGTTTTCTTAGCAAACCTGAGTTCGATTTCAGAAGACTTAAAACCAGAAACCGAAACCCTAAAAGAATACATCTTGACCAATCGGACCTGGAAACCCTATGTCTGGCAATGCTAAGAATGTAACCCTGGAGGAATAGATACGAGTTAGCTCCAAAAAATACCCTAAATCAAAAAGTCAACCGGAAATCCTAAGTCAACAAAACCTCAGGAAACCTTAGCAGTTTAGATTCGGCAATCCCGTGTTTTCAAACCAAGAAGTCGAAATATAAGTGAGAAGTGTAGGTTGGCTCGTATTAACATTAGGATGCTTAACAATATCAGATGAGTGAATTTTCAATCTATTTCGAGCCCGATCGGATACAAATCTTGAAAAGCTTGTCCCGGGGCTCGGGATATTAAAAATATGATATTAGTACCATTAGATTCGTAATTTCATAATATTTCTAAATATAGCAGTTATATAATTTTTCGGGTTATAAAAGTTACAGTTATAACATTTTTATAGTATTTTCTTTATTACCGGTAACTTAATTGTCTAATCAACTTTTTGCCTTCTTTCCCACTATTCATCAAGTACAACCACCCATACCCTATTTTTACATCCTTACAACCCATTCTTATAATTTTACATCATTTCATTATAAATTTATCTTTCCAATATATTTTATACTCAAACTACTTATTAAGTTTGAATTTTATTACACAAATCAAATTCAACACACTCTCTCTCTCCCCACTTCATGGAACCGATGCCCCTTTCCCCCGTTCCCTCTCTCATCTATTTGATTTTCCTTCAATTAATTATTCATACAAAACCTTAAATTCTTTTCTTATAGAATATATTTTTCACCTTTCACTTTTTCACTTTTCCTTATTTCTTACAAATCAAACTTTTGGAAAGTTTTTCTCTTCTCTTCTTCTCCCTCTTTGCCGTGACCCCCACCCTCAAGTGCATACACACACACTTTTGTTTTTTTCAAGTTTCCTTCTCCAAAACACTAAATAGGTAATAGATTTTGACCCTACCACTATAAAAACATGTAATAGCAAGGTCATACATGTGTAGTTCCACTAAAAATCCCCATGAGCTTTATGCTAGGGATGTGGAACCACAAAAATATGATATTTTTGCCATCACAATGTATAGATCTTGCTATTAAAGTTGATATACTAGTATTTTTGCTATATTATAGTTATATATTGTCCATATAGAAATTTTGTGTATATATTTTCATTATTATTCTCATCTACATATTGTTTATAATGCATTTACATTCATAGCATGAGTAGTATAGTAGATCTACTTGTTTAGAGTAGTTGAAATGACATAGCGACTTGTTTTACATGCATGAAAGTCTTGCTACATAATAGTCTTAATGAAGGTGTTGATCAAAACTCAAGATCCATTTTGTTTCTATCAAAAAGTGATTTTTAAAATTCGGATCTTGAGAAAAAATTATTTAGAAAATATATTTTCTAACTTAAAAATGAAGGTTTTACATGTTAAATGAAGGGCTTAGGTGATAGGTATCATAAATGAGTGATTTTTATAAGATAAGCTTCGTTTTATTAAGAGAAATTTTCAAAACAAGAAGAGGGTTATAAAAGTTAAGTTAGATCTATTTTTCAACACCAACAAAAATGTTGAAATTCGTAACTAGGGAGAAATGCCAAGAAAACACCTATTTTCCAACCCTAAAACAAGAGTTTTATTAAGGAAATGAAAGCCTTAGGGAGTAGGTTTGATTAGGACTTAATTTTAGAAAGATTAAATGAGTTTTTCACAAGATACAATCTCAAAAACAATTTTCCAAAATTCGGATCTAAAAATGATCCCCATTTAAACACCTAATTCCAATGTCAAAATGAATATTTTAATGGAAAAATAGAAGTCTTAGGAAATAGATATAATAAAGACTTAATTTTTTATAAGAGTAAATGTGTTTTATCAAAGTAGAAACCTAAAACAAAGGAAAAGTTTTCCAACTAAGATCAAACAATATTTTCTTTTCCAAAAATTGTGCAAAATTCGTCACTAGGCAAAACTCACTTTACGGCATCTTTTTTCCAACCTTTAAATGAAGAAATTTATTAAGATAATGAATGTATTAGGTATATTGGTCATCAATGCCTTATCATGGTAAAAATATGCATGATTTTCAAAGGAATAAAGCTGGTTTTCTCAAACAAGTGTTCATGACATTATTGCAAAATGAAAGTTTTTGCAAAATTCTTTTTAATAAAAAATCATTAAGTAATTACATATAGATAGCTCATATCATGACATTCATGATCATAACTTGTAGATATTACATGTACATATAATCTACTTGTTAGATATAATGCAAATTTCACAAAACAATTTCGGAATTTCAAATTCTAGTTACTGATCAGATCTAGTCCGAACATTTCGAGACCTAAACATTTTCAAAATATAGTAATAACATCATAAATAGATAGATCTTTCGAAGTAAATAGAAATTGATAGCTTATTTGCGAAATTCCAAGTTAAAATGACCAAATTATGGCCGTTTTAAGTTGGAATTTCCAATTATAACAAAAATTATGAACTCAAAGAGTTTTATTTGAAAAGTTGGAATTAGTTGTGGTATGAAATACTCATAGGGGTATTTCTCTCGTTTAGGTGATTTTGGAATTAGAGGAAAATTCATGTTTCCGGATCACTACCATTAGAGACCGGAGACCATGGCTGAGTGAGTTCACTATCTTTAAATTATATGCTTATACTTGTGCTTGTAGTGATAGTGGCACTAGATTAGGGCAAGATAAAATTTGAATATGCATGTGAATTCCAATTGATTGACTCAATGATAAGTATATCGGAATGGAATTGTTGTATATATTGTATGATTTAGCATATAATTGAAGTGTTTGCAATATCTGTGATCACCCATAAATCGTTAATTAATATGCCATGATCTTATAATCAAATTGACATGCATCACATTGCATAGGTTATTATACCTTTGTAGGAAGAAGGCATAATAGCTGGGCAATGAGGGGCCTGTAAACTCTAATGTTGGCGTAATGATCGGAAATTAAAATGGTAGTGGTGTAGGCACTTGTATCAACTACAAATTATGAGTGGGTGGGCACTTGTATCAACCATAATGTAAATGAGAAAAATTGAAATATATGGTCGTATGGGCTTGAAACACCTAACCCCGAATGGATAGCGTAAATCCATTCAATATAAGACTCCTGGAAAGTCTTATGTATTGTATGCTCACGTGTTTGTGTATTTCATATGGTTGTTAATATAACTTGCCTGATATATATATACATTGCTTGTTGAGTATTTAATTTTGGAAGTGAAACTCATTAAGCTAACATGGCTTATACCTCCACAGTTTCTTTCTAATACAGTACCTGTACATATGGCTGCGTCCCCGACCTGGTCAAATCAGGTAATGCGAAACTAGGAGTTATCTCCTTAGAAGGTTGTGATTAGTCTTGTATAGTCTTTAGTAGTAAACCTTAAAACTATCAGGCTCTACCTAAAAGATACTACCTAGACTTTTGCGTAGTAGGGGAATGCCCCCTAATGCTTTGTAACTGATCATAAGATATCTGTGGTTTATATTTTTACGCTTATCCTATAGGTTGAACTATCTATCTCCAATTGTTCATGTATTTTATTGTCGTAAGGGAACGCCTTGCATACTAATACAAGACTTTTGAATGACTGTGGTAGTGATTCTTAAGTCACGTTTAGCATGCGGTGGACTGTTACGTTTAGAGTAACCTTTGGGGCATGACAACATGACATGATTAATATGCCTATCATCCCTCTTTTACCAAGTCAGCATGGTAAATGGGTCATACTATGCCATCCGTGTATCAAATTTTGTGTACTTTATGTGCTTGGCCCATTCGTGTTCGCATGCCTTGCATTTTTTGCTTCACATGCCCTTTTTTTTTTCCACATGCCATATGACGCCAGCCCATTTATTCATGTGCTATGTTGCGTGCCTCCACGTGTCATGTCATGTGCCTTTAATCGGGTCTAATTTTACATAGTTTATCTGGTTTTTTTTGTTATTTTCGACTCACGATTTTTTCCCATGGTTTTCTAAATTTTAATTAAATTAATTATTCAAATTAGTGATAAAAAATTATAGTGCAATTGTAATAAAAAAATTACATTAACATGAATAGAATTTACACGTTGAATAAAGCATAATTTATCACATCATTAAAAATAATATGCATTACATTACATTACATTATTAATTACATTATTACTAGAAGAAAACATACTTAATTCATTTTAGAAAAAACTAGGTGAATGTGATGATTGGTTGCCTTGACCATTAGCTCTTTTCTAACTTCCAGGGGTTGATATAGTGGTGATGGTGATGGAGAATATTTCAACTTATAGGCTCTTCCTTGCTCTTCCATGTTGCAACAA
This sequence comes from Combretum micranthum, assembly GCA_024138025.1. Classification (NCBI taxonomy): domain Eukaryota; kingdom Viridiplantae; phylum Streptophyta; class Magnoliopsida; order Myrtales; family Combretaceae; genus Combretum; species Combretum micranthum. The sequence goes on from JAMXBD010000574.1 coordinate 82,939, forward strand.
TATTAGATCCACAGTATATGTTCCGTGCGACTAAAACACTCTTTGTGGATTTCTTCAAGAATACTGGTGTGGTTGATCCCGAAACATATGCTACAAATCTTTACACTAGAGCAACAAATTTGCTCAAAGACTTGTATCGGTATCATGATCGGGTGATTCCATAGCCATCCTAACCATAGTAAACCAATAGTCACTTATCTTGGGGTTTTTCTAAGAAAAGTAAATAAATTGCTTAAGATGTTGGGAGCAGCCGTGAGAGTTCCCAAAAAATCTTTAGTAACATGCTGATGTATGAGGTGTAGTCACTCAAGAAGAAAGAAACAAAAGAGGGGGGGGGGGGGGGGAGGATGATTTAGATGTCCATAACTGGTGGAAGAAGATGACACACATGATGTTAGTACTTTCCGTAGTGGCATGGGATGTTTTAGTTTTGGTAGGTAGGTCATTGATCTACACTGCCATAGGCTAAAAGCAAAAACCATTGAAGCATGCAGTGCTTGAAAGATTAGTCTGATGCCGGTGATAGAAAACAGATGGACCCACACTTTTGGTGGCTTGAGGAAAGTGACTCGAGATTGGGAGGCGTCATTGTTGCCACTAGAGTTGCAATCGTTGCTGCAGGCACAGTTAAAATAGTGGGGTGAGGCCGGAGGATTCTAGGATGATATGGTAAAATATGAGGTAGATGTGTATGGTTGATGCTTTTTTTTTTTTTTTTAATTTTCAATCTCCTTGTAATTTGTAAAAAATAAAAAAATCTTATTGATAAAAATTTTATTTTCTACCGATTCCAATGCATTAATTAATTTCATTTCTTTACAAATTTACAATTATTCTAAATAAATCAATTAAGAAATTTTAACATTTAATATAATTTAATTACTATTATATTATTAACTTAATTTCATTTATTTATTTGTTAAAAATTTCAAGTTAATATATTAATTTAACTAAATTCATTTCAAAAAAGTAAAATATACAAAATATATTATATTATTTAAAAAGATAAATAGATTTAATTAAACCAATAAAACAAAACAAATTATATTATTTAAAATACAGTAATTTAAAAAAAGTAAATTATTTTTTTTTATTATTATTTTTAAAAAGGCTTGCATGCCTTGTTTGCCGTGCTGTGCCAGCTCACTTATTTAGCGTGCTATATATTGGCCCGCACATGCTCATACTTTTGTCTTTTTTTCTTTACATACCTTACACGCCATACCAAACTCATAGCCCATGTGGCAGCTTATACGTGTCATAGCTCATTTACCATACCTATTACCAAGTCAATGAAACTCAAAATAATCTGGTTTTGATGGTACCCTTTAATTTTTAATGCTGGATCTACCTTTTTCAACTATAGTCCTGTTTTTTGGATGACATCTTATCCACACTTTGGGAAATAATTTTAATAACTAGATCTATAGATCCATAAACAGTTCGATATGAATCTAACATATGTAATATTTGTGACCAGTATATTGACGTTCTCATACGGCGTCCAATCTTCGAAACGGCCTATCGAATTTTTTCAGCTGCCACAATTACCAGGACAAAATCTTATCATAATTTTGTTCGAACATTCTTAGGCATTGCATGTTGTGTAGCAACAAATAAAACGATGAAGACTAGAATATTAGAAACATTTAACCACTACAGTAATAAAAATATTTTACATCTTCCTAAACTCTCTTTACTTGATGGTGTAATCAAACCAATAAATACAATTTTTTTTTTTTTTTTTTTTTTTTTTTTTTTTTGGTAAAGGACCCAACAAGAAGAAAAGAATAATCCAAGAAAAAAAAAATGTTAATTTACAAAAGATTTGCAACTGCAACATAACTGGAAAAACATAATCTCATCAACCAACTTTCTCTGTACTAATTTATAGTGCAGTTCTTTAGTTTAGGATTTAATATCTATTCTTGCTTTGGTGTTTCCCTTTCCCCAACTGTATCATTCCGTGTTGTCGCGGTTTTTTCGGAACTTGTCCACTGAGATTGAGAAAAGGAGGAGGTGCTACCAAACAAGTTGGTGGTAGTACCTTCATTTGATTGCCATCTTTCAAGAGCTTTAGGAAGGCTTAAATTTAAGTCGATATTAAAACTATCATCTGCTTCATTGCTAGGTTTCCATTGCTCTACAAGGGGAGCTAGAACATTAACAGCATGGCTCATGTCGGGTCTTTGGTGTGGATCACGGGCTGTGCAATGTCCTGCCAACTCTGCCACTTTGTATATGCTCTCCAAGGTGTCCTGGTCTCGGTCTAGATAAGGGTCTACTTCTTCTTCAATGTTTTCTTTGCTCACTATGAATCTACGGAACCATGTGACCAGGTGAGACCTCTCCAGTGGCAAGCTGTCATCAAGTGATTTCCTACCAGTTATCAGCTCCATCAAGACTATTCCAAATGCATATACATCCACCTTTGTTGTCACCCTTCCAGTAGCTGTTGAGGATTGCAATCAATGAATCAGATTTAGACTTCTGGTTCAGTTTAACATGAAGTGAATCCAATGTGCATGCATAGATAGGACCATGACTTTTGGAGTGAATTTTTTCCCAGTGAAGTTTAAACTTGAGCAACAACTCCGAGTATAAAGATCCATACTTACTACTACATTGGATATGAAAGAAAATGCTTGGCGTAAATGAAGTATTACATAAAGGAACTAGTCAAGATCATGACTGAACTAATTGCACGTACCAATAACAGTTCTTCAAAACATTTGCAGCATACACATCTTTTGAAATTGTTGGGTATACCCCAATCTTAGACACTCTCAATAGTTCGAAAGAACTTTGATGGCTTTTGCACAACAAAACCATAGTTTCAAGGCTTTAATTTCATTGCCATTCTCCTTTTGTGAATGGGTTTCAAGCTTCTTGATTGTACTGAAATATCATGCATGTTTCTACTACAACCAGAAGGAAGTTTTGACAAGTGATGGAGGATTGACTCGACCACACAGGCTTTATATACAAGTTCTAGCAACTAAGCTGCTAAAACAGTTTTCTTGTATTAACCTAAGTTGTATTCAATCTCAATAGTATGTATATTTTTTTCTATTTATAGGTAACATTGGAGGATGACATTGAATATTGTCCCAAGATGCAGTATTTTCAGTATGGGGATTTTAAACTATTCTTTCAAATAATTTGCAAAACCATCAAGAACATTTTTTTCACTTGACATCAAGAGTTGAGAAGTAACACAATAATGGTTATCTCCAAGCCAAAGTTTGGATCTCCATAGAAATTGCTATCATTTCCTTGAATGGGCTATCCAAAACTCAATTAGACTGATATGAGATAATTATGTCGGAGAAAAAAGGGTACTTGTACTAATATAAGGTTGACTAATTAAAGTGATACATCAATTAAGCAGTCAAATACATATATTAAACCTTTCGAATCACTAACAACTGAACCATCAATAAGGGGAACATGAGGTTAGTTTCTTGTAATATTGTGCTCATGCACAGCTTAATTCATGAGAAAACAGACACCATTTGTGTTCAGAAACAGATTCTAAGGTCCATTCGCATAAGATTGGTCAGTTTCAATTGTATGGCAACAAGAAAATCTTGCTAATGCAGCTAAAACTATCTAAAACTTTCAGATATTTGCAGCAAGAAGTGATCAGGAAACAGATGAGATGAGAAAGAGCAATGAAGCTTGACATACCTGCATACTCAGGAGCCAAATATCCAAAAGTTCCAGCCAAGCGTGTCTCAACAGAAAATTTCCCATCAGGAGAGTTTTTAACCAATCCAAAATCTGCAACTTTGGCTCTCATGTCATCATCTAGAAGTATGTTGGATGGTTTCAAATCCCTATGGATAAAACTCTGCTGAGCTAAGCCATGCAAGTATTCTACTCCTCTAGCCACATCCAAAGCTATTTTAACTCTTTGACTCCAAGCAAGAGGTTGGTTTTTCAGTTCCTTCCACTCGAATAAATTCTGTGTAAGCGTGCCTTTTGGCATGTACTCATAAACCAACAGCCTCTCATCTCCATTGGTACAATACCCTAGAAGAGCAACCAGGTTCCTATGCCTTACTTTTGTGAGCACAGAAATTTCAGCTTGGAATTCATTTATTCCCTTGGTGCCCATCACGGAAGTTTCCATCCTTTTCACAGCGATCATGGTCCCATCGTGCAACATCCCCTTGTATACTACTCCAAAACCTCCCCTACCAATAATATTATGTTCATTAAAATCTTCAGTCACTTCTTTGAGAATATCAATGGGAATTACTACGTTTCCACCTTCAGAAATGAAATCACCTTGATCGTCACTACTTTGCTTCTGTAAATCGTTTGCAAAACCACCATTTAGGCTACTCATTTTCCTATTCCCAAATCTAGGGGTTCTCATGCTTCCGAACTTACTCTTTCTCCTCTTGGCATAGCGGTATTTGTACAAAACAAACCCCACCACCCCAATAAAAACTATGACAGCAAGAACTATCGCTATAATGGCGCCACTGTTGCTAGATGAGCCGCTTGTTTCAGATTCAGAAGGAGAGCCATTTCCATTGCCACTTCCACTGGTCTCTGGAATCACTTTCCCAAGAAAAGGATTACCTGAAGAACTGAATTTTACTGAAGCAGGAAAAACCGGTATCTTACCAGAAAGATTATTGTTTGACACATCAAGAACTTTAAGGTTAGGTAATTTAGTCAAACTTTGTGGAATAGAATCGGTTAGATTGTTATCATTTAAGTACAAACCCTGTAGCGAAGTGAGATTACCAAAAGCTGGGGATATTTTTCCCACAAAATGCTGCTTAGAGAAATTCACTTCAGTGACATTCTTCCCCGTACAGGTAACGAAACTCCAACCTTGACAAGGATCATTTCCTTCCCAGGAATCTGCCAATGTCGCTGGATACCCCAAAGCCCCTGCGATTTCAAGTAATATGGTGACTTGTGGATCACAGGGACCCGGAACGTTGCTGCAAAACTTGTTAGCACCAGAAATATTAAGCTGAATTTTCCTAGGATTGTCCGGGCGAGGACCTTGCAGCTTATTGTTGCCCAATGTTACATTTTGCAAGCTGGGAATCAGCATCAAACTCGGCGGTACAATCCCGGTGAAGTGATTATCCCTCAGTTGAAGATCAAATAAATTTAAGCATTTAGATAGATCAGGAATAGGACCTGTGAACAGGTTGTCTTGCAGCCAAGCCTGAGATAATCGAGTCATTTCAGACAACACATCAATAGTGCCGGATAAACCTTGTTCCTGATTATTTATCCACAAGTATTGAATGGGTGAACCCCCGAGAGATAGAGGCAAAGGCCCCGTTAGATTGTTATAAGAGAGTCTCACGCTTTGTAAACTTGGTAATGTGCCCAAGAAATCAGGCAATGTGCCCACCAGGCTTGCAGTGCCCAGATATAAAGATACCAGACTCGTGGAATCCCTTAATTCATTTGGAATCGTCCAAGGATTAAGATTCGGGTTGTAGCTCAAAGCCAACGTTTGTAAACTTGTTAGACCTAGGAATATGCCATTTGGGGCGGATGTAAAGTTGTTGTATTGAAGATTTATCTCTTGCAACGCTGTCATGTTGGCAAAGGAAGGCAAGGGGCCTGTAAGGAAGTTTTTCTGGAGAGAAATGGATTTGAGGTATGCGAGAGGTGAAAGATCCGTAGGCAGGCTTCCGGAGATTGAAAGAGAGGCTAGATTGATGGAGGTAACGTGGGAGGATGTGTCACAGGTAACTCCTTTCCAAGAGCAAGGTTTTGTGGAGGAGGACCAACCTAAAGGGGGTGGTTTCAGGTAGGATAAGAGGTCAAGCATAACAGAGAATTCGTCTGCTGAAAGGGCGGTGCCGGCAAGGAGGAGGAGGAGGAGGAGGACGGTGGCGATGACGGTGGGGAGAGGGTGGACGGAAAGGGAACGGTTTTGGTTTTGGTTTTGGTTCCCATTTGGCGTGGGAAGGTGGGGTGGGGGGGAAAGGGAGAAACTGGCAAATATGAGATGGCATCTATATTTATATGTTTCTGTCTGGTTTTCAAGGTTATGAGGTGGCAAACTATGTTTATCTTTTGCATGCCATGGACATGGACTGGATTCCTAAGGATTTGTTGTTAGTTCCAGAAGTGACATCCTCTTAATTACATGGTGCAAGGTAATATTTGGGATTCAATGTTTTTTCCAGTATAAGGAGAATCCGTATTTATAGATTTAAAAAAAAAACTATAATAAAATTTCGTACGTGTAACTATCCGTTGTTTTCTGATACTATATATTGTAAGGTTTTTTATTTTTTATTTTTCTCTATTTCTATTTTTATTTTTTTTTTAAGTTTGAGTGTCATTTTCTTTTTCTTTTTTTTTTTTTTTTTTTTTTTTTTCCCTTCATTTTTTTTATTTTGCTTTTCTCTGAATATATGAAGAGTAGGATATACATTAATATAGTATGTAGAAAGATAAGCCAAATTGTTAAACAGTTTACATTGTTTTACAGAAAACCCCTCTCTTAATATTCGGTTTGTGAGAGTTTAGACTTAAGAGTATTTGTTGTGGATATGTTTAGGACTTTTTTAAGGGAAAACGATTCTCACAAAGAATTTGTTACAGATTTCATCAAGAGGAACAAGAATTCCATCCAAATGAAAAAATGTTTGAACTCCATGCTCTTATCATCTTTTAAAATTATAAAGACTTTACTATATCAAAAGCTCTTAGGCATGTTTGGTATATAGGAATAGACCGAAATAGAATCATGATTCTGGTTTCCATTCTCTTTTTCAATGTTTGAAAGCGTTTTTAGAAGCCAAAATCGTGATTCCTTGGAATTGACAACTTCAGCTTTGAAAAGAAAGGGAATTTGATTTCGCCTTTTAGAAGGAGAATTCGATTCTGCCTTTGAGAAGGCTGAATCGCGATTCCATTCCACCCTTATTAATTATATATAGTGTAATTACCATTTTATCTTGTCATGCATTCATGTTTTGCATTTATTACCAATGATATATTCTGACAATTACACCTTTTAGCCATTCCATTTCATGTAATCTTACAAATATAGGAATAGATTTGTTATTCTCAAACTCATTTCATTTCAATCCATTCCATTCTATTCCAAACCATTCATGCGTACCAAACATGACATCAATTGGCTAAAAGAATGGTTTCCTTATCACGCCCCGAAGGTACCTTAAACGTAACAGTCCACTGTACATAATATTAAAATCTAGCAATGATTTCTTTTATCATGCAAAGGCTTTCATATTGTGCATAAGGTGTACAACCCATCAGAGGAAACACATCAGAGAAGTGCAATTTACATTGATAGCAATTAAGTAACAAGGTAAGAGAAATACTTAACATGAAACATAAATAAGGTCAATTACAACTCTTAGGGGTATATCCCTACTATTGTCTTCAATACTAAATAAACATATTCCCTCATACTCTTCAAAGTTCAACATAACATACATTACTCATAAAGAAATTTTAAACGAGAAAATTTCTTCTATGCTCCTACTTCCTCCATAGAAGCTCAATAATCCACCGTTTATTTCCTTAATTTCCTGTCCTTGGAGAGAGTCGCAAGCATACCTGTTTCAATAGAAATTTATGGGGGTGTAAGCTTACAACGAGTTTAGTGAGATATTCCTTTTTATTCGCACCATGATTTTGAACAAGTTTATTAATCCACGCATATGCTATGCAACAATCACATGACACAAACAATTATGTATAAGTTTCCGAAAACCATATAAAAAATGGATTTATGCCTTTCGTATCAGGGTTTAGGGAATTTAGGTATGAAGATCTTTGCTATCTTCACTGCTAGTCCCTGAGCACTTTGCTCACAAAGATCTATTGTTGCGGCTTATCCTTGGGATGTATCCTCGGTACGCCTTAGTTCCTTAAGAATAAGCTTGACCTCTGGTCCTTCCCATTCCTTGCGTAGGAGTAGCAGTCCATATTATGTGACTTGTCGAATGCAAGTCCATTTAATTTATATTAAAGTCGAGTAATTATGGTATACTTAAAGGCGATCAAATAAGCTTCATACACACATATACAACATGTAATATTAATGATGTACTTGAACAATCATTTGTTGGTTTTGATATGCTTAGTATCCATCGTCACACATATACAAAAGCATGTACATATAAACCCATAACCCTATTCATATTCATTGTATCTTGTACTTATAAATCTAGTGCAACTATCTGTAAGCACAAGTAAGGTAACGAAATTGAAATAACTATAATTCCTAAATTCATATTTTTCATATGTGTGTTAACGCATTTGTGCATGATTTTGGAACATGATGTATATGATTTGTGTTAGTATGTGATATATGTGTTGTATTAATGTATCTGAATATTGATATATCTTAGTGTGAATAAATATTGTGTTTATGAATTTGTAAATGTAATAAACTATATGAAATTGGTTTAAAACAAGTTAAACATGCTCAATACAGTTCCTTTACATAGCACAATTTTAGCCATAAAAATAAACCTAAAAACATAACTTTAAAGCCCAAAAATCAAGCCCAAGCCTATGCAAATAAAGCCCTTATTATAGCAGCTCCTAAAGTCAACTTTAGAATAAGATTAAGCCCCATTTTTGACAAAAAATACTCTCTCCAAAATAGACCCAAAAAGCTATACGAATTTCTCATGTTTTCTTACATGTTGTCTTCCCTTTTTCTTAAAAACCTTGCACTCTAGGCCCTTAACAAGGTCAAGATCCTAAGCTTAAGTGATATAAGTTTGTTCAATTTATTTTCCACAAGACATAGAGCTTCTTAAGGTATGTATTTGGTTGGTTATATGCTTATTAGTTGTTAGAGTTTCATACTAAAATGAGGTTATGATGAGGTACATGTTTTATTTATGAATGAAGTAAAAATTTTGGTGTATTGTGAGTTTTTTAGTGTATGGAAGTAGTATATGACGTATAAAAGTGATTATAAGTAGATGGTTTATGATATAAGTGTTTAGGAGTGTGTTGGAGTTGTTAGGTTGTTAAGGAAGGTGATGAATAGTAGTATGGGGTTAGATGAAGTGTTGGATCTATTTTGATGATGATAATGGGATTTAAAGTGTTAGAAGTTGTGTTTATATATTTATATTGCTTTTATGATGTTTTGTTTGATGTTGAATGTGTAAAAATTGATTAAATGATGAAAAGGAAATGAATGAATTTCGTGACAGTGGAAACAGGGCAACGCGGGCATCAATATGGGTCGTGTATGTGCTCGTATAGGAAATTTTAAGATATTGGACATTTTTTCGACTTCAATACGACATTGTACATGGGTCGTGTAGTAGCCTGTGTAGACAATTTTTCAATTCTAATAAAAAATTTTATCCAACACGGCCTCTAACACGGGCTGTGTAGCCTGGTCGTGTAGCCTCCCCTGTTTCGAAACTTGATCGTAATTTGACCATAACTTTTTCATGTGATCTTGGATTGAGGTGATTCAAATTGCGTTGGAAAGCTTAATAAGAGATTTACAACTTTGATGTTTTAAGTTTCTAGAAATAATAAAATTACCAATGCTAAAATTTTATTTCTTTCTCACTACTATAGATTTGAATAAAGTTTAAACTTATGTTTTATTTGTTAAGTATTTGTAGTCAAGTATAAAATTGATATTTTTGAGCTAGAATGAAATAGATAAATAATAGTTAATGTGTTATATTAGTTAAGCATGATTTAAATGGATTTGTAAATTTAAAAAATATTTGTATTAAATATGGAAGTTAGAGTTAAGATGAATTTATTGTACGTCTTAAGTTACATATGTGTGAGAATACATGTTATGTTTATTGTGAACTTCGTTTAGAATTGAACTTTGTGTAAGTGTGAGTTCTTGTTTTTAATTAGTGTTGAAATTTTATTAATTTAATCTCTTTTATCAGATTCCTTAACACCTTCAGGACTAGTTGCACATTTTTTGTTAAAGAATATCTCAGGTATGTAGTAGCATGCTTGTTTTCTTGCTTAGGTTAGGCATAATTAAATTACTTTAATTTAAGAAAACTTAAGTTTGTTTGAATTGATTGTCTATTTATACCGTTGAATATGGTTCGGGGAGCGGCACCTTGCTCAGATTGGAGGCATGGTACTTTAGGCGCTTGGGCTACCCTTGTCTTTATTATAAGAATTTCGTAAGTGGTACGTCGGGCAGTTAATAGGGTTATTGGTATTGGTATAACATTTGTTTATACTTAAGAAGAAGTAATATGATTTAATTCAATGTTTATGGGAACACTTGAATTAGGTGATATTATGGATTAAGTTAAGTAAAGTTGTGAAACAGCTGAGAACCCTAGAGAAAGCTACTTTTTTGTTTATGGATATATTATCTAGAAGATATAAGTCCCCAAACAACTTATATCAACCTCTTGAACATCGAGATCGTTACTCATGACTCCCCAGATATCCTTGTTGTTCAGAGTTTGAATGCTCCAGTGATGTTTGGCTAAATTTAAAGATTTTCTAATAACTTATTAGATGTTGCATTTGCATTTAGTATAAGTTTGTATGCCACTCACTTTTGTTTTTTGTTACTTGTGTACTGGGCCTTTGGCTTATTATTTCATATTTCAGGTGTTGATGTGAGTGATGAATTTTATACCAATATAGGATATGGATCGGATTTCGAGGATTTCCTAGATGACTAAGAAGATTAGGAGTTTGACCTTGGCTTTGATGGAAACTTTTTTGTAATAGAATAGCTTGAAGTTTCTTAGAACATATATAATAGTTATGATAGTTTTTGTTAAACTTATGTATTTTGCTTATGGATTGTTTATAAGCTTTTGTCTGTAATATCTATAAGTATATATGTCTATAATGGGTTTATATCTTTTATGTAAATGTGACGTTGGTGTTATGTTTCTCTAAAAAGTTTTAAGAATTAATAGTTTTCAAATTTTTTCTTATAAGAAATTTAGATAAACAATTATCCAAACTGATCCTGGTGATTAACCTTACATATAACACTACAGGTTATATGTGGTTGGGGATCTAGATTCACCTATTTCAAATATAGGGTTGAGTCTGGGTCCTTACAAAAATAATGGGAAAAACTCATTTGTCTATATCGTAATCTTCTTAGTCATAGTAATCCTTAAGAAGAAGAGTCTCCTATTCTTCGTCACCTAGATAAATAAAATATCCAGAATGAGTATTTCATAGAAATTCTACTCAAACTTTCTAATTCTATTTTGTTATTTTTGTCAAAATTTGGATTATGTGAAACTCCAACTTAAAATGGTCATAACTTGCTCATTTAACTCGAAATTTCATGTATAAGATGTTGTTTTCTACTTAGTCGAAATGATCTATTTATTTCTAAGGTTATTTTGAATATTTGAAGTCATTTGGGTTCAAAAACGGGTCGGTACAGTTCTAACACGAAAATTTCAGCTTCATTTGCAATTTTTTTCTAAATTCTATTTTATTCAAAAATTTCATAACAAACGCGTAAATATTTATGTAGTTAAAAAATCCTTATAATATATATAGGCTCATATTATATGTATGATTTTAGTAATGTTGTCTCAAAAATAAAAATTTGTAAACAATCTTTATGAAATATAGAGTTCTGTGAAAGGTTATCCTTTGACTTATGATTACATTGCTATTTTGTAAATTTGTGATCAACAAGTAAGTCAACATGTGATATATATTTTAAAATTTTTAAAGGTCTTATATTTGTTCAAAATTCTTATTTAATAATTTATTTTATAAAACATAGTTTTACCTATTTGTGACATAAAACCCAAGTGTATTTTCCCTTTAAAGAATTCCCTAAATTTAACTTTTCAAACAAAACTCTAATCCTTAGATTTTGTAAATATGAAATTCGATTTAAAGAAAATCATGGTTTTGTATTTATTTTGAGGTCATGAATAATTTATTTTCATATCAATCTTCTTTTAGCTAATTACTTTCCAAAAACATAAATCTTTATATGGTTGTGAGGAAAAATCATTCTAAGTTGTCTAAAAATGTTTTAAGTCATAAGAGAAAAATTAAGTGAATGACTTGTTCTAAACTTTCATGCTTATAATATTTCTTTCTTAATTCGAAATTTTTCAGCACATGGGCTTTATGGGTTGTTGGAGAAATTTATATATTTTTTACGAGTGAGTGTCTAATTATTATAACTATTATTTCTATAAAAAAAATTAATTTACTTTTTAAAGCTTAGTGCTTTAAGTTGTACACCTATTTTATTTCCAAGTGGATTTTAACTAGCGAGTTGATCTTAGCTTAATTTGAAAAACTGATTTATTTCTTAGTTTTTATTAAATTGTTGGTGATGATCTTCTAAGTAAAATTTTAAGAAAAATTTTCTTAACAAAGAATTATCAACCTTAAGATTTGATAATATGTTTTTAATTTAATGGTTGGAAAAAGAGAGAAGAATGGACTACTTAGTTGAATATTAAAGAAGTCAATAATATTAATACTAAAAAAATTCATGATGAACTTGCCTAGATTTTTTAAAAGAATTTTTTAAAAATAAAATTTCTAAGTCTTTAATGGAAAATCTTTTTTAAGTGATAAAACTCATTTTTATGGTGAGCTTACTCTTTTTTCTTTATTAAAGAAAGAACTCATTTTATTTTATCAAGACAACAACACTATGGTCATATATGAATATGAACTTGTAGCTAAGTAATATGAACAAAAATAAATTATATAAAGATAAAAGACATAGAATTAAAATAAGCACATAATAAAAGTCAAGTATTGGGAAGTCTTAACTTGTATTAAGGCTTACTAGACTTAGACATTGGCAATTCTATAAAGAAAATAAGAAAATAAAAGAAAAATTGTTTGACTTGATGAGGATAAGTCTAAGACTAGAAAGACTAGTCTTAATAAAATTACATAAATTGCAAGAAATAAAAGAGTATGAATAAATAAAAATTATGTTAGTGAGCTTATAGGCTCTAAGAATACACACACACACACTATAACTATATTTAATAATCTATAGGAGTTAGATTAGAAGCAAAAAATAAAGCATAACAATAAAAATTTTACATGAACAAGAGCAAAACATGAACATATTATTGCTTTCTTAACACCCATGAGTTTATAAAATATACAATATGGTCATGTTAAGTTACATAAACATAAAGAATATTTGGGAACTTTTACCTAATGGTTACATGAAAATGGAGGAAGAAGAAATATAACGATAGTTGTATGGAGATAGTATTGAAGTGGGTATAAGAGAGAGTTAGAAAGGAAATTTTTTTGGAAAGAGATTTTATGGAGAGATATTGGTAGAGTTTTGTTAAGATAAGATAATATAGGAAAAGAATGAAAAATGGATGGGGTATTTATAGAGTTTTGGAGTAGAAATTTGTGTGATTAAAAGTAAATAAAAATAAAATAAAATTATATGGATTATGGGAGAGAGGGCACTAGCCATGATGGGGGGGGGAAGAAATTGATTAAATTTGTTGTTTTGTAATGAAAAAATAATTAAAAAGTAAGATATGATATGTGTAAAGTTTTATGGGAAAGGTAAATGTAAGTAATAGGTGTGTAAGTGTGAAAGAATAGGTAGTAAGAAAAAATGGAGATAGGTGAATAGTATTGAATAGTATAATGAATAGTAAACAAGATAAATAAATTACTGATAGTAAAGAAAATACATGTAAAAATATTATATATGATATTTTTAGATACCGAAAAATTACGAAATTGATATTTTATGAATCTTTACAAAATGACAAATCTATGTTGATTTCTAGAATATTTTTACTATCTCGAACCCCGGGATGCATTTTTCGAGAACTGATCTTATTCAAGTTCGGAGTAATCAAAATTTTGAGGAATCTGATCCTTTTAAGCTTTACTATCTTATTACATACTATAATCTACGATTATCTCAATTTTATTAGTTCAAGGGTTTAGAGCGCGGGATTTTCGGATATAAATTCACTAGAGTTTGTTATTACTCTAGGTCGACTTTAGGGTTTTGATTTAACTTTCAGCTTTTTGGTTTATTTGTAAGATCATAAAATTTTTGGGGTTTTTGACCATGTTTTATTCAAAATTTAAGTTTCTCTTTATTTTTTATGAATTGTTTCATATTTTATAGTTATTGGGATTGTTTAATCGAATTTAAGATTACGTGATGACTCAGTTTGTTTTTTGATATTAATTAAAATTTTTTATTCTAAAATTAACCGAAGGTTCTAAGGTTTTATGATTTTGTCATCGAATATTGCTTGGATACACTATCTCAATTTATGTTAGAGGTCAGATAGGTGAATTGTTTAGCGTACGGTTTTTGAATCGAACCATTATTGATTCTTCCATTTTGTTTTTGAAAATTCTCATTTTCTTAAGGTTAAGAAATATCATATTTGATCTTATTTATGATTCAATTTTTTATTTGGATCGGTTTTTAGGATTTCGATTTCGGTATTTAACTCTAAGATTATTTTCTAAGAGTCATGAAAAATTTAGGGGTTTACAACCTACCCCCCTCTTTCTCGGTATATGATAACTAACGATAATAAATAATTATGATGGAATGTGAACTTATATTTGTTTCATTGGAAAATTATATGGAATTCATTTTACTATATCATGGTTTTGTAAGTTATTTAACTTTTTAAATTTATATCATATATAATTGGATTATTGAAATATTTATTCCATTATCTCTTATGATCGAAAAATGATCATTGGTAAGATGATGAGTTGGATTTATCAACGCAACTATACTTTCCTATCTTATTATATAATTCATTATTCTATATCATTAACAATAATTTTCTTCCCTCTTTTTTTTTTTATTTTCTAAAATCTTACTTTTATAATATATTAATATTTCATATCATATACTTATTGTAATAATAAAGCTTATTCTTTTATATTATATTATTAAGGCTAAAATGTCAATTGATAAAATTTAACCTTCATGTTGACATGTCACACCTCGAAGGCTACCCTAGACGTGGCACCCACCACATATAATATCAAGATTCAAGAATGATTACCTTAGTCACGCGAAAGTCTTAGTATTACATGTAAGGCGTCTAGCACGGTAATAGGAGATGCTTTTAGGAAGCATAGTCTAAGCAAGTAAAAATGAACATACATGAATCCAGAAATAAAATATATTATAGTATTAATAACCAAAGGTCTATTACATGATTTCTTAGGGGCATACCCCTGCTAAAACCCAAAGATCAAAATAGTCTTTACAATATTTAAATACTACATTAAAGATTTCAAAGGCATTCTAATATATATCTTCAAGTAGATTTCCTCCAAAAGCTTCAAAGAACACTTACGTGGATATGAGGAGACATCGGGTACAAAAATAGGTGTTTCTAAGAATGCAAATACCTATAGGGGCGTAAACTTATGGGCTTAGTGAGTAAATCCAAAAAATTCGTACTCAAAGTAAATTATCAACCAAGTTTATTAGTCAAGCAAATGGAATGCAACAACCACATGAGCATATAAGACATATGACTTTCCGGGTATCATATGTTGAATGAATTACGCCCTTCATTCGGAGTTAGGTATTCAGGCTAATTACAGCCATGATTTTAAAACACTTTTATAGATCTTACTGGCTCCTATACGCCATAAAAACTTATAGTTATTACAGGCCCTTACTAGAGATCAATTTATGTAGTTCTTACCGGCTCCTACTCGCCACTTACATGATATACTGGTTATGCCTATCACCACTATTATACACTTGTCCCACCAATTGTATAGTAGTGAATGCAATGTGACTTAACATATGAAGTGCATGCATAATTTCTTAATTAAAGTCTAGTAGTTATATTTAACTTCTTTCAAGTGAGCAACCAATTTCAAACACTTCAAGATATTAATGTGCATGCAACTTTATTGCAAACAAATCATGTTTCGATATACTTAATATTCTTTCAACATATTATCATACAACTTCCATTTGATTTTACCTACATTCTAATGCAACTAAATTTATAAGTACAATCATAAGTATGAAAAATAACGAGGAGTAGACTCACTTAGCCATGATGACACCTTTCTTGTAACGGATGAGTCGTTCAGGATTTCCACTAATCGTAGTAATCTTCGGGATATGAACAATCCTCCTTGAGATCACTTCATCAATAAGAATACCCAAAATGAGTATTTCTTTTTTATTCTATGGTACTAATAAGGAACTATGTCATAAGATCGTTAAAATTCGTATAGAGAGAAATTCTAATTTAAAATGGCTATAACTTAGTCATTTTAACTCGGAATTGTGCATATAATATACCAATTTCTATCTACTCGAAAAGATCTATCCAATTCTAAAATTATTTTCATCAAACTAAGTCATTTGAGCTCCGAAACAGTGGTGATCAGATTCACCACGAATTTTACAAAACTTACTTTCTTCTTTTTATAAAACTTGAATCAAATAGATAGATATTATAATAGTTGTAAGACCTCTAAAAAAGTATATATACATATTTGTTTACTAATGTTAAATGCATGAAATCAATGAAGTTGTCCCAACTATAAATTTTTGGTAAAAGTAAAGTCTTCTAAAACTTTGGAAAAGTAAAACTTTTGAAATTTCCCTCTTAGTTTGCTTAGAACTTTCTCATGTCATTTTGAAAGGGGTATTGTCTTTTTCTTAATCTTTTTAAATTTCAAAAGAATGATTTTCCATTTTCTAAATTCCTTATAGCTTAGTTTCTAATTCTTTTGAAAGTAATAATTCTATATTTTGAAGAAGTGGTTTACTATGTTGTTCATTAATTCTATTTTTTTTTTTTTTTTATGAAAGGAAATTTCTTGGTGTTTGTCAAACTAGTCTTTTTGAATGATGAAAAGTGAAGTTTTAATAAAACTTTTTATTTAAATTAGAATATGAAATCTCTTAATTTTAAAGAATACTTTTCCAATAAATGTGTATTTTCTAAGAATTCCTCTTTCTTTAGTTTCTAACTTCTATTATGAGTTCCACTAATTTCTTAGAAAAGATATATTAAGTTAGTTCCTTTTTCATAGAAAATTTGTTTCTTTCATGACAATATTTATTTTTGGAGGAGAACTTCTATTTTAAGAAAACTTTTCTTTTTTCTTTTTTTATCTTTTTGAGACAAAATCACTATGTTCATGCATGATCATGAAATAAAATTATGAAAACATAGGAAAAACATAATGGTAATAAAATAAACAAGTAAAGAAATATATCAAGTATTGGGAACCTTAGCTTCATCAAGGTATCCCGGGACTAATAATGGACTAGTCCCAAAAGAAAAACAAAGAAATCGTTTTGACTTGATGAGGACAAGTCTAAGACTAGAAAGACTATTCTTAAAACTACATGAAAGTAAATAAATTGCAAGGTAATAAATAAATTGCAAGGAAAGTAAATAAATTGCAAAACAAAGGAGCTTGTATGCTTTAAAAGATACATATAGCTACATAGATATATTTAGTTAAATATATATATGAGAGCAACATAAAAGAAATTAAATTCATGAACAAAAACAAAGTATGAACTTATTGTTGCTTTCTTTAACCTTCATGGTTTAGAAAACATACACTAAGCTCATACTAAGTCAATGAACATAAAGGAAACTTGAAGAAATATTACCTATGAAAAGTAAACTTAAGAGAACTTTGAGAGAGAATTCTTGTAGAATTATGAGAGAGTAATTTCAATGTATGGAAGGTGCGAAAGAAGTGGAAGGAAGAGGGGGCATTTATAGGAAAATATGGGAGGAAATTTGTGTTAATTAAATAAATGGAAATTAAAATAATTTGAGGAGGGGAGAGAGGGAGCCAGCGCTACTTTGAGTGTAGAGAGGGAGACAAATTTATTTTTGTATTTTTGTTAATGAAAAGTAAGATATGAAAGATGTGAAGTTGTATTGGAAATGAAAATTGTAAGAAAATAGAGGTATGGTTTGTAAGAGTAGGTTGTAAGAAAAAGTAGAGATAGATAGATAGTGTAGAATAGTAGCAAATAGTATAATGTCAAGTAGACATGACAATTTAAGTACCAATAGTAAGAAAATACGTGTATAATTGTAATATCTGATATTTTTAATTACCGAAAAATTACAAAACTGATATTTTTGAAATCCTTATATTAAACCGGTCTTATCAGTGTTATTGGAATATTTTTATTATTCTAGGCTCCGGGACATGATTTTCGAGAACCAATCTCGTTTGAGTCCGAAGGACACTCAGATTTCACAAATCTGATCTTGTTATATAACCTAAAGCTATTACAAACTACTATCACTAATTATTACAACTTCATTTTTTAGGGCTAAAGAAAACGGGAATGCCGGATCTAAAATCTAGGTTTGTATTACGCCCAATCATTCCGGATAACGCTTGCATCTTCTGTATTACCGCAGCTGTTAGCACAGAGTTAGCCAATGCTTATTCCCCAGATATCGTCATTGCTTCTTCTGGAGTAGATCCTAAAGAGATCCCACTTCCTCATGAATTTATCTTAAATCGGGATCTTTTGGCTCAACTTTATCCCAGTTTTGTCGAGGGAGCAACCCCATTTTTCACCTTGACTTTTTATTCTAAGATCAAACTTAAAATTAACCGAAAATTTTAGGGGTTTACATGACAATAGTTGTCTTTATGCATAACATTTTTCTAGACTTTTGGTCAATAAAGAAAAAAAGTATACCCTAATTTTCTAAGTGCTCTAAAACTTGCAAAATCAAGCTTGTGTATCTTGTGAGTCATCCTTAGTAAAATTAGATTTTAATCTTAATTCTTTTTGTTATTATCAAAACTCTTTAATAGAATACTTAATAATAGATAGGATGGAACTCTAACCTTGTGCTTTATGGGAGTCAAAACTACTTTGTAATGAATTGGGACTACCCTAGAACTTTTATCATGTAAAATTTATAAGTTTGAGAGCTAACTATGAAATGTGTAATTGTTTTTTTTTTTTTTGGAATTTATAATTTTCCCATTTTTACTTCTTTCATTTAAAATAATATAACAATTCACATCCAATGTTATGATATTTAAATTGAAAGTTAGTATTGCCTTTAAATGTACAAATGGAAGAAATTCAAAAAGGTACAAATAGTAGCAAGATACAATTTATCTTTTTAATATGCACATACAAGAGTATATAAATGTTATACCTGCATTACACATGTCTTAAAATGATAAATAATCATATAAACATGTTATATATGAGATTGTTCAAGTAATAGCCATTGAGTTGAGTTTCCATGGTGCTTAGGTATGAGAAAAGTGAAGTTAAGAAAAAATTGTACGGAGTACTCGAGAAAATATTTCAAAACTAAGTGTATTATATTGTTTGAACCATAGATAATTCTTTCTTATATATATCTCTAATAACCTGACACTCTTTCTTCCCACTATATAAAACTTCTAATAATTAAACCCTTTCACTTGTAGGAGTTTCGGGGGGGAGGAAACTAACACCCTTCACAACTCTATCATGCTTAAGAATTTTATGAAAGGTGAGACCTGTTGTGACCTTCTATTTATCAATCTATTGAGTTCATGAACTGATAGTAACCTGAGTAAAGATTTTGATTAGATTCATAGATAGTAATGATGAACAAGATATCTTGAATGGTAGAAAATTTAAGAAAACTCTCTTTTCAATTAGTTTCTTATAATGAATCTATAATAACTGTAATGGCGCTTTGAAATATATATTATTTATTTATTTATCTAGGCTTGATTCGTAGGCTAGATAGGGTCAACAAGTCCAGCTCAGTTTATTAGGATGACTTAGGGGGATTTGTGTAAACCTCCGAAGCTTTGTAATCAATCTAAAGTTAAACCCTAATTAAAAGTCAACCGGATTTCTAAAGTCAACAAAACCCTAGTATACCATAACCGCTTAAATTCGGCATCTCTGTTTAAGAAACCCTAGAAAAGTAAGAAAGAGTTTAGTGAATAGAATAATTCGTAATTATCTAAGGATGCTTAAAAAGATCAGTTTAGTACAATCGCAACTCGTTTTGAACCCGATCGGACACAGTTCTTGAAAAACGTGTCTCGAGGCTCGGAATAGTAAAAATATTTCTAATATACCGTTAGACTCATAAAAATACAAGATTTTCAAAAATATCAATTTCATAATTTTTCGATAGCTAAAAATATCAAATATCGCATTTATACTCGTATTTTCTTACTACCAGTACTTAAATTATCATATCTACTTTACATTACACTATTTACACTATTCTATACTATTTATCTATCTCTACTTTTTTCTTACAACCTACTCTTACAACCCATACCTTTATTTCTTACACATTTTCTTTTCCAATATAACTTCACATCTTTCATATCTTACTTTTAATTATCAAAAATACAAAAAAAAAAAATTTCACTCTCTCTCTCCTTCACTAATGGTGCTGGCCCCCTCTCTCTTTCTTCCCAATTTGTTTTATTTTCAATTTATTTAATTAATACAAATTATCTCCCACATTTTCCTATAAATACCCTCTTACTTGCACTTCTTTCACACCTCTCATATACTAAAGTTACTCTCCCAAATTTCTACAAGAAATCTCTCCCAAGAAGTTCTCTCTAGTTTAGTTCTTTTAGGTAATTTTTCTTCAAGTCCTCTTTATGTTCATTTCTTGAGCTTAGTGTGTGTTCTAAACCATGAAGGTTAAAGAAAGTAACAATAGGTTCATACTTTGTTTTTGTTAATGATCTAATTTCTTTATGTTGCTTTTTATATTTATAACTATCTAATATATCTATGTAGCTATATATATCATTTAGAGCATATAAGCTTATTTGTTTTGTAATTTATTTACTTCCTTGCAATTTATTTATTTTCATATTGTTTTTAAGATTAGTCTTTCTAGTCCTAGACTTGTCCTCATCAAGTCAAAGCATTTTCTTTTTCTTTTAGGGACTAGTCTTTTCTTAGTCCCGGGATACCTTGATGAAGCTAAGGTTCCAATACTTGATTTATTTCCTTATTAGCTTATTATTATGTTTCTTTATGTTTCCATAACTTTATGATTCATATTCATGCATGAATATAATGATTTTTGTCTCAACAAAATAAATGAGGAAATGTTTTCTTGAAAATAAAGATTCTTTTCTAGAAATAAGAAATAATTTTCTTAAACAAACTTTTCTAAGAAATCTAGAGGAGCTCATAAACATACATAGAAAAGAACTTTTTGAAATAAACAAAAGTTTTACTAAAACTTCACTTTTTATCAAGTATTAGAAATTCTTTTCATCAAAATGGAATGATCTCAAAAGAAAAAGAAAAAAACAAAGAAATTATTTCTCTAAACATAGAATTGTTATTACTTTCAAAAAGTGTTGGAAACTAAGCTTAGAAAATAAAATCATTTTTAGGAATTTAAAGAGATTGTGGAAATTAAATTTAGGAAAAGAAAATACTCATTTGAAACAACTTAAGATATTTTCAAAACAAAATAAAAAGGAATATTTCAAAACTTCTCACTTTCCAAAAATATTTAAAAGACTGTACTTTTCATAGTTTGAGACGACTTCATTAACTTCATACATTCAATATGAGTCACTTAACATATGTTTATACATTTCAAAGGTTTTACAAGCTACTATATTACCTATCTCTTCAAAATGAGCTTTGGATAAAAGAAGGAAAACAAGTTTATAAAAATTCATGGTGAATCTGCTCGCCACTTTTTCGAAGCCCAAATGACTTATTTTGATGAAAATAAGTTTAGAAATAGATAGATCTTTTCGAATAGGTAGAAAACGGTATATTACATGCGAAATTCCAAGTTAAAATGAACAAGTTATGGCCATTTTAAGTTGGAATTTCCTCTTATACGATTTTACCGCGATTTTAAGAAAAGTTTAGAATCTTCAAGAATAGAAATTCTATGAAAAACTCATTTTGGGTATTTCATTTTGTTTAGGTGAAGGAGGAACCGAGATCACTTTCCCGAAAGATTACTTGATTAGGATCTACCGACATGGAGTGAGTTAATCCTTTATTAAGTTACATTTCCTTGTTTGTGCTTGTAAGTAGTAGCACTAGAAATTAAGAAAAAGATAAATGAATAATTGTTGTGTGACTTGGAATTATGATTGGTTGAATATAAATTAAGAATATTGAAAGAAGGTTTGACAAATAAATTGTGATTCTTGTATTGATATGATGAAAATTGTGTTGATCGCCTTTAACTTCAACTCAACATTATTTGGTTAAATATATATTGAAATTAAATCATGCATATCATAATTGTGAGTCACATTTATTTCAGTACTATTCTTCGTGTGGGGAAACGAGGAAATGGTAGTGGTGGCTAGTAGGAGCCGGAAAATCTACATGGGCTATAGGAGCCAGGAAGTCTACAGGGCGAGTAGGAGCCGGTAAATCTGCAAATATTGATGGTCGTATGGGCCTGTAACCTCCCAACCCTCGACATGGAGGGCGTAAAATCCATGTTACACTTGATTTCCGGTTAATCATGTATATTTTGTTTGTTCATATGTTTGGTGCATTCTCATATGATTGTTTAAATGCTTGTTTGAATTATGGAAATGTCTTGTAGATGGAATTATCTCACTGAGCTAGATTTGCTTATACCCTTATAGCTTTTTGTTACAGTATGATTACCTTTGGTTGGCCCTAAGGAGCCGCGTATGCCAGGTACGAGCTTAAGCTACTAGGAGTTTTTGGAAGAAGCTATATGTATTTAAGTTTTGAACATAGGCTTCTAGGAAAATTTCTATAGTAGACTTGTGTTATAGTTGCTATTATCTTGTTCATAGACTTTTAAGAGGGGGGAATGCCCCCAAGATGATGTAAGGAATTATTATTTAAATGAAGGTTTCATGTTTATCTATATAAGTTTTTACTTGCTTTTGTTATCTACTTAAATGTAATACCCCTATGAGTCTCCTGCTATCTTGGAAGCACGCCTTGCATGTGACTTCGAAGCTCCTGCATGACTAAGGTTGTCATTCATTAGCTTTGATATTATATGCGGCGGATTGCCACGTTTAGGGTACCCTCCGAAGCGTGACAGTTTAAGTTGGTATCAGAGCACAAGTTTTAGATAAAAGATAATAGAAGTAGACTTTAATTTAGATAGTAAGAAGTTAGAACTTAAGCTTAAGATTTGATCCTCTTCTTGTTCTATTTTGATAGCTAACCTTCCCCGAAGTTAAGGAAAAATCCCAAAATTTCCCTAAGGACCTAGATGAGACCTTTTGTGAACTACTGTCTTAGGTTGAGAGTCCTATGTGAAGAGTTTGTGTTAGTCGAAAAACCCCAAACCGCCCAAGAAATGTTTAAGCTATGGAGGAAAGGATTGAAACATTCTTTATGGAGAAACCTACCCAGAGAACTAAGATTCGATGCCGTAAGCAGATGAAGGTGGAGTGATGTGGAGGTGATCTACGTAGTAGAAAGGATGATGGTTTTTATGTATAGAGAGACCATGCTGCAAGAGATGACCTTCATCTTAAAAGCGAAAGGAACCTGATAGGACCCAGACTTTTGAACCTAGAATAAGTTAGGACCCCTTTATATCTATGCACATGATGAGCTGGCAGACCACATCGACTGGCTAAAGGTGGACGCGGAAGAATGGTTCTACGGGTATGCCGCCTACAGACGTATTGTCCCCATGCCATCGGAATGTAGCATCCAACTAAACTCCATCGGAATGCAGTTGGAAGCAATCCCAGACGAGGATTTCATCATGGAAGATGCCCAAAGGAATGAAGGAAATGGAGAGACAGAAGGTGATCCTGAAGAAGACCCTGACGAAGACCCAGAAGTTGAGGAAACTTCGTCTGCATCTCCTTGGGAAGATAATCCCCTGATTCCCAGTCCGGTACCTCTGCGAAGGTTGATTCAGGACGTTCCCATGGAGACAGTTGCAAGAAACAACCCGGTGATGATCTCTAACTCAGAGGAAGAAGGAAGGAGAGATGACTAGCAATGGAAGAATGCTTTCGAACCAAGTGGATTTTTTAGAAGTAGGTCTTAAACCCCTACCATAGCAGTGGCACTTGAAGGAGGAAACCAAGAAAGACAGGAGACAACAAACGACACCACTCAAGGAGAAAGGATTTCCATGCATGAAGAAGTATGGCCGTCTCAGGCAGAAATCACCTTGAGGTATAGAGGAAAAAGGATGACCATGAGTCAGTATCTGCGACAGTTTGTCAAAAGGCAAAAAGGTTCCATTAGCCGAAGCATGAACCCGATACCATCACCGTGAGGAAAAGAAGAGTACGGAAGGAGGAAGTGAAGAAGATGAACACAATCCAACAAGTCCAACCAAGCCTTTTTCCTAGGATTAGGATAGGCATATCCTTGTTGCAAAGCATGAATATTTTGTTTTTAACGATTATGTTTTGTGTATTTCTTATTTCTGAACAATTATCTTTTGTTGAGAATGGTTCTAACCTTCTCAAAATGTGTAAGGGTTATCACCCTCCTTTGTTTTAATGAAGAGTACCTTGTGTTTGATTTGATTGCCTTATATATTTCTATGCAAATTCCGATATTTCCAATCTCTTTCCAAAGATTTGAGAACTTTAAAACTAGAATAATTAACAGACGAGGTAGGAGAGGTAGGAGATGTGAACATCGTGCCTCCAATAATGTCCCAGCTGAACCAGGAAACCCACTAGCAGGCCAGTAAGCAACACCACCAAATCCCCCACAAAACCAATAAGGCGATGTTTGGGCTGCGATCAACCAACTAGTTGGTCTGGTCAATAACTTTATGCAGCATGTGCAGAACATGCTACCTCCGGCTGCCAATGCACCTGAAGCGACGGTTGAGGCACCTGCACCACCAGGAGTTGAGTCTCAAACCGTTCCTTTGCTAGCACCACCACCGCATCGACCTTACCGAAGTTCTTTGCCGGACTTCATCAAGAGCAATAGATACTTTGATGGGAGTTTCAAAAAGCCAGATGAAGCGGAGGACTGGCTAGCATAGATTGAAAGATTGTTTGCTACATATGAAGTACCCCATCATCTTTGCTTGGATTATGGCACATATATGCTAAGATTCAACGCCAGAGTGTGGTGGGAATCTAAAAGTAGAGAATTGCTGCCACTGGTGACTTGAGCGACCTTCCGAAGAGAATTCTTGAAAAATTACTTTCTTGAAAGTTTGAAGGTACAATACAGTGGAGATTTCCTTCACATATCTCAAAAAGGAAGGACAGTGGAACAATACGAGACGGAGTTTAGTCGTCTACTCCAGTATGCGTCGGAATCCTTTAGGCACAGTGAAGAATTGAAGAGGCAAGTCTTGCTGAGTGGCCTGGATGAAGACTTGAGGATGCATCTGGAAGAGTTATCTAAGGACCCTCCGCGAGTTGGTTGGAAGGGCTCGCATTATAGAAGGAGCCAAGAAGAGGAAAAGTAAAGCACCTGAGAAGCGAACCTTTGTGTTCGGAAAAAGGACTCAAGATAGTTACAGCCCCAGTTTTCAGAACAAGAAGTTTAAACCCTTCAACAGTTATAGAGGAAGTGCTAGTGGTAACAAGGAGGCATCCAAGGTCAAAGTGACATGCTGGAAATGTAAGGAGGAACATTATCCGAAGAGGTGCCCCTTGCTTCAACACAAATGCTATTTTTGTGGAGACCTTAGCCACAAGATTGGTGACTGCCCGAAGAAGGCTTCCATCGTTTGCTTTATATGTAAGCAAACTGGGCACTTCGCCAATGAATGCCCATAGAGAAAGAATGCCCCATCAAGACCGTTTGGTTCAATGGGAGGAGCTGCATTGGTGAAGAATGGAAGTGGAGGGAGTAACTCAAGCCGTTCTGGAGCAGCTGTCCACGGAATGAGAATATACAACTTGGAAGGACAATGGGTGTGTGAAGAGTTGGATGAGGAAGGAGCAAAGTTAGCATCCATGGATGGAGATTGTGGTCCAGCTTTTGGACTGGTGAAAAGGCATGTATGCATGGCTTGTTAAACCGCTTATGTTTTGTTCGACACGGGAGCTACGCATTCCTTTATCACCGTTAGCCTGGCTAAACAAACTAGTTAACCATAGATACTATTGCTACCGATTTTCGAGTTAAGACGACTCTATACTCTACTTTATGCTACTAAAATGATAAGGGCACTTGCCTGTTAAAACCAAGTTTAGGAGTAGAATAATAGGTTCATAAATCATAAAACTCGAACACCAACCGTCTTCATGTGATATGGGTAAACATAATGTCTTGCTAGATGCTACTTATGTTTTGTTTACTGAAAATAGTTTTTAAGTTAACTGCCAATATCAAATGAACCTACAGGGTCACATGCAAAAGAATAAGCAAAAATGAACATGGATTTAACTTTAAAGTCCAGCAGGAAGACTAAATAAATAAATTATTATTATGAATAATAATTTAATTATTTTAAAAGAGTTATTATCATGTCCAACCCTAATAAGATTAGGGGTATTAATGTCAGCAGAAAAATACTGACATATTATAAATAGGAGTGATAAGGTCTCTTTAGGGTTATGAATTTTCACTATCATATTAGATGGTAGAGAAAATCTGTAACCTTAACAGAGAGAAAAAACACAAGAAAGGAAAAACTCAATTCTTCCTTATCAATCTAGAAGCTTTCTAGATTGCACAAGTGTAATATACAAGTAAATAAATAAATAATAATGAAGGGTAAAAAGGTAAAATTCATGTTGTTTAAATGGATATTCTTGTTCTTAAACAAATAGATTTGAGCCCGAGAAAGTTGTACGTGAAATATTTGATGAAAGGGCTTAGGCTGATGTCAAAGCTGCCAGCTTTGATTTGAAGGCCGCCAGCCTATATGTAAAAGCGGTCGATGTAAAGCTCTCAGTCATTTTATGAAAATTGGTGAAAGCCGGCATAAAGGCTGCTAATGTAAGTATAAAGGCCGCCGGCGTTGTGATAAAGGCCACCAGTATAAGTGCCAGTTTTTCCTACCAAAATGCTTTATATAAATAGAGTTCTAAGGTGTTAAGCCACGGGTATGCCTGTTTCAGCAAAATCTATAGGGGTATAAGCTACAACTAGCTTAGTGAGATATTCCTTTCCATTCGCACCATATTTTCAAACAAGTTCATTTATATTTTCACATATATGCTATACATACAATGCAACAATCACGTGATTACGCAAATATATATGTTATCCGGAAACCATAAATAGAACTGATTTACCCCTCCGTATCGAAGGTTAGGGAATCGGGGTTGAAGATCCTCGATCTTCTACTGCTAGTCCTCAGGTCCTCACCCACAGCGTTCGGTTGGCTCGGCTCCGAACCTAGAGTCGTATTCCCGGGCGATTTGGATTCTCTAGGAAGGAACATGGCTCGTGTCACCGCACGATCACAGCCAATCCAACTCTACGCGTAGGAGTAGCAGCCTTCTGAAAGAGATGTGACTCGATGGATGCTATGCATGAACGTTTTATTTTTCTTAAGCCAAACCTTATTAGGGTTTATTAGGGGGCAATCAATCAATTTAGCAAATAATAAACAGTCATACAAGTAAGTAAACAAAAATACTTAAATAGGCAGTTTGAAGTTGCGATATTCTTAATTCTCATTTCACGCATAATTAAAGAATCACATATAAACAGTCATATAGGTTATGAACTCCTTAGGACGGTGAGCAGTGATGAGTGGGGTAGAATATAGGAAGGTTGTTGTTTAGTTAAGTTTGTTGTTGTCTTTTAGATTTTAAGTTTGATCTTTAAGTTGGATACTCTTTTCTGATCTTGTCATGTTTTATTTGTGTTAGAATGCCTCCAAGGAGAAGAATGTCTGATGTGGGTTCCTTTAGAGTTGGCAAGGAGGAAATGAATAATGGGCAAGATGATCAACGGGCTCAGAATTAGGATTTACTGTCATGCGCCAGCAGGTACCCTAAATGTGACAGCCCGCCGTACACAATATTAAAACTTAAGAATGACTACCCCAATTACTCAAAAGCTTCCATATCAAAGGGAGACCGATGAAGTAATGCAATTTAAGATATTGGCAGCGGAACATGCAAAATAATACTTAATATATTTCATTAAAATAAGAAGTCTTACAACTTCTAAGGGGCATTCCCCAAATAATTTCCATAACAATATGGTCTCACTAAGATAAATAACTAAAGCTAGAAGATTTTAGAAAAAATCTATTCTAGGACTTCAAGATAGAGTTCCTCCAAAAGCTTCCCAAAATAAAGATTCTACCCAGGTGATCAAGATAGTCTGGGGTGCAAAATGATAATCCTGCAATATAAAAATCTATAGGGGTATAAGCATAATTAGCTTAGTGAGATAATCCTTACGCAAAAGTACTCATAACAGGCAATCAACTAAGTTTATTAATCAAGCATATGAAATGCAACAACCATATGATCAAACATTACATATGACTATCTGATTTCGTATTTATGATGGATTTATCCCTCAATTGGTGGTTAGGGAATGATTTGAACTGGGCCCTAAACGACCTCCTTAAAAGTTTATGGGCGTTTTGGGGTTCCAACAAACCATACTACTAATCCTCGGGCTTTCCTTACCCAAAGCGATCAATCCGGCTCGGCTACAACTTGAGGTCGTATTCTTCGAACGTCCTAACCCTCAAGATGTAGCTAGGGAGCTTACCTTTCCGGTCCCACGCTGAAGAGTAGTTGCAAGATTTTGAAACGAAAATCTAAGTGATATGAATGAGCAATTTATTATATGGGGATTCCAATATGACATTAAATCATTCAAAGCGATCAAGCAATAATTGCACACAAAACAATACATACATAGGAACAATTATATCAATCATAGATCGGGTTCCGATATACTTATCGTTCATTGATCGCACATAACAATTCACATACATAATTCCCATGATATCTCACATGCATATCAATTTTATCTTTTCCTAACATCTAGTGCTCTATTCTACAAGCACATGCGCGAATACATAAACGTAAAGAAAACTCACTTGTCCATAGCGATCTTCTATGAGTCGAAGTAATCCTCGAGGAAGAGAAGATCTTGGTCCTCAACACCTAAACAAAAGAAATACCCGAAGTGAGTCTTTCATCCAAGATCTACTCAATTTCTCTAATTCTATCTTATGGAATGCGTCAAAAATCGTATGAATGGAAATCCCAACTTAAAATGGGCATAACTTGCTCATTTTAAATCGGAATTTCGCATATTATATACCGATTTCTACCTACTCAAAAAGATCTATCCATTTCTAAGGTTATTTTTGTGGAAAGAAGTCATTTGGGTCTCGGAATATTAACGTACAGAATTGATACGAAATTTCCAGATTTCAAAACTCAAGTGTTCAAACTTTTTCCCATCCAAAAATCTTTATACCAAAAATATAGATATTTGTTTGGTTGAAAAATCCTTTGAATATATATATATATAGACTCAAATTATATGCATGAATTTAGTGGTGTTCTCTCAACAATGATTTTTATAAAACAATGTGTCTTTAAAAGTGAGGGGAGCTAAGACTTGAAAATCTTCTTTTTTAGATTTGTTGGGAGAATTTTGTAAGTGAGTATTCCCTTCTTTTAACTCCATTTCTTAATGTTAAGAATAATTAACTTTTCAAAATATAATTTTAGTCTTTTATGATTCCTACAACTTTATTTCTAGTGGTTTGGAAAAATATAGTTTTTCTAAATACTTCTTGGTTATGTGTTCTAAAGTTTTTCTAAAGTTTGATTCCAAGAATAATATGAATGATCTTATAAGTCATTTGTTATTTTTATTTCCTAAGTAAAGCTTATCCTTAGAAAAGTTATTTTTTGATAATTTTGTAAAACTTATCTAAACCTTGGTATGTTGATGAAAACTTTACATGAGTTTAAGAAAATTTTTGGTTAAACAAAGAATTAAGTTTAAAGAAACTTTCTTATTTCATTGGTTTGAAAAGAGAGTTTACGATAACTTTATTTTATGTATTCATTGATAAAATCCCATATAGTATTATTACTAAAACTTGAGCTAAACTTATCTAACTTTAGAAAATATTTGTTAAGATGAAACTTTGAGTCTTTATGGAAAAATAATTTCTTATGTGACAAAATTTATTTTTAAAGAGAGTTCTTATATTTACTACATTAGAAAACTCATTTTCATTATGGTTGAGACAATATCAACATGTTCATGCATGAATGAGAATATGTAACTATAAGAAACATAATAAAAACAACATAATAAGATAAATGTAATAAGAGCATAAAAGTAAAGTTAATTATTGGGAACCTTAGCTTCATCAAGGTATCCTGGGACTAAAAATAGACTAGTTCCAAAAAGAAAGGAAAAGAAAAGAAAGAAAATTGTTTTGACTTGATATAGACAAGTCTAAGACTAGAAAGACTAGTATTAATATAAAATAAGCAAACAAATAAATTGCAAAGCATAGAAATAAATAAATAACAAGTGAGCTTATATGCTCTAAAGAAATATATATACATAATATACATAACACTATATAGAAGTCAGATTAGAACAAATAATAATAACAATAACATAATAACGACATAATAGAAGACATGAACAAAAAGAAAAACGTGAACATATTATTGCTTTTTTAAGAAACATACACGAAGCTCATGTTAAGTTAAATGAACAATGATGAGTGAATAAGATAAATTTTTATCTAAGGTTTATGTGTTTATTGAAGAGAAATGGAATGGTTTGTAGTAATATGTGGGAATTGGTTTTATGGAGAAAAGAGAGAACTTGGGAGAGATTTTGAGAGAGAGATTTTATGGAGTGATTTTGATAGAGTTTTAGTAGGAGATGAGTTGTGTGAAAGAATGGAGGAGGAAGGGGGTATTTATAGAGTTTTGGAGTGGAAATTAGGTGTAATTTAATAAAATGAAAAAGAAAATAAATTGAGAGTGATGAGAGAGAGGGAGTGGACGGCAAGGCTTTGAAATGGAGAGAAAAATTAATTAAATTTGTTATTTTGTAATAAAAAGAAGTAATATATAAAGTGTGATGTAATTAAAGTTGTATTGGGAAGGTAAATTATAAAGTATGGGTATGGTAGTGTGTAAGAATAGAGTATAAGAAAAAGTAGAGATAGATGAATAGTAATGAATAGTAGAAAAGTACTATGAATAGTAGACTAGACAATTAAAATACCGATAGTAAAAAAAATATGCGTAAACGGCATATATCTGATATTTTTAGTTACTGAAAAATTCTAAAACTGATATTTTAGAAATCCTTATATTTTTACGAGTCTATTGGTGTTATTGGAATATTTTCACTATCCAATGCACCAGGGCACGATTTTTGAAAATTGATCCCGTTCGGATCGGAAATACACTAGAAAATTATGAATTTGATATTTTTAAGCTTTCCTATATTATTACGAACCATTTTCCACAATTATCCTAATTTCGTTGTTTAGGGTTTAAGAACACGGGATCGCTTGATCTAGATTTACTAGACTAAACATAAAACTAGGTTAACTTTAGAGTTCCGGTTCGACTTTCGGTTCTTAGGGTTTGCTTATATTATTGAAAATCTAGGGGCTTACTGTAAGCCTCGGAAAATTTCAGTAAATAATTCCAAGATGAACTTCGAAAATAAACCCTAAAAATCACTCCAAATTAAAAACCGAACTTCGAGTAGTCTTAAATCACGAACGAATCCAAAAACTTCTCAATTTTGAGGAAAATAAGAATCCTTAAAAGCAAAATAAGAACTCAACATATTTCAATTCCAAAACCACTATGTACAACAAATTCTATATTTAACTCCGACTTATAAAATCGGGTATTATAAAGCTAAAAAAAAACAAATTATGAAAAAGTAAATAACGATTAACTTTCGGAAATGAAACCCAATTCAAGAATTCTGAAAATGTTAAAAGATATTAAATACTTACAAAAATGAAATGTAAAATAAATTTCTCAAATTAAAAATACTATATAAACATAAAATATCAGTTTCCAAATTGGCAAGGATCTAAACCGGAAAAATCACCCGGAAACCCTAACCGGAATACAATAGCTTAAGTCTGGCAATCTAGCGCCCCTAACCTTAGAGGCTGAGATATAGTTTAAATATGTAGAATAGCTCATAGTAATATAAGTTTGTTTAAAAATATCATAATAATAATTTTTTGACCTATTTCGAACCCGTTCGGATACAGACTTAGAAAAGCGTGTCCCAGGGCTCGAGATATAAAAAATATACCAATAGTACCGTTAGACTCATAATTTCATAAGATTTCTAAATATATCAGTTATATGATTTTTCGGGTTACAAAAGTTACAGTTATAACCTTTTTATCGTATTTTCATTACTACCAGTAATTGATTAGTCTTTTGCACTATTCACTTTTATTTCATTACACAATTTTATTATTCTTATAAAGTCTTATATTTTTAGATAAATATTTTATATACTATAGAAAATTTTATTTTTTTAAAATATAGTTAGTTCGGGCTTTTACGGGATTAAATTCTGTTTAAGACCCGATACTAAAAATAAATTAAATTAATTTAATAGTTGGAAAATATTTTAAAAATATTTTTTTTTCATAAAATAATTTTTTAGAATTTTTTGGATTATAAAAATATCATTTATAGCCTATATTCGCATATTTTGATCATACCGGTAACATATTTGTTAAAATACTAAAATAATTCAAATAATTATTTAATTTCAATTATGAAAAATCTGCTACAAATATTTGAAATAAATTTTCTAATTTTATTTTATTAAGAAAGTATTTTTACAACCCATACTTTCAAGTATACCTTACACATATTACTTCCTTTTCACTTCAATCTTTCTACACATTATCCCACACTTAATGGCAGATTTTTCCCCTTCTTTATGGCCGCCATTGTCCTTTATTTGCTCCATTTTGACTAAATTAATTATATTCTATTCCTTCTTAAGAAAGCTACATTACACATTTATTACACAATTCAAATTCAAGTCAAATTTCAACAAAATTCACTCTCTCTCCTCTCCATCTTTCACGTGCAGCTCTCCAAATATTGGCTACCCTTGTTTTATTTTTTTCTCTCTTTTATTCAATTAAAACACTCATTTTCTCTCTCTCCTTCATTTACTCATTCTTTCATTTTTCATTCCTTAACCTTTTGTCTCTCTTTTTCCTCTCTTTTCTTCTTCTTCTTGTTCTTGTTTCTTCAAGAACCAAGCTGCCCCCACATCTTTTGTTAGCTTCCAACCATATTTCTTGAAGATTTTTAAGCAAATCTTCATCCCAAAGCCTCCATAGGTGATATAGGTAAAGTGTAATGAAGGTTTTATGCATCAAATGACCTTCCATAAGCTTAAAAGCTTAGGATGATGATGCAAAAAATGAAACACTCCTCTTCTTCATTATTATTATCTTGTATCATAATTATTTTCTTGTTTAAAGTTGTTATATTTTGTAGATCTAACTTTTTGTAGCTTTGATTTTTGTTTATGCCATAAATCTTGCTATATGAGTTATTATTTTTGTTATTGCTTATGATTTATGCATAGATCCATCATCCACATGTCTATCTTAGTGATTCTTGCATTTAAAACTAGTGTAGTAGACTAGATCTAGTATTTTGAGTTCATAAAGTGCGTTAGACCTTGTTTTATGCTCATAAACAACTTGTAGTAGCATGATGATAGTAGGAATGTTTTAGAAAACTCAAGACCTATTTTATTTTCAACAAATATCATTTTTGAAAATTCGGATGAAAATGGAATCATATTTAGAAAAGTTGTTTTTCAACTTTAAAATGTGTATTTTTCATTTAAAATGAAGGGCTTAGGGTATAGATAACATAAATGAGTGATTTTGATGAGCAAAGTTTAGATCTATGAGTTTAAAGTTTATTATCATGGGTTTCATTTAGATGTATGTTCATATTAAGTATAGATCTTAGTTTTGAACTTGAACAAAAATTGTGAAATTCGTATTTTGGAAAGACCCCCATTTAAAAACCACTTTCCAAATGTCAAAATGTAATTTTTACTTAAGATAATGAAGGCTTAATATATGTATATCATCAAGACTTCTTTTTACAAGAATCAAAAGTGATTTTTAAAAGTTATTTTCAAAATAAAAATTCTATTTTTGGATTTTGGCCAAGGTATATTTTTAAAACATGTTTTCCAACACAAAAATGAAGTTTTATTTAAGAAATGAAAGGCTCTTAGGATAGGATATGTAAGGAATGGATTTTCAAAAGTTTAGATAGATTTTATCAAAAGGAATGTCCAAAAATAAATTTTATAAATTCGGATCCCAACCAAGACCAATTTTGAAAACCTATTTTTCAACTTCAAAACAAGACTTTTATTAAAGAAATGGAAGCCTTGAGGTATAGGTTTGATTAGGAGATGATTTTTGAAAGATTAAATGAGTCTTACAAAGAAAACAAGCTCAAATGAATTTTTCAAATTCGGATTTGAAAATAGCCACAATTTAAACACCTATTTCCAAATGCCAAAATGATAATTTTGATAGGAAAATAAAAGTCCTAGGGTATATATATAACAAAGATCAATTTTTGATAAGGATAAAAGGAGTTTATCAAAATATAACCTTAAACAATGTTTTCATCCTTCAAAATTTTGTAAAATTCGTATTTAGGCAAACCACCTATGTAAACACGTAATTTTCTAACCCCAAAATGAAGGTTTTTATTGAAATAATGAAGGTGATGGTTATATAGATCATCAAGGTTGAGTTTTGATAAAATAAAGTATGATTTTGCAAGAAGAAAAACTATTTTCTTAAGTCTAGTATAATTCAAAGTTTTGCAAAGTAAAAGTTTTCAAAAAGAATTCTTGATATTATATGTATACATATAGGTAGATCATCTCATAATCTTCATGACAATAGCTTGTAGGTAATACATATGTGTATGATGCATTGTAGAAATAAGGTATGAAAATTGAGTTTATCCAAAATTTTGTAAATTTGGATGATTTCAAAACCATGCCTTAAAAACTCATTTATCAACTCCAAAACTTGTGTTTTATATGAAAAATGAGGAGTTTAGGTCATAGGTATCATCAAGTGATGATTTTGATAAATTAAGATTGGATTTGTTAAGAAAAATATATAGAACAAGGAGTAGAAACAAAGTAGAAAAAATTGAGTTGTTGTCAATTTTTATGAAATTCATAATAATTGAGTAATGGCATGAAAACCCAT
Organism: Combretum micranthum; assembly: GCA_024138025.1. Taxonomy (NCBI): domain Eukaryota; kingdom Viridiplantae; phylum Streptophyta; class Magnoliopsida; order Myrtales; family Combretaceae; genus Combretum; species Combretum micranthum. The sequence continues at coordinate 118,128 of JAMXBD010000574.1, forward strand.
ATTTTTCAAACTCAAATTAGAAGTTTTATCAAAGAAATGAAGTCTTTAGTGGCTAGGCATGTTTGAACCTTAATTTTCTAAGTATCAAATGATTTTTTTTTTACTTAAAGGAATCACCACAAAAATAATTTTTACAAAATTCGGATTTTGGAATCAACCCTACTTGGAAACATGTTTACAAAGTGTAAAATGGAAATTTTTATGTAGAAATGAAGGTCATAAGTAATATATATAATGAAGAATAAATTTTAACAAAAATAATTATATTTTCTTAAGTAACAAATCCAAAACAAATGGAAATGATCAAAGTTAGAAAACTAGATTTTTCATAAGTAGTTGTTATTATGGTCTTGCAAAATAAAAAGTTATAAAATTTCCTTTTTGCAAAAATCATTAATTTCATGCATACATTAAGCTCATCTCATGTAATTCATGTTAGGGAATCACTCATATTGCATGTATAGCTAATTTATATAGTAGGAACATTACAAACATTTACAAAGCTATTTTTCGAAATCGGAAACCGTTACTGATCAGATCTGATCCCTCTCTTCCGAGACCTAAATGTTTTCAAAACTTAAAAATAATATTAGAATTAGATAGATCTTTTGAAGTAGATAGAAATCGATATATAATTTATGAGATTCCGAGTTCAAATGACCAAGTTATGGCCGTTTTAAGTTGGAATTTCCGCTTAGGACGAAAATTGTGAATTTGATAGGTTATATAAGATAGTTTGGATTAGTTAAGTGATGAAATACTTATTAGAGTATTTCTTCCTTTTTAGGCGATCCTGGATTCGACGATTCCCTACCACCGGATTTCTTGTACTAAGAGACCGGCGATCCAATGGCTGAGTGAGTATTACTTACGATTTCATTTATTGTATGTGATTGTAATAATAGTTGCACTAGATATTTGGTAAAGATAAAATGGATATGCATGATGGGGACAAATGGCAACTATGTATGCTTGTTGTTAATATGAGAAATGGAATGTAAGAATATCGAAGCCGAGTGATTAACTATTGCTTGTATAGTTGAATTAGAATTGATTGTCTGCGATTATTGACTGATCACTTAAAAGAATTGGTATAATTGATTATTTGAAATTGAAGATGAAATTGAACTCATTCATACACGATGGGGATGGAGCATTAGCATTTGTTGGTTTATCATTGTACCTTAAAAAATTTTATAGTTTATAGTTGTCCGTAAGCTGAAACGGTCTTGGTCGTACCGCAAGATTCGTTAATGCTAACCCAGGATGGAGGGCGCAAGTCCATCCACATATGATTTCCAGCAGGTCATATGTTTGTTGAATTCACGAGTTTGATGCATATCACTTGTCTGACTAATCACTTGATTGTATGACGTGTTATAAATGTAATCTTGGAAGTTTTCACTCACTAAGATAGTGTAGCTTATACCCCAATAGTTGTTTAAATGAACAGGTTATCTCAAGAATGCTAAGTGGAGATTGAGATGGTTGAAGTCGAGAATGACTTCAGGATTCCAGCAAGACATAAGAATGTTTGAAGTTATTAGCTAGGTTTTATTATTTGCCTTGTAATAGTTTTATGTAATAGAATCTTTTGATGAATTGTAATTGAAGTTTAATGAGTTGTATTTTGAAGAATAGTGAATTGAATTTCCTTCACATTGTTCTCAAGTTGTATCAACATAAAATGCATTACTCCGATGAGTCTCCTCCATGTGTTAGACGCCTTGTACATAGTATGGAAGCCTTTGCGTGACCGAGGTGGTCATTCTTAGGCTTTAATATTGTGTACGGCGGACTGCCACGTTTAGGGTACCCTTCGGAGCGTGACACTTACAACTTACCCTCCTTAAAGAAAGTTTTGTCCTCAAAACTTGACTATCATACCAGATTCCTCGAAAAGATTCGGATATTTGAGTTGGATCTCATCCTCAAGTTCTTACGTTGCCTCCTCATGGGTATGATTCCTCTAAAGGACTTTGACATATTTGATCTCCTTATTCCGTAGCTTTTGGACTTTTCGATCCAAAATCCGCACCAAGTGTTCCTCATAAGTGAGGTTCTCCTTTAGCAACACTGGCTCCAACTCTACTACTCGATCTGGATTCGCTACACGCTTACGTAAGATGGACACATGGAACACGTTATGTACTCTTGATAGGTTTAGTGGCAAGGCGAGGTGATAAGCTAAATCTCCCGCTCGCTCAAGCACTTCAAAAGGTCCAATGTACCGTAGGCTCAACTTTCCTTGTGAGCGTACATAATGTATACTCTTAATTAGATTTATCTTTAAGTATACATGGTTTCCCACTTGAAATTCGAGAACTCACCTTTGTTGATCTACCCAGCTTTTTTGTCTATCTTGGGCCTCTTTCATTCGTTGTCGGATTATTCTTACTTTATCTGCTGCGTCTTCTACCAATTTTGGTCCAATAGCAAGCTTTTCCACATCATCCTAAAATAGAGGCGACCTACAGCGTTATCCGTATAAAGCTTCATATGGCGGCATTTGTATGGTAGAGTGGTAGCTGTTGTTGTAGGCAAACTCTATGAGTGGCAAATGAGCATCCCAGCTTCCTTTAAATTCCATAACATAGGCTCGTAACATGTCTTCCAAGGTTTGGATCATCCGTTCCGATTGTCCATCGGTTTTAGGGTGATAAGCCGTGCTAAAATGCAATTTTGTCCCCATACACCTTTGTAAACTTGTCCAAAACTTAGATATGAATCTGGGATCTCAATTTGACACAATCCCAGCGGGTACTCCATGTAAACGTACTATTTCCTTTATGTATAGCTTGGCTAGACTGTCCATTGAGTACGTCATATTGATTGGTATGAAATGAGCCGATTTGGTCAAGCGATCTACCATGACCCATATGGCATCATACCCTGCCGATGTTCTTGGTAGTCCACACACGAAATACATTGAGATCTGATCCCACTTCCACTTGGGTATCAGCAAAGGCTTTAGCAATCCTCCCGGCCTTTGATGTTCCACCTTTACTTGTTGACAAGTTGAGCACTTCATCACATAATCAGCTATATCCCGTTTCATTCCATTCCACCAAAAGTGGCTCTTGAGATCTTGATACATCTTAGTTCCTTCTGGGTGTACCGTATATCCCAAGTTATGAGCTTCACTCATGATTTCCCTTCTCATTTCCTCATCATCCGGCACACATAGCCTTCCCTTCATCCTCAAAACATCCTCTTTATCTATGATGAAGTCAGTATACTTCTCTACTTGCACTTCTCGTTTGATCCTTGTATGACTTCATCATATTGTTGAGCTTCTTTAATCCGTTCCACAAGGGTTGGTTCCATCACCAAGTTAGATATTTCCACCTCCACATCTTTTCCAATGAATTCGACACTCAGCCTTTCGAATTCTCTTACCAACTCCTTTTGGTTGGTCAATAAAGCAGCAAATTCCTCATGATTCTTTCGACTTAAGGCATCAGTGACGGCATTGACCTTACCCGGACAATAATTGATTCCAAGATCATAGTCCTTTATGAGCTCTAACCATCTCCGTTGTCGCATATTCAACTCCTTCCGAGTGAATAGGTACTTGAGGCTCTTGTGATCCGTATATATTTCGCATCTCTATCCATACAAGTGATGCCTCCATATCTTGAGTGCAAAAACATCTAAAACTAGCTCCAAGTCATGTGTTGGATCAATTTTCCTCATGCGGTCTCAACTGTCGCGAAGCATAAGTAATCACTTTTCCTTCTTGCATTAGCACACATCCAAGACTATTTCTTGATGCGTCGCTATGCACTTGGGTGAATAAACCCTTGATCCAGAAGCTCTTGTAATTGCTTCTTGAGTTCCTTCAACTCTACCGATGCCATGCAATATAGAGCTCTCGATATTGGCTCGATATTTGGCATCAAGCTAATCTCAAAATCGATCTCCCTCTTTGGTGGCAATCCTAGTAATTCCTCAGGAAAAACATCAGGAAACTCATTGACTATAGGTATATCCTCCACCTTTGGTCCTTCGCTTTCTTCTTCTATAGCATTGATTTGTCGGTCAATCTCCTCCTCATTCGTCACTAACTTGAGCGAACTTAAACCTAGCCTCCTTACAACCGTAGATTCTCCTTTGAACTCAATATTCTTCCCATTTACATCCTTAAAATTCACCTTCTTCTCTCAATAATCTACCGTGGCTTTAACATGGGTCAAATAACTCATTCCAAGAATTACTTCATACTTATTCATCTCTAACACAATCAAGTCACTTATCGTATGGTGTCCTTGGATCTCTAAAGGACATTCCTTTAACATCTCTCGGGTGGTTACGACGCTATCCGTGGGTGTCTTTATCTTGAAGATGGTAGCGGTGGTGACTATAGGTAAACCAATCTTCTTAGCAAGGTTGGGGGTGATAAACGAATGGGTAGCTCCAGTATCAAACAAGGCATAGGCAGTTGCACTAGCTACTCGTATACTTCCTGCTTTCAACACGCACTAGTTACTAACCATACTACACTGATCTAACTTTTCTAAAGCTTTAGGCTAAAAAGATATAAGGATTCTATTGTTACAGATTGATAACATAAAAAGATACTATAAACAATCAAAATGATAGCTTAAGGTTAAGGTTAACCTACAACGAGTCCATGATCATAGCCTTCGTCTCCCTCTAAGGCAGCAAACTCACATTCTTCTTCCTCATCATCAACTTCCTTGCACATCCACTGGCCCTCCAGGTTGTAAGCTCTCATTCCATGCATTGAGGTGCCAGAGCGGTTCCCATTTCCATTGCTATTGTTGGTTCTGACAAGGGCGGATCCTCCCGAGGTGTTGGATGACCTCACTAAAGCATTTTTCCTATTTGAGCATTCATTTGCAAAGTGCCCTGGCTGCTTATACACATAGCAGACACTGGTTTTCTTCTTGGGACACTCTAGGATTTTATGATCCGGGCTGCCACAAAAGTAACACTTATTTTGCAATTGTGGGCAAGACTTTAGATAATGCTTCCCTCGGCATTTCCAGCATGTGACATCTACCTTGGTCACTTCCTTTTGATTGCTTCGACTTCCTTTGAAACTTCCAAAAGTCTTAAACCTCTTATTTTTGAACCTAGAACTTGGTCCTTCATAAGGCTTCCTTCCAAACACAAACACTTTCTTTTCCGGAGCTTTTGTTTTCATCTTTTTGGCTTCTTTTATAATTCGAGCCTTTTCCACTAGCTCCTTAAAACTTCTGATATCAAATTCCACAAACGAATCTTTAGGTCCTCATCTAATCCATTCAAGAAAACTTATCTCTTTAACTCCTGGTTGTGCTTATATGATTCAGGAGCATACTGTAACAAGCGACTGAACTCGGTATCGTACTGCTCGATGGTTCTCTCCTTTTGAGAAATATGCAAGAAGTCAACACTGTACTGAACTCTGAGACTCCCTGGAAAATAGTTCTTTAAGAACTCTTCTCGAAACGTATCCCAAGTAACTGGAGTAGGCAATTCTCGCTTCTTCGATTCCCACCATATTCGGGCATTAAATTTCAACATGAATGTCCCAAAACTAACTCTTAAGTGGTGGGGCAGCTCATAAGCATCAAACGATCTCTCGACTTGGGCCAACCAGCCTTCGGCATCATCTGGTTTTTCGAAGGCTCCATCAAAGTAGCTATTACTTTTGATGAAATCGAAGAGTAAGTTTCGATATGGTCTCGGCGGTAGCGATGGTGGAAATGGCGCGGCATGCGATTGTTCGCCGGGGCTTTTACCATAGCTTCAGGAGCATTCTGAGGTGGAGCAAGAGCTGGAATATTTTGATTTTATTGCTGAATCAAAATAGCCAACAACTGGTTCATTTGTCCAAGGGCAGTAGCGAAGTCATTTTGCTGGTTTGGGGTAGGAGCAGGATTATTCTCCAGTTGGTTATGTGGAGGTATTCCTTATTCAGCTGGTATGTTGTTGGAATCTCTTTGTTCTCTATTCCTATGTCTTCTTGGACGATTGTTTAATCATTTAGATTTTAGTTTCTATTTTACGCTTTATGCTAACGTTTACAGAAATCACGAAAATCTTAAATATAAAGACCAGAAATTTAGATCAAAATACAAAACTGATGGAAATAAATTTGCAAAATAGCAATTGATAGGAGCTTAATAAGAAATTAAGAAATTCAAATACAATTTAAAGAAATCACAAGGTAAGAAATTAAAATCATGCATCTTACTCACAAAAAGAAATAATATAAATGCCATAAAAATAAAACAAAAGAATCACATTATTAAGAAATCATTAGGTTACTTTTATTTGTTAAACACTTAACTACATTTTTAATTAATTTCGATTTAATAACTAAGGCATTACGTCTTTGGTGAACACGACGTTTTCTTCTCATCGTGACTCCTTACTTCCTTTCTTGATCCTTCTGTTGAGATTTGAGGGAATCCGAGGTTGGTTTCGCCTTCTTCTCGCTTCCGATTTCTTGAAAGAATATCCTTGCTTTTGATCCTTTGATGATGTCTACGAGACTTGTTTCTAACGTTACCTAAGATTGGTTGTATAGTCTTTTACGTAAGCATATTCTTCTTTTAGTTTCATTATCAAAAAGAACGTTAACTCTGTTTTCTTACTAGCTGCAACTTACAAGGGTTATGTTTTCTTAAGGCTTAAAACGGTTTGGAAATCCACCTATTCTTCTTAAGGGTATAAACTAGTTCTAAGGCTATCTACATATCTTAGGTATGGTCATAAAACATGTGCTTTCCTATATATCCCCACTTTCTATAATTCTAGGATTCTCCCAAAAACTCTTATGGATAAATCTTAAACTTATCCTGTCTCTAAGACTTCTACTTCTAAACTTACTATTTCTTTCCCTAATCTTGATGCTCTGATACCAACTTAAACTATCACGCTCCAACGGGTATCCTAAACGAGACAGCCCACTATACACAATATTAAAATTTAAGAATGACTATCCCAGTCACTCAAAAGCTTCCATATCGGTATAAGGCATACATTCACATCAAAGGGAGACCGGTGTAGTAATGCATTTTAAGATATTGGCAGTAGAACATGCAAAATAATACTTAATATATTTCATTGAAATAAAAAGACTTACAACTTCTAAGGGGCATTCCCCAGATAATTTCCATAACAACATGGTCTCACTAAGATAAATAACTAAAGTTAGAAGATTTAAGAAGAAATCTACTTTAAGACTTCAAGATAGAGTTCTTCCAAAAGCTTCCCAAAATAAAGATTCTATCCGAGTGATCAAGATAGTCTCGGGTGCAAAATGATAATTCTACAATATAAAAAATCTATAGGGGTATAAGTATAACTAGCTTAGTGAGATATTCCTTACGCAAAAGGACTCATAACAGGCAATCAACCAAGTTTATTAATCAAGCATATGAAGTGCAACAACCATATGATCAAACATTACATACGACTATCTGGTTTCGTATTTATGATGGATTTACCCCTCTATCGATGGTTAGGGAATGATTTGAACTGGGTCCCAAACGACCTCCTTAAAAGTTTGCGCGCATCTTGGGGTACCTACGAACCGTACTACCAGTCCCCAGGCTTTCCTTACCCAAAGCGATCGATCTGGCTCGGCTACAACTTGAGGTCATATTCTCCGAACGTCCTAACCTTCAAGATGTAGTTAGGCAGCTTACCTTTCCGGTCCCACACTGAAGAGTAGTAGCAAAATTTTGAATTGATATTCTATGTGATATGAATGAGCAATTTATTATATGGGGATTCCAATATGACATTAAATCATTTAAAGCGATCAAGCAATAATTGCACACATAACAATACATACATAGGAACAATTTTATCAATCACAGATCGGGTTCCAAATATACTTATCGTTCATTGATCGCACATAACAATTCACATACATGATTCCCATGATATCCCGCATGCATATCAATTTTATCTTTTTCTAACATCTAGTGCTCTATTGCAAGCACATGCACGAATACATAAACATAAAGGAAACTCACTCGTTCATAGCGATCTTCTATGAGTCGAAGTAATCTCGGGGAAGAGAAGATCTTGATCCTCAATACCTAAACAAAAGAAATACCCGAAGTAAGTATTTCATCCAGGATCTACTCAATTTCTCTAATTCTATCTTATTGAATTCATCAAAAATCGTATGAATGGAAATCCCAACTTAAAATGGGCATAACTTGCTCCTTTTAAGTTGGAATTTCGTATATTATATACCGATTTCTACTTACTCGAAAAGATCTATCCATTTCTAAGGTTATTTTTGTGGAAAGAAGTCATTTGGGTCTCGGAATATTGACATACAGAATTGATACGAAATTTCCAGATTTCAAAACTCAAGTGTTCAAACTTTTTCCCATCCAAAAATCTTTGTACAAAAAATATAGATATTTGTTTGGTTGAAAAATCCTTTGAATATATATATAGACTCAAATTATACGCATGAATTTAGTAGTGTTGTCTCAACAATGATTTTTCTAAAACAATGTGTCTTTAAAAGTGAGGAGAGCTAAGACTTGAAAATCTCCTTTTTTAGTTTTGTTGGGAGAATTTTATAAGTGAGTATTTCCTTCTTTTAACTTCATTTCTTAATGTTAAGAATAATTAACTTTTCAAAATATAATTTTAGTCTTTTATGATTCTTACAACTTTATTTCTAGTGGTTTGGAAAAATGTAGTTTTTCTAAACACTTCTTGGTTATGTGTTCTAAAGTTTTTCTAAAGTTTGATCTCAAGAATAATATCAATGATTTTATAAGTCATTTGTTATTTTTATTTCCTAAGTAAAGCTTATCCCTAGAAATGTTATTTTTTGATAATTTTGTAAAACTTATCTAAACCTTGGTATGTTAATGAAAACTTTACATATGAGTTTAAGAAAACTTTTGGTTAAACAAAGAATTAAGTTTAAAGAAACTTTCTTATTTCATTGGTTTGAAAAGTGAGTTTGCGATAACTTTATTTTATGTATTCATTGATAAAATCCCATATAGTATTATTACTAAAACTTGAGCTGAACTTATCTAACTTTAGAAAATATTTGTTAAGATAAAACTTTGAGTCTTTATGGAAAAATAATTTTTTATGTGACAAAATTTATTTTTAAAGAGAGTTTTTATATTTACTACTTAAGAAAACTCATTTTCATTATGGTTGAGACAATATCAATATGTTCATGCATGAATGAGAATACGTAACTATGAGAAATATAATAAAAACAACATAATAAGATAAATGTAATAAGAGCATAAAAGTAAAGTCAAGTATTGGGAACCTTAAGTTCATCAAGGTATCCTGGGACTAAGAATAGACTAGTCCCAAAAAGAAAGAAAAAGAAAAGAAAGAAAATTGTTTTGACTTGCTATGGACAAGTCTAAGACTAGAAAGACTAGTATTAATATAAAACAAGGAAACAAATAAATTGCAAAGCATAGAAATAAATAAATAACAAGTGAGCTTATATGCTCTAAAGAAATATATATACATAATATACATAATACTATATAGAAGTCAGATTAGAACAAATAATAACAACAACAACATAATAACGACATAATAGAAGACATGAACAAAAACAAGATATGAACATATTGTTGCTTCTTTAAGAAACATACACGAAGCTCATGTTAAGTTAAATGAACATGATGAGTAAATAAGATAAATTTTTACCTAAGGTTTATGTGTTTGTTGAAGAGGAATGGAATAGTTTGTAGTAATATGTAGGAATTGGTTTTATGGAGAAAAGAGAGAACTTGGGAGAGATTTTGAGAGAGGGATTTTATGGAGTGATTTTGATAGAGTTTTAGTAGGAGATGAGTTGTATGAAAGAATGGAGGAGGAAGGGGGTATTTATAGAGTTTTGGAGTGAAAATTAGGTGTAATTTAATAAAATGAAAAAGAAAATAAATTGAGAGTGATGAGAGAGAGGGAGTGGATGGCAAGGCTTTGAAAGGGAGAGAAAAATTGATTAAAGTAGTTGCTTTATAATAAAAAGAAGTAATATGTAATGTGTGACGTGATTAAAGTTGTAGGGAGAAGGTAAATTGTAAGGTATGGGTATGGTAGTGTGTAAGAATAGAGTATAAGAAAAAGTAGAGATAGATGAATAGTAGAAAAGTACTATGAATAGTAGACTAGACAATTAAAATACCGGTAGTAAAGAAAATAAGCGTAAATGGCATATATCTGCTATTTTTAGTTACCGAAAAGTTCTAAAATTGATATTTTTGAAATCCTTATATTTTTATGAGTCTATTGGTGTTATCGGAATATTTTCACTATCCAATGCACCAGGGCATGATTTTTGAAAACTGATCCCGTTCGGATCCGAAAGACATTAGAAAATTATGAATCTGATATTTTCAAGCTTCCTATATTATTACGAACCATTTTCCACCATTATCCTAATTTTGTTGTTTAAGGTTTAAGAATACGGGATTGCCGGATCTAGATTCACTAGACTAAACATAAAACTAGGTTAATTTTAGGGTTTCGGTTTGACTTCCGGTTCTTAGGGTTTGCTTATATTATTGAAAAATCTAGGGGCTTACATTTGCCACCACCACCACCAGCAGTTCCACTTGTAGGATAGCAGGTTCCTGTTGAGGCTACACAGCTTACGTAGGCTGTGAATGCTTTGTTGGGAGTAGTTAACCAGCAGCAGCAGGATATAAGGCACGACATGTAGATGGTACAGGCCAATGCTGAAGCTTGGAGATTAGAGACACAAAGGCTAAATGGGAATGGTGGTCATGGGGCCAGACCTGCAGATGTTCTCAACTTGAACAAATTGGTTGACTTGGTCCATAAGTTCGAGCCTGTACCAGGTAAGCCTTTGGATGCACAGCTTTGGATGGAGGAAGTTGAAAAGACTTTTGCTACTTTAGATATTCCAGAGAATAAGAAAATTGAGTATGCCTCCTATTTGCTAACTGAGAGAGCCAACAATTGGTGGTTAAGCACCAAGCGACACATGAATGGGGCTATTACTTGGCAGATGTTTCAACAAGCCTTATACAGAGAATTCTTTCCTAACAGTGTTAAGCAGGGGATGCTTCAGGAGTACTATACCCTGTAGCAGGGGAAGATGTCGGTAGAAGAGTATGAGGCAGAGTTGCACAGGTTGATAAGATTTCTCCCTGATGCTTTGAAGGAGAGTGGAGAGGCAAAAGTTAGCAGATTTATTACTAGATTAGAGCCTGAGATCGAGTACCAGGTAAATTTGATGGATTTGAACAATTATTCAGTAGTAGTGAACAAAGCAAAGACAGTAGAGTAGGGGTTGGACAAGATAAAGAGTAGAGAGCCCTAGAGAGGTCAAATTTTCTTAGGCAAGAGGCTAGTAACAAGCATGATGACACATGACTGAGTAAAAGACCTACTCTACTGCCTTTCAGGCCATTAGTATAGAGTACAGATAAGAGATGCCCCAGATGTCTTGGTCCACATGATCTGAAGGATTGCAAGCGGGTAGAAAATGCTTGTTTCTCTTGTGGAAGAGTTAGGCACATCAGTAAGTTCTGCACAGAGAAGATTCTTCCTCAGGTATTCTGTTTTAAGTGTAAGCAGAGAGGACATAAAGTTGTGGATTGCAAGGATTCTGGGAGACAGATGGTTCCAGGAGTTCAGATTGGCATAACTCGATATTCTAGCCAGGGACAGCGAGCACCAGCGAAGGTATGCGCTCTTCAGAGTAATGAGACATCCAGTGTGGACACTATTATGGGTATGTTTCCTATACTCCTGCATAGTGCATATGTTTTGTTTGATACTGATGCTAGTTTTTCTTGTGTTGTTGAATCTTTTGTAATTGTTTGCAGTGTATCTATTGAGTTTATGTCTAAAAGTATGTCTGTGAATACACCTTTAGGAAGTGGATCTTTTTTTTAATAGAATTTATAGAAATATGGATATTGAGATAGAAGGTAGGCATCTACCTGCATATTTGGTAGTGTTGGATATGTTGGATTTCGATGTGATTCTGGGAGTAGATTGGTTGACTAAGTATAAGTCTATGATTGATTGTCACAATCTTGTAGTAGAGTTTAGTTTGTCTTATGGGGACCAGTTTGCCTATAAGTTGGTAGTACAAAGACCTCTAGTTCTTCTTACCTATGAATTGTGGGGGAAATCCATGTTAACAGCTTTGGTGAAAGAGGATAAGTAGAGAATGGAAGTATCTGAGATACTAGTTGTGTGTGAGTACCCAGAAGTTTTTCTAGAAGATTTACCAGGGTTACCACTAGAAAGAATAGTTGAGTTCAGTATTGATTTGGTACTAGGTACTACACCGATTTCCAAGACTCTTTATCACATGGCTCCTACAGAATTTATAGAGCTTAAAGTACAATTGGATCATCTATTGGAGAAGAAGTTTATTAGACCTAGTGTTTCACCCTAGGGAGCTCCAATTCTATTTGTGAAGAAGAAAGATGGAAGTATGAGGTTGTGCGTAGATTATAGAGAGTTGAATCAGGCGATAGTCAAGAATAAGTATCCTCTGCCAAGAATTGATGATTTGTATGATCAACCGGCAGGAGCATCAGTGTTTTCAAAGATAAATCTGAGATCAGGATATCATTAGCTGAGAGTTAAGGCAGAAGATATACAGAAGACTGCTTTCAGGACCAGGTATGGATACTACGAATTTGTTGTCATGCCTTTTGGTATTACTAATGCACCAGCCATGTTTATGGATCTGATGAACAAAATTTTTAGAGATTATTTGGATATGTTTGTTGTGGTGTTCATTGATGATCTACTGGTATATTCTAAGTCTAAAGAGGAGCATGAAGAGCATCTGAGATTAGTTTTGACCAGATTGCAAGAATAGAAATTATATGCTAAGTTTTCAAAATGCGAGTTCTTGTTGGAACAAGTTTCTTTCTTGGGACATATAGTTGATGGAAATGGAATTTCTATTAATCTTAAGAAAGTGAAAGCAGTTGTTGAATGGCCAAGACCCAAGACTGTATCAGAATCAGAAGTTTTCTGGGAATGGCAGAAGATTACAGAAGGATTGTAGAAGATTTTTCAAAGATTGCTAGTCCATTGACTAGATTGACATAGAAAAGAGTTAAGTATGTATGGAGTGAAGATTGTGAAGCCAGTTTCCAGCTGTTGAAAACAAGTTAGTGTCGGCTCCAATGCTAGCCTTACTAGTGAGTGGTGAAGAATATGCTATATATAGTGATGCCTCTATACAAGGTCTAAGATGTGTGTTGATGCAAGGGGTTAGGATAATAGCATATGCTTCCGAACGATTAAAGCCTTATGAGAGGAACTATCCTACACATGATCTAGAACTAACAGTAGTAGTGCATGCATTAAAGTTGTGGAGACACTACCTGTATGGGGAAAGATATAAGGTATACATAGAGCATAAGAGTTTAAAGTACATCTTTACTTAGAAAGAGCTGAATATGAGACAAAGAAGGTCGTTAGAATTAATAAAGGATTATGACATAGATATTCATTATCACCCAGGAAAGGTGAATGTTGTAGCAGATGCTTTGAGCAGAAATACAGTGGATAATCTAGTGGCTATGATTACAACAAAACGCCATTTGATTAAAAGATATGAGAAAGCTTGAGCTGAAAATAGTGACAAAAGCAAGTAGGTGAAAGATTGGTGAATTTAAGAGTAGCCTACTCTTGTAGAGAGAATCAAGGCAGCTCAGACGGATGATCAGAGTATCTTGGAAATAAGGAAGAGAATGGAAATCGATAGAGTACCAGAGTTTTATATTGATGAAGAAGGTATTCTGAGATACAAAGGAAGGTTACGTGTGCCAGTTCAAAGAGATCTTAAGAGACAGTTATTGAAAGAAGGACACTATTCTAGTTATTCCATCCATCCAAGAGGTAATAAGATGTACTAAGATTTAAAAAAAAAAGTATTGATGGAATAAGATGAAAAAGGAAATCGCTGAATATGTATCCAAGTGCCATACATGTCAATTGATCAACATAGAACATAAAAGACTGGTAGGTGAGTTGAAGTCTTTGCCGATACCGCAGTGGAAGTAGGAACACATCACCATGGACTTTGTTTCTGCTTTGCTTAAGACAAAAGAGAAGTTATGATTCGATTTGCGTGATTGTGGATAGACTCACTAAGGTGGCTTATTTCATACCAATCAAGACTGGGTATAAATTGAAATGTTTGGCACAGTTATACGTCAAAGAGATAGTGCATTTGCATGGGATACCAGTAACCATTGTGTCAAACAAGGATACCAGATTTGTTAGGAGATTTTGGAAGTCTACACCAAGCTTTGAGTACCAAAGTAGTTTTCAGCACAGCTTATCAACCTCAAATTGATAGACAAGCTAAGAGGACCACTCAGATTCTTGAAGATATGTTGAGAGCGTGCGTTTTGGATTTTAAAGGAAGTTCGGATGAGCATTTACCATTAGTGGAATTTGCTTATACCAACAGTTATCAAGCATTGATTGGCATGCCTCTGTTTGAAGTTCTGTATGGTGGAAAGTGTAGATCACCTATTCATTAGGATGAAGTGGGTGAAAGACAGATGTTGGGACTTGAATTAGTGCAAAATGCAATTGACAAGGTTAAGTTGATTAGACAGAGATTGCAAGCTGCTCAAAGTCGAAAAAAGAGTTATGCTGATAAACTAAGAAGACCTTTGGAATTCCAAGTGGGAGTGTAAGCTCCGGAAAATTTCAGTAAATAATTCTAAAATAAACATTGAAAATAAACTCTAAAAATGACTCTAAATTAAAACCAAACTTCAACTAGTCCTAAATCATGAACAAATCCAGAAATTTCTTAATCTTGAGAAAATGAGATTCCTTAAAAAATAAAATAAGAACTCAACAGTCTTCAAATTCAAAACCACTACGTATGGCAAATTCTATACTTAACTCTGACTTGTAAAATCGGGTAATATAGAACTCAAAAATAAATTATTAAAAAGTAAATAACGATAAACCTTCGGAAATAAAACCCAATTCAAAAATTCCGAAAACGTTAAGAGATATTAAATACTTACAAAAATAAAATTTAAAATAAATTTCTCAAACTAAATATGTTCTATAAACATAAACCCTCAGTTTTCAAATTGGCTAAGATCTAAATCGGAAAAATCACCCGGGAACCCTAAGTGGAATATAGTAGTTCATGTAAACCCCTAATTTTTAGGATATATCAAGTTCAAACCCAAAACCGAAAAGTCAACCAGAAAACCTAAGTCAACAATTTCCTAGGAAACCCTGGTAGTTTAGATCCGGCAATCCCGTATTCCTAAACCAAGGAGTCAAAATATGAGTAAATATTGTAGTTTGATTCGTAATAATACTATGATACTTTAAAAGATAAGATTAGCGAATTTTCAATGTATTTCCAACCCGATCAGGTACAGACTTCGAAAAGCATGTCCCGGGGCTTAGAATATTAAATATATGATATTAGTACCGTTAGACTTGTAATTTCATAAGATTTCCAAATATATCAGTTATATAATTTTTCGGGTTATAAAAGTTATAGTTATAACCTTTTTATTGTATTTTCATTACTACCAGAACTTTAAATGTCTAATCTATTTTTTGGTTTCTTCTACACTATTCACAAGTACAACTACCCGTAACCTATTTCTTACATCCTTAGACCCTACTCTTACAATTACATCATTTTTCTTACAATTTACTTTTCCAATATAACTTTTATTACTTAAATAATATTAAAACTTACACAAAACAACTCATCTCTCTCTCTCTCTCTCTCTCTCTCTCTCTCTCTCTCTAAGGGGCTAGCGCAACTCTCCCCGTCTTTCCCTCTCTCCAATTTGTTTTATTTTATTTTGTTAAATTCAAGCAAACGCTAATCCATTTCTCTATAAATACCTCTTTATACCAACTTCTTTTCACTGTCTTTCTTTCTTCCTTCTCTCTTTAGAAAAATTTTCTCGCAAAACTCTTTCCTTTCGCTCTCCTCATGAAACCATGAGCTCCCCCTCTCTCTACACATACACCCACTTTGTTTTTCTTTCAAATTTCTTACTCCACTCAACAAATAGGTAATAGATCTATACTCTATTATCTTAAAACATATAATGGCAAGTTCATTCATGTGTGATTCCACACAAAATCCCCATGAGCTTTAAGCTAGGGATGTGAAAACACCTGAACATGAGATCCTTGCCATCACAATATTATAGATCTTGTCATTTGAGTTATTTTGCTATTATCTTGTTTTATTTTCAAGTTATATTATTGTTGTTAATGATTTGTGCATATATTCATCATTCACATAACCATCATAGTGTTCATGCATTTATAACTAGTATAGTAAACTAGATCTAGTTGTTTTAAGTTCATAAATGCATTAGACTTTTGTTTTATGTTCTTAAATAACTTGTAATAGCTTGATGATAGTAGAAAAGTATTAAAAAGTTCAAGATCTATTTTAGTTTCAACAAAAATCATTTTTGAAAATTCGGATAAAAAGGGAACCATATTTAGAAAAGCTATTTTTCAACTTTAAAATGTGTATTTTACATAAAAAATGAAGGGCTTAAGGAATAGATATTATAAATAAGTGATCTTGATGAGTAAAGTTTAGATCTACTAAGGAATATTTTCAAAACAAAGGCAAGTTTACGAAAGTTATATTTCAATCTCAAAAATAAGTTTTAAATTCGTAATAAAAGAAGCTTAAAATGTAAACAACCATTTTTCAACTTCAAAACAAGATTTTTTTAAAGAAATGGAAGCCTTAAGGGGTAGGTTTGATTAGAAAATGGTTTTTGAAAGACTAAATGAGTTTTACAAAGAAAACAAACTCAAATGAATTTTTCAAAATTCGGATTTGAAAATTACCATTATTTAAACACCTATTTCCAAAAGCCAAAATGAAGATTTCTATAAAAAAAAAAAAAATGGAAGTCCTAGGGAATACATGTCATAAAGACCAAATTTTGACAAATATAAGAGAGGTTTATCAAAATATAATCCTAGAATAAGGAATGGTTTCCAAGAATAGATTTAAATAATGTTTTATTCTCTAAAGCTTTGTAAAATTCATAATTAGGAAAGCCACCTTTTAAAACATCTATTTTCTAATCCCAAAATGAAGGTCTTTATTTAAATAATGAAGATGATGGTTATATAGGTCATCAAGATTGAGTTTTGATAAAAGCAAGTATGATTTTACAAGAAGAAAAACTATTTTTCTTAAGTCTAGTAAAATTCAAAGTTTTGCAAAGTAAAAGTTTTCAAAAAGAATTCTTGGTACTATATATATACATATAGATAAATCATCTCATAACCTTCATGACAATAGCTTGTAGGTATTACATGTATATATGATGCATTTGTAGAAATAAAGTAAGAAAAATTGAGTTGCTTGTCATTTTAAGAAACTCGTAATGATGGAGTAATGGCATGAAAACACTTATTTTCCAACTCAAAATAGAAGTTTTATTTAAGAAATGAAGTCCTTAAGGGATAGGTATAATAAAGCCTTAAATTTTAATGTATTAAACAAGTTTTTCTCGAAGAAATCATTTGAAAACTAAATTTTCAAAATTCGGATTTTGGAATAACCCCTATTTGAAAATATGTTCACAAAGTATAAAATGAGAATTTTCATGTAGAAATGAAGGTCCTAAGTAATAGATATAATGAAGACTCAACTTTAATAAAGATAACTAGATTTTCTTAAGAGATAAATCCAAAACAAATGGAAATGATCAAAGTTAGGAAACTAATTTTCTTAAAAAATATTCATAGAGTCTTACAAATAAAAAAGTTTCTAAAATCTTGTTTTAGTAAATACTGTCAAAAGCATGCATACATCAAGCTCATAACATGCCATTCATGATAGGAAATCATCAATATTGCATGTATAGTTAATCTATATAGTAGGAATATTACAAACATTTACAAAACTATTTTTTGGAATTGAAAATTTCTACTGATCAGAATATTTCATGACCTAAACATTTTCAAAACTTCAAAATAATATTAGAATTAGACAGATCTTTCGAAGTAGATAGAAATCGATATATAATTTGTTAAATTCCAAGTTAAAATGACCAAGTTATGGCCGTTTTAAGTCAGGACTTCCGCAAATGACGAGAATTATGAATTTACTAGTTTTGTTAAATAGTTTGGATTAGTCAAGTGATGAAATACTTATTAGGGTATTTCTTCCTTTTTAGGTGATCCCGAAATCGACGGTTCCCTACCACCGGGTTACTTTTACCAAGAGACCAGTGATCCAATGGTCGAGTAGTTTTCCCCTTATTTTGTTACCTTGCTTGTGCTTGTAGTTAATTGCATTAGAATTAGGAAAAGATAAAATTATGATGAGTTGTAATCTAATCTTGGTTGAATAAATAATAAGTATATTGAGGCAAGACTTATTGTAAAATTATTGTATGAGCTAGCATGGACTTGAATTGTCTGAAATTCTCTATGATCACTCTTAACCTGCATAATTAACATGCCACGATTATATGAATAAATTGTATATGCATATCACGTTTTGAGTCACATTGCATTAGCAAGTATACCTTTGGTGGAACAAAGGTATATTAGCGGAGGCATGGAGGCCCGTGTTAACAATAAAGATGCGAAATCGCTTAAGTTAACGAAAGTGGGGTAGGCACTTGAAACTACCACATAAAACAATAGATGTTGTATAACTAAGAGAAAGAGATCGGGATTATGGTTGCATGACTTATGGACCACCCCAACCCCGAATAGAGGGCGTAAATCCATTCACATATGGCTACTAGAAAGTCATATGCTTATATGCTCATGTGTTTGTTCATGCATAGCATATGGATGACTTATAACTTGCTTGTTATGATGCGAAATTACGAAAACTCTCACTAAGCTAATGTAGCTTATACCCAATAGATGTTGAATAAACAGATTGACGGAAGAATGCTACCTGGGGACCAAGATGGTTGAAGCCGAATATGACTTCGGGATTCCGGCAAGAAGTAAGAATACTTGAAGACATTAGCTAGGTCTTGTAAATTGTTTTTTAATATTTTTATGTAGTGAAATCTTTTGATGAATTGTAATTGAAGTATAGTGAATTATATTTCCTTTACATTGTTACTCAAGTTGTATCAATATAAAATATATCACTCCGATGTGTCTCATCCATGTGTTAGACGCCTTGTACATAGTATGGAAGTCTTCGTGTGACTGAGGCGGTCATTCATAGGCTTTAACATTGTATACGGCGGACTGCCACGTTTAGGGTTGAAGGTGTGACAGGGAAAGCATGTTTTGCTTGAGATCTCGCCAACAAAAGGGGTTATCAAATTTCAATTAAGAGGAAAGTTAGGTCCTAGATATGTGGGACCATATGAAATATTGAAAAAGATAGGCGATATGGCATACAGATTGGTATTACTACCTAATTTGGAAGGAGTACATAACGTGTTCCACGTATTTATGCTCAAAAAGTATGTCAGAAATCCTAAAAAGATAGTAGCTCTTGAATCGTTGGAAGTACAATCAAATCTTTCAACAATTGAAAGATCGGTGAAGATTTTGGATACAAAAGAGAAAGTCCTAAGAAAAAAAGTGATTAAGTACGTGAAGGTTCAGTGGACAAATCAAACAGAAAGAGAAGCGACGTGGGAGTTAGAAGACGATATGAGAGAGAGACATCTCGAGCTGTTTCAATAATCCAGGTAACTTTCGAGGACAAAAGTTCTTTTTTGGAGGGGAGAGATGTAATATACAAGTAAATAAATTATAATAAAAGGTAAAAAGGTAAAATTCATGTTGTTTAAATGGATATTTTTGTCTTGAACAGGTTGATTAGAGCCTAGGAAAGTTGTACGCGAAATATTTGATGAAAGGACTTAGGCTGATGTCAAAGCCAATAACTTTGACTTGAAGGCCGCCAGTCTATATGTAAAAGCCGCCGGTGTAAAGCCCTCAAACATTTTATGAAAATTGGTGAAAGCCAGCATAAAGATTACTGGCGTTGGAATAAAGGCCGCCGGTGTAAGTGCCAGCTTTCTTTCCTGAAATGCCTTCTATAAATAAAATCCTAAGGTTCAAGTTTCATATGTTTTTTCTTTCTTTTTTTCCATCGAGATAGTGTCTATTAGGGTTTTGAGAGTGCTTGAGAGGGAAATCTGAAGGAAAACAAGATCTTTGATTCGGGTAAGTCGATCTAATCAAGATTCATGCAGATTTATATGGAAACAACATCTTTCTCATAGATTTTTGTGTTTTTGAAGGAGTTCTTTGGAAAAACCCTGGTTTTTAATCATGATC
Organism: Combretum micranthum; assembly: GCA_024138025.1. Classification (NCBI taxonomy): domain Eukaryota; kingdom Viridiplantae; phylum Streptophyta; class Magnoliopsida; order Myrtales; family Combretaceae; genus Combretum; species Combretum micranthum. The sequence continues at coordinate 138,405 of JAMXBD010000574.1, forward strand.
TATTCTTTGGGGATTAGATCAAGGAGTAAGATTTAAATCAAGTAAGTTATATCTTCTTTATCATAGATTTGAAATGAAAAGATTATTTTCAACGAATCTTGTCTATTCTTATTAACTCCTCAAATCTAGGGTTTTGAAGGAAGTTGTTCTTTTTAGAGTTTTTGTCTGATTATAATTGGAGAAATCTAAGACTTAGACTAAGAAGATTATCCAAGTGATTTTTTATTAAACATAGATTCTATAAAAGTTTGATTTTTATGATGATTTTTTTGTAATTGCTAGATTTTACAAATTAGGGTTTTGATGGAAAAGAGTTGTTCTTGTGAGAATTTTGTGTAATTTGATTAAAGAAGAAGGTGCAGTTGAGGATTTCTTGAAAGGTTAGGATTTTTTAATAATAGGGTTTGTTCCATGTTTCTGTTTCTAAGTTGTTTCTGTTTATATATTAATAATCAAGAGATTTGGAGATTTTGGATTTGTTGTTAATGGAGATTGTTGTTTTAGAGAGATTGATCCTGAATCTGGAAAAGGTACGGCCTTTTCTTGTTTGTTGTATGTGTTTGTAGGATTAGTTTTCTATATGTTTGGTTGTAAGAACAGATGAATAATGAATCTAAATCTATTTGGCTTAATTAAATTGTTTTTCTGGTTGTGTTTGGTTATGACTAGTAAAGACCTGACAGACAGTGATACTGGTGTGGCACCTTAATAATCTTTTTGTGAGGTTATCCCTAGTAGACTCGTGCATTGAGATGATTCCAGTAGATTTAGGTGATTTGGCAATATAGCCGCTGGTGTTTGGGGAGTACCCATTCACCAATATATGTATACAATTGTCTATTTTCAAAGAGTTGATTGATTTCTCATGGGGTCTGAGTTACTCCAAGTTTGGGATTAATTTACAATAGTTCTAAACTGTGTTGTTTTGCTGGCTTAATAAAGATCATAATATGATTGTTTGTATTAGATTAAGTTGCATTTGATACACATATGTTGCGTGTGCATATGCATTTGTTTTGTGGATTGGTGTACTGGGCATTTTCGCTTATTCCTATCTTTTCCAGGTATAGGTGATGAAGACATAGTTTATGATCTTTTTGGTTATTGATATGTATTTTGATCATGGAGATGGCGATAGTGGTCCAAACTACCCTACTGAGGAATAGATTCGGATATGATTTGCAGAAGAGATCCTTTAGATCTTTTGCAAATTTCAGAATAATGTTAAAATTCATACTTTGTTTTAAAGGATTCTAGATTTTTATGTTTTGAGGTCTTTAATAATTTTTCTAAGACTTTTACGAATTTATATAGTTAGAAAGAATTTTTGGCTTTGTTGGCTTTGGTTTATGCCAACTAAGTTTTGATGAACGGGATATTTGAAAAGATTGTTATTTATAGGTTTTGCAGGCTTTGAACCTTTTGTTGTACCATTTGAGAGAGTTGTGGAGATTATATTTTATGTGTTTATATTTTTGGATTTTGTTTTAGAGCCTTTACGTGTCTTACATAAAAGATGATACGTGGCGGGTTGTAATTGCCAACAAGTTAGGTCGTTATACTCTTTTCAGTATTCAGCAAGATTAAATCCCAAAGATTTTCAGATCCACGTCGCTCTACCTCAGCCATGTAGAGCTCCAAATCGTTGCCTGTCTTTAGCTACATAATCATCGTCATGGCCACCAGAATAGTTAGCAAAGGATAATCCTAAGGGGATTTCGGACATGGTCATTCGGCGGGATGCAGCTATGGTGGTGGAAAATGTGAAAAAGCTCCACGGCGTAGGAGATGCTTTGAGAACCCTTCCTTGGATATACAACAATGAGAAAATGGGGTATTACCATATCTACTTGGATAGACTTTAGTGCTACACATTGACTAATTATAGAAAAGATCTCTAGCACAATATGTTTGTGTTTATGCCTATATTTTCATAGGTATATAAATCTTGCTGGATGATGCCGATCAAGAAAATAATATAAAAGATATGAAAGATTTTATTTTATTATGATAGATATGATTTAATTATTATATTTTATTTTATCAGATTTAATCTTATTAAGATTCGATAGAATTGACATCATCTTTGGGATATCAAATCTTTTTAGTTTTCTAGAATATTAGATTTTATTTTACCCCAAATATAGATGTTGCTTCTAATAAACATTATAATGAACAGTAATTAAGATTTTTAATAAATTTTTTTTAAAAGGTGCGATACTTTTCTTCTTACTGATGGTATGAAACTATCATAAAATTTATTGTGTGGTGTGATGCCATATAATTCAATAATAGAGTGAGGCATCATCAAAATTTTCACCGATAATTTGAGGCTATCAAACAATCTATTTGTTTTTGTATGCAATTTTTTTTTCACTTATGTTGTCCTACATCAGCCGAACTAACTTATCTAGTTTATCTCCCAAAATTTCTAGTTTATCCTAAAGCAGCATTTCTCGAAGTAGCATTCCCATAAACAGAGGATGAAACCCTTGTTTGTTTATTCCCAAATTCATGAATCACTCAAACGAGTTTTTGCAGTCGCATTTGAGTCAGCATCCTTATCCATATCTTTATGCACAGGGGCATCCAAATCAAAATATGTAAAATCAATTGGAGAACCCCGTCCTTTTTTAGCTTCAATAGGAGGTGAGGACTTTATCTCCTTTACCAAGGCTCTTATTCTCATGTGAGCACACTGGTTAAATGAGACCACCAGGCTTAAAACCAACCTTCACAGGAGGTGGTTTTCGAATAAAATATGGGGAGCTGCTTGTTTATATATAGCATCTTTTGGCTGATAAGGTTTTCTAAAGAATCGCAAAATAGAGGTAGTGATGACGATATATATTGACTCTGTCAAATTTGGGTTAGATGAATGATATTGGGAAATGTTTTTGAGTTGCTTACGTGAGTGCTTATGTCCTTCCTTAGCCTTTTACTTTAAAGAGGCAGGCATCTGTGACTCGACGAGAGTGCCATTGGATTTAGTCATTATGTTGCCATTCCATAACCTAGGTCAATGATGTACGAGTAAAGCAACCACTTTGAAACTGGTACTTCTATCTTGACACACTGAACAATTCCATTCCAACTCTTTCCGTCTCTGTTTCAGAGTTTGACTTGACTATATCGATCTTTTAGACAAGTCTTCCAAAGAACCTCATTACTATCATTACAGTGATGATATCAGAATATATTGGACTGGAAGACACAAAGAATTCCGTTCTTCCTTCTTTTTCTTGCCATTGATTTCCGTTTTCCTATAAATTAAACCCCTAATTTTTCTTTTTCCCCCTAGAGACAAGGAATATCTAATAATATAACAAGGCCATACTAAATCCATTTCTTTGGCCTAAAAAGGCTTACAATTGTGTAAGTAGGCCTAAAGAAACAAGTCTCCTCACCTTTCATATATCGCCAATGTTGAGGCAGCCACATGAGGTATGATTTGCCTATGACATGGCAAAAGAAGTGAGTCTTGCCTCACAAAGCCCTTTTTTTTAATCATTTTCAAATCTGTAGTTTAGTATTTCATATTGTATGAAATTATAATAATTGTACATATTATTATATTTATAAATATATATTATTAATATATATAATTTTACTTTTTAATGAAACATTAAATTCAATAATTTTGATGGATATATACTAAAGTATGTTACCAAAGTAATAAATAAACTAATACATTTTGACTAAGCAAAAGTACTCTAAAAAGTTGTGCTAAAATACCAAACAAAACCTTCTCTACACCTAATATCACATCAATGTAAAAGGGAAATTACAATTTTAGGTCTTAATGTTTGCCACCTTTCATATTTAAGCCCTAAAACTTTTTTTCCCCCTTCAAATCTGCATTTTATTATTTCATACTATATGAAATTATAATAATTTTACATATTATTATATTTACAAATATATATTATTAATATTATATATTATTAATTTTTACAATATTAATTTTTAATTGAAACATTAAATTCAATAATTCTGATGGATATATATTAAAGTATCTTACCAAAGTAATAAATAAACTAATATATTTTGACTAAGCAAAAGTACTTAAAAAGTTGTGCTAAAATACCAAACAAAACCTTCTCAACACAAGCAATATCACATAAATATAAAAGGGGGAAATTACAATTATAGTCCTCAATGTTTGCCATCTTTCATATTTAAGCCTTAAAACTTTTTTTTGACCCTTATTTTAGTTCTCAACCTTTGCTTTTATCAAAACCGTTATGTTTTCCATCCCATTAACATGAAGTCCAAATTTTTTCGTATTTATTAGCTATACTTGTTGCCAAATCAGCACCATATGTAACGCAACCCAATACCAATTAATCCACTAAAAACACTTAGACATTAACGTATTTCAAAATCCACATAATTCAAATTCATAGTTGAAAATGAAACAAAACTTAATTAACCTTCTTTATCAATAGAAACAAAGGTAAAACATCAATCGAAATTCTCTCTTTGATGAACAAAAATCATATTCATCTGTCCACTCTTAAGAAAAAACAAATCGAGTTGTTGAAAATGTAATCCAAGAACATTTCTCTATATCCTAACACCAAATCAGGCATCCACTTCTTGGGAAAAAGAGAGAGATGTTTTTGCCATATGCTCAATAGACAATCAATTAGGCGAACTGATATACTAAGAAATCAGCACTTTTGCATTGCATCACAAATACAGAGTCAATAGGTTTGGAATTGATGCAATAGTTTCCTATTTTTGTTCATGGAAAAGAGACAAGAGATGCTTGATTTGGGGTTAGGGTTTAAAGGAAATTCTTGGATAAGTTTTTAGTAATTTGATTTGTGCTTTTTTTTTTCTTTTTTCTCAGAGGAGTGGATTTGGAAAATTTTCCCCCTTAAGAGGAGTAGACAATGTGTGATTTCGATCATATCAAACTATAAAATTTTTGTATGTTGATGTTGTTATGTTAGGATTTTCAAGTCTAAACTTAGGTTACAAAGATATTGAAATGTGTTCAAGTCAAGTGTTTTTACTGGTATTAGTTATTGACATAGTGACCATTTGGTAATACGCATAGGTAATAAATGTGAAAAAAATTCCACATTATATTTATCAGATGAAAAGCACAATAGATATTGATGGAAATTTAGATTTGTTAACATATGTAAAGGTTGAGGACTAAAATTAAAAAAAAAATGTTTTAGGACTCAAATAGGAAAAATGGCAAACATTGAGGACTAAAAATTTGCTTCCCCACATATGAAAAAATTAGATACTTTGGGAAAAAGAAAGCCAAAAGCTCAGAAAAGATAGAGAGAATCAAGAGAGGATGGGGAAAGGGACATGAAAATGAATTTGCATACAAGGAGAAGGAAAGTGTGGTTCGAATATATAGTGCTTGCCTCATATGCCAGCTTAGGAGCAAGGCTTGCTTCTCTTGTTTGCAAATTTATAGAGAAGACATATGAGGCGAGTCTCACCACTAACTTGTTTTCTCTTTTTTTTTTCTTTTCATTTAACTAATGATCTCTTGCCATTTCTTTTATAAAGCAAAAAGAAATTTTTGCTACAGTATGTAGAAGAATTCCATTCTTTTGTAAATGCACCAGTCCTTGGGACCATGTGATACCTTAACATCCCCAACTTTCTTGCTTCCATGATTCTAAACTTTATGCTTTTGGCTCAAGTAATGCCCTAATATCTTAGTTTCCATGCTTTCATCATTAGCAATGCCTTATCATTCTAACTTTTACATTTTAAGCCCAGTAACTCCTCAGTGCCCTAGTTTCCACACTCTAAACCTAATAATGACCTGTTATTCTAGTTTCTTTACTTTGAGCTCAAGCAACATTTTTAGTATCCTGCCTTCCATGCTATGAGCCCAAGCATCACCCTATGTCCTAGCGTTCACTTTTTGAGTCCAAGCATCATTTTCTAAAACTCAAGCAACATTTTGGTATTCGTAGTTGGCAATTTAGAACTCAACCCACAATCTTAGACACAACAAGGAAAGACTATAAATAGATTTATGTTGGAAAAAATAAACATGATTAATAAACTAGTAAGCTCAAACACAACATGTTTAAAGTTATGTCTAAGTTCGTGTCTGATACCTAGACCTAGTGAAGGACCATTCGTTAAGCATATCTTGTAAATGGGCTATAGGTTCAAATAATGAACCTATTTAATGATATAAATTTTTACATTTTATTTTTTTAATTATGGTACAGTAGATACTAGGGGTGTGTGCGGTGATATTTGGTTAAGCTCCACCCCACCCAAAAAAAAAAAAAAAAAAAAACAAATCAAATGGTATATTACAGTTTGGTTTTCCTTTGAAATTCAAACCTAATCATATGATTCAGAAAACTGTTTTTTCATTCTTAAAATAAAAATACAATATATTTAGAGACTTCAATTACATATTTCTTATTACTTATATAAATACAAACAATAATATTTGAAATTAATTATTTACCTAAATAAATATATAAAACTTATAGTAGGAAGATATTTTATTAATCATAAAACTATATCCATTCATTACTCTCATTCTCTTGAATTATCATAAACTATAATAATATACTAGACTCAATAAAATTAGAAAATGCTATCCCAATATATGAGGTATAAATTTCAATTCATTGTGCTTTTAGTCAACATATTATAAATCATATAAATCAATGAGTAATTAGGTAATAAAAGTGGACTAATCACTAAGACAAAGAGGGGAAAAAAAAGGAATGTTTAGAATATTAGGGACAAAAACAAAAAAAAAAAAAAAAAATTAACTTAATTATAGACGTCAATGGTCTTGTAACCTAATGACATCTTCCTTGATCTCATAAGTAAGAGGTACCAGGTTCAATTCTCCGTTTCACAGTTGTAATGGTGTAAAAAAAACTTAATTTTAGACATACCGTATCAATCGAAACATGTCATGACTAATCTGATTTTGCTCTCGTGAAAAATACATATCTAAATAACTTTTTTAAAATTAAATTTTTTAATAAAATGATTCAAAGTAAAAAAACAATATATTTGAGTTTTTCCTTTTTAAATATGTAAAATACCCCAAACCAAATTGTGAAATGTCTACTATTCACCAAATAGCGAACTAAACTATTTTGGAAAAAACCTAAATTTAAGTTTGATTTGCTTTGTGGTTCAGTTAGTATTTTTTTTTTTTTTTTTCCGAAGGCCCACTAGCTATTAATTAGAATAGGGTTTAGTTTTAACTATTCCTGTGCGACACACATGATTATCAACTCTCTTCTTTTTCCTTTTGGTCACCATAGAAACACAGTAATCAAAGCATCATCTGCCTTCTTCTCTGGTTATAGTGATGGTCACAGTTCAATTTCAAATAACCTCATAAAGTTAAAGGTACAAGTTTTATGTACTTTGTTTTGTTAATTCTAAGGTTGATCATGAAAGAGTGTTATGATTCAATCAAAGCTTAAAATGTTTAGGTACACACTTAATTCTTTACTTTCATTCAACAATTAAAGGATTTTTGCCACATTTGTATAGTCACTTACATGTGATAAAAGGTGTTTTCCTTGTAAAGGCTAGCAAACCACAATATGACTTTGTTATGTGGGATTAGTTTTTCATTCGCACAATTTATTTTCTTTTGACATAATATAGTACAAAAATGTAATTTCTTAAAGGTCATTTTTATTCCATAAAGTTTGATTGATCGCATTTCATGGAGATGCAATACTCTTGCACACGAAAAAAGGATTCAGCAATTATGATACACTTTTTTTTCCCTTATTACAAGTATTAAAATTTTGATATAAATGATGTGTTTAAATCATAGATGATCATTATTGTGATAACTACCATTTTCTTTATTATATTTATCAAATTTTTATTTGTATTTAACTTTACATGTTCATAAAAATTATTTGTCATATCCATTGAATCTTTTTCTTTTCCTTGGACTAAACATGGCATGGTATTCTTCCTCTTGAATTTTTTTAGGATAATATTACGAATGGTACTTAAACTTTGGTAAAATATGGAATGAGGTACTTTAATTTTAAGATTGATCAATTTAGTACCTTAAAAACTTTGAAATTAATCAATTTAATAGCTAAAAAAACTCAACGGAGGTGCACAAGTTTTTTCAAGTATTAAATTGATCAACTTCAAAATTCAGATACTAAATTGATTAATTTCAAAGTTTAAATATTTGATTGTATATTTTATTTAAGCTCATTTACCATTTATGACACTTGAAAATAACTAGTAACAACACTATTGCATATACATATGAGTATATATTGTTACATGAAACTATAAGATACTTTCATACATGCATCAATTATGAATTGCCAATAATTTGTGCATGCATTGGCAAACTAAAATAAAGAACAAAATTTGATATGAGAAAAAAAAAAAAGGAATGTGATAATTACAATAAGGAAAATTAATTTTTCATTCTTCCATTTTTTTTTAATGAAAAAAGGTTGATCCTCAATTTTGCCAATTTTTTGAAATTTTCATGGGTCTGAAAATGTACTTTAAAAGTTTAGGAGGTAAATCCATACCAATACAAAAGTTTTTTTTTTTTTTTTTTTTTTGTGGGGGGTGGTGTGGTGTGTGGGGGTTGATTTACAATTTCCCCAAAAGAAATTAATAATTAAAATACTATGATATTACATAAGATAGATTTAGAATAGGGTTGCCAATGAGGGATAATGGAATGGACTAAAATGGAATCATAAAGGAGGAGGAGAATTCCATTTGCACATTAATATAATACTTGTCTTGTATTTGTTACATGAACACTTTTTCAATAATGTCATGCCCCAATGGATACCCTAAATGTGACAGTCCGCCACACTCAATATTAAAGCTTAAGTATGACAACCTTAGCCATTCCCAAAAGCTTTTATATTAAGTGTAAGGCGTACTTTCACAACTTTAGAGGACCATATATGGAATTATGAAGCTTAAGGAGATATAGAAACATATTAAGAAAAGAGGATTCACAATAATTATTCATTCATGGCAAAGACTTTACAAACTTAGGGACAACTCCCTAAATTACTAATCTATTATATAAATATTTGCATGCTAATACTATGCTACACTATACCCAAGTTTCTAATGTTCAAGAGAGATTACCTGCCCGCATGGTCCACGTGGCCTTAACCATAAGTACGGAACTGCAAAAGATATCTATTGGGGTATAAGCTAATAGGCTTAGTGAGAACTATTTCCATAAATAACTTCTTGTAACAAGATTCAAACAAGTTGATTTAATCAAACAAATGTAATGCACAAGCACGTGGGCAAACAAGCATATAGTTTTCCGGGAACTATATGTTGAATGGATTTACGCCCTCCATTCGGGGTTTGGTGATACATAACCTCAATTCAAGTAGTTTTAATAAAAAGTTTTCTTGCTCACGAGCACACATCGTCGAGCATTCCGAATCTACTTGATTGACCTTGCTTTCGGATCTACCGCCAAGCATATTCCATTAAGCCGCCAAGCAATCGCTTTCGGATCTCCCGCCAAGTGTTGCTTTCGACATGAGCTTACTATCCTTCTCACCCAAGGATAATAACCCAACCATGCAATGTGACTCACTTCGTGGTATGCATGAGTTCATTAATTTATAAAGTCATAACATAATTATTTTCAACTTTATGGCGATCAAGGAATTTCACACAAATCAATATTAAACTAAAACAATCACTTAGAACAATTCTGGCTTCGATATTCTTAGGATTCTTTCAAGGAATTATTTTACATGCATATCGGTTTATCTTTTCCTAACTCTAGTGCAACTAATTTACAAGCACAACAAGTGTAGCATTTAATGGAAATAAACTCACGATGCCATTGTCGTCTATTCCTCTAAGCGGATGAGTCGTTCACACACTCCACTTAATCGTAATAATCCTCGGGGTAAAGGAATCCTTTCTCGGGGTCACCTAGCCAAAGAAAATACCCACAATGAGTTTTTCTTGATGATTTTCTTGAATTTTGACAAAACAATGTCAAAGAACGTCAAAGTTCGTATGATAAAACGTTCCAACTTAAAATGGCCATAACTTGGTCATTTTAACTCGGAATCGTGCATATAATATACCGATTTCTACCTACTCGAAAAGATCTACCCATTTTCAAAATTATATCCAACAAACAAGGCCATATAGGCTCTGAAAAAGTAGTGACAAAATTCACCACGGATTTCTAAGTAAAAACAACTTTGGTTCAAGGAAATCAAAATTCGTTTGATAAATACTTAGTTATCTATATAGTTGAAAAATTCTCTTTTTATAACTATATAACTCATATTTAAGCAAGCTCAAGTGTCTTGTTGTCCAATTATTTTTCTTAGGTAAAACAATGTCGGGTTGAAGCTTTTCGGAAATTGTTTTTGTAAATTTCTTTGAAATGAATACCTTATTTTCTTTATTTTCTAAAAACGTTTTATGTTGGTTTTATTTATCTTTTTCTAAGTGACCTTTGAAAATAAAATTTTCTACTTTCTAAGTTACATTAATACTATATTTGAAGTTTTCTAGGAAATATGCTATTCTTCATTTTTCTTGTGTAAATTCCTTTGTTTACTTGTTTTGCAAAAATCCTTACTTGATATTTCTCATTCTTTTTCTCATGTCTCATATTTTTCAAAAATAATCATCCATGCATGAAAATTTGTTTTCTTCATAAAAACAATGTGGAACAATTAAGGACTTTTTGTAGAAAAACTAATTTCTATAATCTTATTAACTTCTTCTTGTAACTTGAAAAGAAATAACTTTATTATTTTCAAACCATAAATTTTCTTTGCCTATTTGTTTGCAAAGGTCTTTACTTAAAAATTTCCTTAGTCATCATCTTATTTTCTTTCTTATGAAAAGAACCATTTTTGTCAACAAAATATTTTCTTTTGAAAAACAAGGTGGATAATAAGGATCTAAGTGGCTTTTTAAAGTAAAAGTAGTTTATAAAATTATAGTGAGTTCTTTTTGTAACATGAAAAGGAATGAGTTTATTTTTGTTATCTTATATTTTTATGCTTCATAAACTTATTTTCAAGTGACAAAATCCTTCTTTTGTTTAATTATCTTTAGAAATAAAATTTTGGACAACAATCTAAATGAACATGATTATGAGATAATAATAACCAAAATAACATAAAGCATAATAATAAAGTCAAGTATTGGAGTCTTAGCTTTTTCAAGGCTCCCGGGACTAAGAAGTAAACTAGTCCCATAATAAATTGAAAGAAAGAAAAGCTTGTTTTGACTTGATGAGGACAAGTCTAAGACTAGAGACTAGTCTTAAAAACAACTTGGAATAAATAAAATGCATTGAAGTAAATAAATTGCATGAAAGGTAAATAAATTGCAAGATCATGAGCTTATATGCTCTAAATAGTATATATAGCTATATAGATATAGTAGATAGTTATGAACATAAAAGAACATAAATGAACATAAGAAAACATAAATGAATATAAGAAACATGAACATAAAGGAATTATGATTATGGACAAAAACAAAGTATGAACCTATTGTTGCTTTCTTAACCTTCATGGTTTTAGAAAACACACATTAAGTTCATACTAAGTAGATGAACATGGAAACTTCTTGAAGAATTTTTACCTAAAGGAGATGAGCTAAAGAGACTTCTTGAAAGAACTTCTTGGAGAGAAATTCTTGAGAGATTTTGAGAGAGTAATTTTAGTGTAGAAGTGGTGTGAAAGAAGTGAAAGAGAAGGAAAGAAGTGATAGGAAATTGAGGAGTGATTTTTGTGTGATTAAAATAAAGTAAAATTAAAACAAATTGAGGGAGAGAGAGGGGGGGCCGGCCATGCATGGGGGGGATTTGTTTTATTTTTTTGACTTTTTGAAGAAAAATGTAATATGTAAGTAGATGTGATATAAAGTTATGGGAAAGGTAAAAAGTTAAGATTATAGGTTTGTAGAGTGTAAGAATAGGTGTAAGAAAAAGTAGAGATAAAAGAATAGTGTAGAATAGTAATGAATAGTGTAATGTAAAGTAGATATGACAATTAAAGTACCGGTAGTAAGAAAATACGCGTATAATAGCTATATCTGTTATTTTTACTTACCGAAAAATTACGAAACTGATATTTTTGGAAAACTTATATTTTTACGAGTCTAACGGTGTATTCGGAATATTTTTACTATTCCGGCTTCCGGACACGTTTTTCGAGAACTGTGTCCGATCGGGTTCGAAGGACACCCGAATTTCACGAAACTGAAATTTTTATAAAACCTATGGTTATTACGAACTATTTTAGCTAATATCCAACTTCGTTTTCAGGGCCAAGAAAACGGCAATGCCGGATTTAGTTGGATACGGTAAACTAGGGTTTTGTTGACTTTAGGGTTCCGTTTGACTTCCGGTTTAGGGTTTTATGCTAAACCGATTCCGAAAATTTAGGGGTTTACAATAAGGTTTTGAATTCAAATTCTTTACATGTTTTTAATTTTCATGACAATTTTAAATTTTTTTTTCTATTTTACATATTTGAACCAGTAATTATGTCTTCATTGTAATTTAGAGAACTAAATTTTAAACGTGTTCATATAGGCTACAACACCTCTTGACTACTTGAGGCATCATCTTTTGAGTTCCTAAGAAGTAAATTATATTCTCTAGGTTATTGTTATGGAAACCCAATGAAGCTAACATTTAACATTTAGTAGACCATAAGAAAAGAAGTATTTTGGATCTTCATTTAATAATTTATTAGGACAACAAAAACAAGTTCGTTAATCATATATGTCAATAACAACCTGTGTGATCTATGCACAAACTCTGTTTAGCAGTATTATTGAAAAATTAACATATTGCACTTTAATATTATAAAATTAGCCATTTGGCATTGCATTATGTTATTAGTCAATATGCACTTAATGAAGTTCTATTAGATTTTCTTTTTCCTTCGAGGAACATATTTTTTTGGTTCATCAAGTATTAGTTCCCTTCCCCTCCAATCAAATTCACTCAAGTCTTTGTTTGAGATACAGATGAATAAACTTTTGGAAGATCTTTGTTGTGAGGGTGGAGATTAAGTTAGGGTTTCTCTATGATGTTAATGAAAAGGGATGAGATGGAGATCACAATAAACATGCAAATGCTAAATGTGTTTTTACCCGAGTGTGAGTGAAGCAAATACGTAAATGTTGGGCGAAAACATAAAGGAATATGGGCCTTAGGCTAGCAATAAATACAATCTATTATTAAATAAGAGCCTAATTATATGCTATATTATTAGCAATGGTAAAAGTAAAATATAATGTGGAGATATCCTATCACATTATTTGTGTGGATTGTTGCCACTTGGCATGTATGGAAATATTTAAGGAATATTTCTTGTAATAAAATCCATCATTACATATTTCTCTTTTGGAAATGAACAAAAAAAAAAAAACAATGCAAAAGGACAAACATGCTCCCTAACTTGTATCTAAATTGAACTTTGCATTTAGAGTATTGGATTTTTATATTACAATTTCTTATTGCTAAATTCAACATCGTTACAAAATTGATAAACATAGTTTGCATTGTGTTTCCCCCACTCCAATCTTGTGGAGTTTGATGAATTGGAAATTCTAATAGCATATGAAAGGGACGATGTATCAGCTATTGATCCTAAACAACAAATGAAAGCTTATGTCCTGAGTTAGACTTATTTTATTTGTACTTATGAGTAGCAAACATGTGGATCAATAATCACAAAAGCTATATATAAGTTATGCAAGAGTAAGATAAATTTTGATGGGTAAATTACACCATAGGTATGAATGTTTGAGTGAGAATAGAGAAGATAATCAAGATTGTTGTGCTATTGAATATTTGCAACATTGGAGTTATTAGAAGATCATCATAAAGGGATTTTTATGTTTCTTTATTTTTCTAAATCTTATGATTTGACTGTTTTAACTATAGAAGAGTAGAGAACTATTACTTTAACATTTGAAGAACCCTACTTAATTATGTCACTGGGATTTATTAGTTTTCAATAATAGATTACTTTTCTTAAATTCATCTATGTGTTTTTATTGTTATTAAATTGATATTTGTGGATGTATTGATTTAATTATCAGATTTTGTATAGGTTAATTAAGAAATTGCTTATACGAATAGATCTTACATAGATGAAAAGAATTGTATGCACACCTAGAGATAAGGTACCATAATTATTGCGTATTAGGTTTAAGATCTAAGGTTAGGTTTTAATTCCAATAAGGGATTCGTTGTTGTTTGATTGAATTTCTAGATTGTTGTTAATTGAAAGAGATGTCAATAGACTAATCAAGAGCTAGGATTTAATATAATATTGAGAAAGATATTAAATTATTTTATGAATTCTGCTATTCAAAAAAGTAATCTATGAATTGAAATATCATTATAGAGTGAAATTTACATAATAACTAGTGGTAATTTGAAAGGCTTGAGTAAGTTGTGAATTTAATAATCTAAAGAAAAAAATAATCTTGACATTGATTAATTAGTTATAATAATCAATTAAAAATAATAATTTAGAAAAGTGATATTTTTAGGTTAGATAATAGGATTAATGCAATTACAAGTACTTAAAAGACATACTTGAAGAACGATATTTGATATTTAATTGCCATTACAGTGATTGCATGATAGAATTCATATTGGATTTTTAATTTATTGGTTGTGAAAGGTCACACGATCAACGTTATTTGACTCACGTTACAAAACGTTGATCCCTCATTTTAGCCACTTCAAATGTTAAAACTTAAATGAATTTATCCTCAATTACTGATTTATCTTTTTAACTACTTATAACATTGATACCTGAAATGAACTTATCCTTAAAGATTGATATATTCTAATGTGCATTGACATGAACTTTGGTCTTGAAAAAGTTCTTGAATTGTTGGTTTCCACCATTACCAAGTATGGATTGCCTCTTCATTTGTGGAGTGTGGAATTAGAACGCTCCTTGGTTATTTAGACGAGAATGTTGTTCATATTTTTAGAAATACTTTAAAAGCTAATTTAATGAATTATTTTAAGAGGAGGAAAAACAAAATCAAGCACATGTTTATGGATTGTCTTTATAAAAGTTGCTTGACAACCAATTTATGGATATCAATAGATACTAATGGATATATACCTACGACTGTACATTTCATTGCTAAACATTAGGTCTTGTATAAGAGGGTTTTGAGTTTTACGTATATCCTCCCTCCTTAAACAAGTGTTGCATTAATTAAGAGAGCAACAACTTTACTAATGAATTAGGGTATAGAAAGTAAATCATTGTGTGGAATTTTGGCTTTAAGTGTTTATTTTAAAATTAAATGTTGTGAACACAACACATTCTCAATTTGATTTATTAGAAAGGTTTAAAAGAGATTGATGATGCTTTATAACATCCAAAAGAAACAGACACATAATTGACAAATATAATATAAAATTAGACAAAGGAAAAAAGAAAATAGAACAATAAATAGTAGAAGACATTGAAGAATAGAATTATAAAAATTTGATAGATTCATAAGAACCTAAAACCTTAGAAGGCAGAGTTAATGAAGTAGAAAAATCATTAGAGAAATATGAAATAGAGTCTAAATTCAAACACAACATTTACAAGAGAACCTTTTATAGCTAATGGAATAAACAGGGAGTTTAGTAGACAACACTCTAGTTATTAATGTAATAATAACTAACAATCCTATAGGACATCCGTCTAGATACCCTTATACACAATACAACAAACATAGTGAACAAAGGAATCCTTTTCTAGAAAAAGAATGCCTTTAGAAACATTTATTAAAAAAGAAATGAGGCATAAATGTGGCCTCAATTATTAAGTACATAGACACAAATAGTTGCAAGAGAATGAAAAAATTCTAGAAAGGATAGATGTACATGTTAAGAGACTTAGAGCAAATTTTACCACAGTTTGTTTATGTATGATATCAAATTTTCCCTAACAACAATTCTATAAATTGTATAAAATTGTTATGCTTAATAATTATATTAAACAACACAAAAGGGAAATATATAGACTAAAGCAAGTTAAAAAGGATCATTTTTTTTCAACCTTTTAAGAGCAAAAAGCCAATTAGAAAGAGTTCACAATATTAGAAATCTACCGATAGATTGAGAACATCTTATAAGTGTTCTTAGAGAGATAAAAATCCAATTAGAAAATAACTTAAAAGAAATAGATAAACTTATTAAACAACATAGAGATAATATAACAGGTGTATGCCTATAAGATGGTGTGTTAAAGTTCAACAACAACAAATTGGGATACTAATAAATATTGGAAAAAGGTCTGAAGAAGAGTTCGAAAGGTTTAAATACATTTAGAGACATTAGAAAAAATTATACAAAATAGTAACCATAGTGAAAGTATGATTAAAAGAAGTGAAGAATTAATTTAAAAAGTTAAAAAAAATTAGATATAAGAGAAAAAGATATAGAAAAAGTAAGTGAATATATTATAAGACATGGAGAAAATATTACAACAGTTTGTTTATAAATGATATGAATAATTTCGTAGACAATGTAATAGACTTACAATTAGAAAGTGCAATAGGGGTAAGAAGATACATAAGACACTTAAAGAAAATATAGCAACACTTCCTAAATTAATAGAAGAAAAGGGAGAAGAACACGTTTTTATTAGAAGATTTATTGCAAGAGATAGATTTTATCACTTGTTGATCACAACATTTAAGAAGCCTAGAAGAACCTAGTCCATTATCCTTAAGAAGTCATCTTAGAAGATTATCTCCACAAGTTTATGATATTTATAATTATAATAATCGAGACACAAGAATATATTGACATAATAGATTACACAAATGAATTAAACTTATAATTAGATAAGATGTATGTAATTAGTAGACATAGAAGCTTTAGTCATCTGCATTCTTATATTAAAACTACTATTTGCATATGTAGACATAATTTGTATTTAGAATATAAAAGTGATACTAGTAATTATTATATAGACACTGATTGATATTTAGATTCTGATTAACCATAGATAGTATAAGAAATTAGACTAGTTCGGTTTAGAAATTTATAATCTTGATAGAAAGATAGAAAAGGCAAAACAATTTAGACATATTTGTTATTTGCAGGAATGTGAACAACAATTACATAGTGACAATAAACAGTTAAATGCAATTATAGAGTTATTAATAAATTTAGTAGATTTCTTATAAAAACAATAAGATAACATATATAGACATATAAAACCACTTCAAGAACAAATTTTAAAAATAGAAAAACATTCAAAGAAATTTTAAACAATAAAAAAGTAATAAAGAATTATGAAGAAGAAAAGATTGGACAAATAGAAGTAGAAAAATTACAAAAAGAGGATAATACAAATAAATTGAACAACGGACTACAACAAGTAAAACAAGACAATAGACTGATTCTACGAATAGTAGAAAAAAATAATATATTTATAAGGTTAACGAGCAGCAATAAGAATTAGACACTCCACAAGGAATCTCTAATTACAATCTACCTAAAGAACCAAAAAGAGTAATTATTAGAAAAAATAATACAATCACAGCATTATTGTTGAGTTTATGTAAAAGGTTAGAAAATATAGAAATAGAATTAGAAAATTTGAAAGAACAAGAAAAAGAGAGACAAAAACAAAAAGAAGAAGAAAGTGTTACATGGCTAATTAATATTATAGAATAAGTATAAAGACTAAAGATTTAAGAGAAAGTAGACAAAGGTAAAAGAAGTACTACCTTTGGAGCATACAGATAGAAATAGGACACTTATGATAATCCATTATCCAACTAGAGAAGAAACTCATGTAGATGTACACAGGTATATTAGGAAGAATAACTAATGGAAGAAAAAGTATAGACTGACACATAATTCAATTAGAAGAAATAGTAGACATAGACAAAGATGTACAAGTATATAATAATAGGAGCATAGACTTATTAAATCCTAGAACATTGTATAATATAGGAAGATAGAATTTTGGTCGAACAGGATTAATCATAACACATAAGGAAGAGACAGTTACAGTAATAATGGAACTAGTAAACATTAAACTACTTAGTGATACAACAATTAGAAACTAAAACAGGAAAAACAAAGGTTGATACATCTAGGAATGACAGTGATTGGAAAAATAGGATTACTTAGAAAAGAAGCAAGAGTAAAGTTATTATTGGTAATATTAGACAAATCCTTGACACAAGACATTAAGAAAGTTGTATTAAGTACAATAGAGGTGGATATGAAAGATAGTAAAGGTTTTTTTTTTTTTTTTTATAATGTGCTCCAAACTTTATGATTAGCATAAATAACGTAAAAAAATTTAGAAATAGGATTATAGAGTAAATATTATGGGGATCATCTTGGGGAAAATATTCTAATTAATATAGGTTTTATAGGAAGAGTCGTAGATGGTAATCCTACAAATGGCATATTTTTTATAAAAAAAAAAAATGGAAACATCCAGTTGAAGTAATAGAAGAATAAACAAATTATAATAATATTGTCTCTGGGTCTCTTATGATGTCTATCTATCCTTCTGCTAGAACCCTAAAGAAATTAAAAGAATAAAGAGTACTTACAACAAACCAAAGCTTGCCCTTGTCTAAAGATTGAGTTTTAAGATAAGATGTTCCAACTCGAAGTAATTCTACTTCCCTTATGCTTAAAAATGCAATTTATTATTTAAGCATATTTTGTCACTTAGAGTTAAGTGATTTAAATTACAAGCATTGTCACAACCCTAAAGGGGACTTAGGAAGATTAATCTAAAGTTATTATATCGCGTGTGCACCCGTAATATAAGAATCATCTTGCAAGTTAGAGTTTGCAAGACTCTACCTAAAAATTTCTTTACAAATTTCTAATGTATAATTACATTGGTCATAAATAAAGGAAATCCAAATTCCCAAAGTCTATTAGAATCACAGAGAATCATATCCCCACCAAATAGTAAAATAGAATAGATCATTTACATCTTTCAAACTTTAAACTCTTATACAATTAATCTAATTCATAATATAAACTTATTTTACATAAAACAAATTCTCAACGAACTATACTATTTATTTAATTCTTATTTCAAACTTCTCTTCTATATTCAAGGAATCTTCTCCACACAGTCGTAGCCCATTCCCGATGCTTTAGTTGTTCCTGCACAAGAACTATAGGGGTGTGAGCTAATCCACAGCTCAGTTAATAACATAACCAAACCACACATTACACAAATGTCAAACAAGTATTATTAATAAATATATGCAATGCAACACTCAACCATATATTATGCATAGTTTGGATGACCAAAATCTAAACCAATCTTGGGGTTGAAGGATCAGCTTAAGTCATTCACACTAGGGATGTTCTCGGATCGGTTAACCTGTTTATGGCTCTATTTTTTAAACCAAACCATAATTATTGGTCTTTTAATAGCTCGATCCTTAACTGGTTCATTATGAACGGTTAACCGCCTTGATGGTTAACCATTTCATTTGATTAATTTTTGCGGTTTTCAATTTTTAACCATTTAACATAATGGCTTTAACAAATCAATTTGACAATTTCAACAAACCTTGTTTTTTAGCATTTATAATAGAGATTTTCTTTAAATTATTATATATATTACAAGAGCTTAAAAAAAATTTAAATCAAATTAAGCAAAAGGGGAAAACAAGCCTTCAAAATCAAACCAAATCAATTACCATATTAACTCCCATCAAACATAAGATAGTAATACTTTAATCGAAATCGAAGGAATATTAACAGATGTAAATTATATGTATATGTAAATCATATATATACATATATTTTAAAAAATAATTATATGTATATGTAAATTATGTATAAAATATATTTATAAATATTGAAACAATTGACTGTTAACTGTTGGTTTTTTATGGTTACAAACAGAAACTGAAACCGAAAATAAAAAAAAATTAAAAATCATAATCCTAAACCGAAACCAACAAATCGGTTAATCATACTTTTCATATTGGTTTTCCAGTTTTGGTTTGGTTTTTCGGTTTGAATCGGTTTTTTTGCACATCCCTAATTCACACCCATAAGAAACTAAGAGCTAAGGAGGGGTGTCACGCCCTAAAAGGTACCCTAAACGCGACAGTCCGCCATACTCAATATTAAAGCTTAAGTATGACGACCTTAGTCATCCCATAAGCTTTGATACCGGGTGTAAGGCATATGCTCACGATCATAGAGGACCAACTTTTAAATAAGTTGTTGAAGAAGATATTCATGTAGCAATTTAAGAATGGAAATCATAACTGAAATCGGAAAATATATAAAGGTCTTACAATTCATCAAAGGGGCATTCCCCCGCAAAAGATATAGTTCATCATAATCTAATGAAGCCTAATCAAAAAAATTACATGGAGATTTACTTAGAAGTCTAAGCCTACATCTAGCCTTTGACTTCTTCCAAAAACTTCTTAGGCCAAAAAGGTAACACATGTGAGAAATACCATTGGAGCTTCAACCATAAATGGGGAAACTGCAAAAGGTATCTATAAGGGGGTAAACTTCTTGCTTAGTGAGAATTAAATCCACAAGTAAAGTGCCTCAACAATCAATAACCAATCAAGTTATTTA
Organism: Combretum micranthum; assembly: GCA_024138025.1. Classification (NCBI taxonomy): domain Eukaryota; kingdom Viridiplantae; phylum Streptophyta; class Magnoliopsida; order Myrtales; family Combretaceae; genus Combretum; species Combretum micranthum. The sequence continues at coordinate 159,028 of JAMXBD010000574.1, forward strand.
ATCAAGCATACGAGATGCAAACAATCACGTGAGCAAACAATACATGCAATTTTTCAAGATTCACATGTTTGAATGGATTTATTCATCCATTCGATGTTTAGGTGTTCCGAGCAACGAAGCCATCGTTCGCAAATGATATTTTTATAGTTTTGTATAGATTCCTACTAATCGCTCAAATGTAGTTGATTCAAGTGCCTATTCACCATTTAATTACAGACAATCAAAGTCATAGATTATGGTTTCAGGTCATCGACCTCATTACTATGCTCTTATCCCATCAAAGGTATAGTAATGAATGCAATGTGACTCACTACGTGTCATGCATGAATCATTTAATTTAAGTAATCATGGCATAGTATAGTCATTTTATAAGTGACCATAGAATTTGTAGACAATCAATACTAAACTAAATCATACAATGATTAGTTAACAATTCCCGCCTTGATATACTTATCATAATTTCAACTATGTAAGTAAAACACATGCGCTTTCATATTTTATCTTTTCTTAAAATCTAGTGTCACTAAACTACAAGCAAATACATAAGTACAATTGCAAGAATTTAAACTCACTCGGCCATATCAGCAGATTTCCTCAGTCGAAATAGTCTTCTGGGCATGGTAGTTCAGACTCCGCATCACCTATACAAAATAAATATCCAAAATGAGTATTTCTTGAAATTTTTACTTAAACTTGCAACTCTATTCTACTAAGTTCGTCAAAATTCGTATAAAGTGAAATTCCAACTTAAAATGGTCATAACTTGCTCATTTTAACTTGGAATTTCGCATATTATATACCTATTTCTACCTACTCAAAAAGATCTATTCATTTATAAGGTTATTTCCTACATACAAGGTCATTTGGGTTGCTAAAAGTCACGGTACATATTCAAAATGAACATTCCTAGATTTTGCAAAACAATTTTCCAACTCAACTTTATTCAAAAATCCTTTGGCAAAAATATAGATATGTATATGAGTGAAAAATCCTTTGAGTATGCATATATAAACTCACTTTATATGAAAAAATTCTAATGGCATTGTCTCAACGATTATTTTTCGTAAAACAATTCACCTTGAAGTGTTGAAAGATAAACTTGAAAAATTTCTTTCAAAGGATTTTGAAGAAATTTTATATTTTTTTTATGTTATTATAAATGAGTATTTTCCTTATTTTTTTTCCATTTCTTTTCTAAAACGAATAAATTTTTCCCTTAACTTTGGTCTTTTATAATTTTGCTTTTAGTGATAAAAATAAAGTTTTCAAAAATCTTCATTAAGTTGTTGATAACCTATTTATAGATTTGCCTTTAGAACGGTTTTAGTAGATGAGTCTTTTTTCTCTTATATTTTTGTTTATTTACTCCAAAAATAACTTTGTTTCTAAAACTTGGTCTTTTATTTCCTTTACCGATTTTATTTGAAAATAAATAATCTTTATTGACAAAATTATTTACTTTTGATCTTATCATACTTATATTCTTGTTACTTCTTTGAAAATAGGTTCCTTCTTTAGAAACTTGAAAATCATTATTTCTCTATGTGGCTTTAGATGTAAATCTCCGAAATTTTTGGATCCGAATTATAGTTTAAACCCTAACCGGAAGTCAACCGGAGTTCCATAGTCAACCAAACCCTAGTTTACCGTAACCGCTTAAGTCCGGCATTGCCGTTTTCTCAAGTCCTAGAAAACGAAGTTAGGATAATTAGCTTGAATAGTTCGTAATAACCATAGGTTTTATAAAAGTTTCAGTTTCGCGAAATTCGGATGTCCTTCGAACCCGAACGGACACAGTTCTTGAAAAATGAGTCTGGAAGCCCGGAATAGGAAAAATATTCCGAATACACCGTTAGACTCGTAAAAATATAAGATTTCCAAAAATATCAATTTCGTAATTTTTCGGTAGCTAAAAATATCAGATATCGCTTTTATACTCGTATTTTCTTACTACCGGCATTAAATTGTCATGTCCACTTTTACATTTCACTATTTTCTACTATTCTATACTATTCATCTATCTCTACTTTTTCTTACAACCTACTCTTACAACCTATACACCTATTTCTTACACATTTTCATTTCCAATACAATTTCACATCTTTCATTTCTTACTTTTAATTAACAAAATAACAAAAAAATTAAAATTTTCTCTCCCCCATGCATCAAATTGGCGCCGGCCCTCTCTCTCCCATGCTCAATTTGTTTTAATTTATAATTATTTAATTAACACAATTTATCTCCCACATTTTCCTATAAATACCCCCTCATACCTTCACTTCTTTCACACTTCTTCTTCTCTAAAGTTACTCTACAAAAATTTCCTTCCAACTTCTCTCAAGAGTTCTTTCAAGAAGTCCTCTTAAGTTTAGCTTCTTTAGGTAAGAAATTTCTCAAGATTTCTTCATGTTCATTTACTTAGTATGAGCTTATGTGTGTTTTCTAAAACCATGAAGGTTAAGAAAGCAACATTAGGTTCATGCTTTGTTTTTGTTCATAATCAAAATTCCTCTATGATCATTTATGCTTCCTTTATGTTCTTTACTATCTAAAATATCTATATAGCTATATATATTATTTAGAGCATATAAGCTCATTGTCTTACAATTTATTTATCTTTCATGCAATTTATTTACTTCATTTCAAGTTATTTAATTTCAAGTTGATTTTAAGACTAGTCATTCTAGTCTTAGACTTGTCCTCATCAAGTCAAAACAATTCTTTTTCTTTCGAGACTAGTCTTTTCTTAGTCCCGGGGTACCTTGATGAAGCTAAGGTCTCAATACTTGATTTACTTTATTATTTACTTTAGCTTTCAAGTTATTAATTTACATTTCTATAGCTTATGATTCATATTCATGCATGAACATAATGTTTTTGTCTCAACAAAAATAAATGAGAAAGTGTTTTCTTGAAATTAAAGATTCTTTCTAAAAGAAATAAATATGGAAAAATAGATTTCTTAAAAACCCATGAACATGTATGGGAATGATTTTTCTTACATAAACAAAAGGTTTTATGAAAACTTATCCTTTATCAAGAAGTAGAAATTCTTTTGGAAACATTACAAATGTCATTTTGCTACTTTTGAAATCCAAGTTTAGAAATAAAACCACACCTTAGGAAATTAAAGTAATTACAAGAGATTTCATTTAGAAATAAAATATTCATCTAATAACTAAAAGATCTTTCAAAAGTAAAATAGAATCTCAAATTCAAAGTCTTTTAAAAACCTACTTTTTAAGTTGAGACAACTTCATTTACTTCATACATTTGTTATGAGTCATTACAAATATATATATACCTTTCAAAAGTTTACAAAATAATGCAATGTTTATCTTTTCAAAATGAGCTTTGTTTACAAGAAGAAAAACAAGTGTTTACAAAATTCGTGGCAAATCTGATCGCTACCTTTTCGTAACCCAAATGACTTAGTTTTATGGAAATAAGCTTAGAAATGTGTAGATCTTTTCGAGTAGGTAGAAAACGATATATTATACGCGAAATTCCGAGTTAAAATGAGCAAGTTATGGCCATTTTAAGTTGGAATTTCCCCTTATACGATTTTACTACGATTTTAAGGAAAGTTTAGAATCTTCAAAGAATAGAATTTCATGAAATACTCATTTTGGGTATTCTTCTTAACTAGATAATCACGAGGAAGATTTTTCATATCCCGAGGATTACTACGATTAAGTGGAAATTTCCGAACGACCCATCCAATTCAAGAACGGTGTCATCATGGCCGAGTGAGTTTATTCCCCGTTATTTTTCATACTCTTGATTGTGCTTGTAAAATTAGTTGCACTAGAATTTAAGAAAAATCGAAAAGGAAGTGCATGATAATATGTTGAAAGAATACTAAGTATATCGAAACTCGATTTGTTTGTAATAAAGTTGTATGTGAATTAATATCTTGAAGTGTTCGAAATTGATTGATCACTTGAAAGAATTTAAACGTAACTACTAAACTTTAATTAAAGAAATTATTCATGCACTTCATATGTTAAGTCACATTGCATTCACTACTATACAATTGGTGAGACAAGTGTATAATAGTGGTGGTAGACATACCGGTATATCATGTAAGTGGCGAGTAGGAGCCGGTAAGAACTATAAAATTGGTGGCTAGTAGGAGCCTGTAATAACTACAAGTTTTTGATGGCGTATAGGAGCCGTAAGATTTATAAAAGTGTTTTTAAAAGTTGTGGCTGTAATTAACCTGAATCCCCAACCCCGAATGAAGGGCGTAAATTCATTCAACATATGATTCCCGGAAAATCATATGTCTTGTATGCTCACGTGGTTGTTGCATTTCATATGTTTGAATAATAAACTTGATTGATAATTTTCTTCGAGTATGAATTTTGGGATTTACTCACTAAGCCCATAAGCTTACACCCCTATAGATATTTGTATTCTCAGGAACACCTATTTTGTGCCCGAGGTCTTCCAGTATCCGTATACGTTTTATGTTGAAGCTTTTGGAGGAAATCTACTCGAAGACTTAGATTAGAATTCCTTTGAAATCTTTAATTTTGGATGTTATGAAGTTTATCTCGATCCTTGGAATTAGCGGGGGTATGCCCCTAAGAATTATGTAACAGACCTTTGGTTATTTATGATATGATATACTTTATTTCTGATTCTTGTATGTTTATCTTTACTTGCTTAAACTATGCTTCCCAAAAGCGTCTCCTATTACCGTGTTAGACGCCTTACATATAATACTAAGGCTTTCGCATGACTAAGGTAGCCATTCTTAAGCCTTGATATTATATGTGGCGGACTGCCACGTTTAGGGTACCCTTCGGCGTGACATTATAAGCTGATAGGTTGATTTTTATCTAACTTAAAAAAAAAAAAAAAAAAAACTAGTTTGTTTCTTGGTTTTTGTTATGGAGTTGAAAAGACTTTAATCTTAAGCTTTTTGTGAAAAATTTGAATACCAACAAATTATTTTACTAAGCCTTAGGTTACCATATTATGAAAAAAAAGGTATCCATTTCTTTTATTTCCTTGGTAAAACTATCATTATTGTTATTTGAGAAAACTTTGAGAAGACTTGCAAAAATTTGTTTTCTAAGTTGTTGATGACAACTCCTTTATTTAGTGACTAGTTACATAATAAAAGTTTAGTGTTAAGTTATTTTATTAAAGAAAATTTTCACTTTACATATTGTTGAGACAATATCATTATAAAGAAGCATGTATTATGAGCATGTAGTATGTAGATGATGAAAATTTAAGATAAGAAGCAAGTTAATATTAAGCAAAATAATAATAAGCGAGATAGTAATACTAAGCAAGATATTATGGTCAAGTATTGGGAACCTTAGCTTCATCAAGGTAACCTGGTCAAGTATTGAGAGCCTTAGCTCATCAAGGCAACATAGGACTAAGTTCCAAAAAAAAAAAAAAAAAAAAGCAAGAATAAGAGCAAATATAGTAATAAGCTTGTTAGTGAGTATTTAGGCTCTAAAATATATAGATAGTATCATTTATATAAAGCTAGGTTAGAAACCTGATAACAGCATTAATAATTGTAAACCCCTAATTTTTAGGGTAATATCAAGTTCAAACCCTAAACCGAGAAGTCAACCGAAAACCTTAAGTCAACAAATTCCCGGGAAACCCTAGCAGTTTAGATCCAACAACCCCACGTTCCTAAACCAAGAAGTCGAAATATGAGTGAAGAGTGTAGTTTGGTTTGTAATAATATTAAGGTGCTTAAAAAGATCAAATTAGCTAATTTTCGACATATTTCGAACCCGATCGAATACAGACTTTAAAAAGCATATCTCGAGGCTCGAGATATTAAATATATGATATTAACACTGTAAACCCCAAATTTTGGAATCGGTTTAGCATAAAACCTTAAACCGGAAGTCAAACGGAACCCTAAAGGTCAACAAAACCCTAGTTTGACGTAACCGATTAAATCCGGCATTGCCGTTTTCCTTGGCCCTAGAAAACGAAGTTGGAATAATTAGCTAGAATAGTTCGTAATAACCATAGGTTTTATAAAAACATCAGTTTTGCGAATTTCGGGTGTCCTTTGAACTCGATCGGACACGGTTCTCGAAAAGCGTGTCTGAGAGCCCGGAATAATAAAAATATTCTGAATACACCGTTAGACTCGTAAAAATATAAGGTATTCAAAAATATCAATTTCAAAATTTTTCAGTAGCTAAAAATAACAGATATAGCTATTATACACGTATTTTCTTGCTACCGGTACTTTATTAGTCATATCTACCTTACATTACACTATTCATTACTATTCTACACTATTCTTTTACCTCTAATTTTTTTACACCTATTCTTACACTCTACATAACCTATAAACTTAACTTTTTACCTTTCCCATAACTTTATTTCACATCTACTTTACACATTACATATTTCAATTTACAAAAAGTCAAAAAAATAAATCACCTCCCCCCTCTCATCAACATGGCCGGCGCCATACCACCCCCCCCCCCCCCCCCCCCCCCCCCCCCATTTTGTTCTAATTTCTATTTATTTTAATCACACAAAAATCCCTCCACATTTTCTTATATATACCCCCCTCCTCTTTTACTTTTTTCGCACATTCACTACCCACAAATTCATACCAAAACTCTTCCAAAATCTCCTCTCAAAACTCTCTCCAAATAATTCTACAACAACCTCTACCAACAAACCAAAACCCATAACCACATAACCATACCAAAGTCTTCTTTAGGTAACCACTTCATATTTCTTTCTTCTTCTTCATGTCATGTAACTTTACATGACCATAGTGTGAGTTTCCAAAGACTACAAGTTATGGAGACTACATTATGTTCATGTATTGTTCTTGTTCATGCCAATCCATTTATGTTTATGTTGTTTTATTATTGTTAATATATTATTATCTATATATATATATAAATATTCTTTAGAGCACATAAGCTCACTTGCAATTTATTTATTTCATGCAAAGCAATTTATTTACTTATTCCATTGCAATTTATTTATTTATTCCCTTGTTGAATTAAGACTAGCCTCTAGTCTTAGACTTGTCCTCATCAAGTCAAAACAAGTTTTCTTTCTTTCATTTTATTTTGTTTTGGGACTAGTCTACTTCTTAGTCCCGGGAACCTTGAAAAAGCTAAGACTCCAATACTTGACTTTATTATTCATGTTTTATGTTATTTTGTTTATTATTATTCTCACAATCATGTTCATTTAGATTGTTGTCCAAAAATTTTATTTTCTAAAGATAATTAAACAAAAGAAGAATTTTGTCACTTAGAGATAAGTTTATGTAAAGTATAAAATCTATAAGATAACAAAAATAAACTCATTCCTTTTTAAGTTACAAAAAGAACTCACTATAATTTTAGAAACTATTTTTGCTTTAAAAAGCTACTTAAACTTTATTATTCCACTTTGTTTTTCAAAAGAAAATATTTGTTGCTACAAAAATGGGTCTTTTTATAAAAGGATAAACAAGATGAATGGCTAAAAAATTTTCAAGAAAAAACCTTTACAAACAAATAGGCAAAGAAAATCTATGGTTTGAAAACAAAAACAATAACGTTATTCCTTTTCAAGTTATAAGAGAAAGTCAATAAGATTTTAGAAACTAGTTTTACTACAAAAAGTTCTTAATTGTTCAACATTTTTTTATGAAGAAAACAAATTTTCATGCATGGATGATTTTATGAAAAACATAAGATATGGGGAAAGAATGAGAAATTTCAAGAAAAGATTTTTTGCAAAACAAATAAACAAAGAAATTTGCACAAGAAAAATAAATACGAAGAATAGCATATTTTCTAAGAACTTCAAAATAGAATTAGTGTAACTTAGAAAGTAGAAAATTTTATTTTCAAAAAGGTTACTTAGGAAAAATAATAAAACCAACATAAAGCCCTTTTTAGAAAACAAAAGGAAACAAGGTATTCATTTCAAGAAATTTACAAACACAATTTTTGAAAACTATATTTTACTTAAGAAAAATAATTGGACAAAAAAACATTTGAGCATGAATTATATAGTTATAAAAAGAGAATTTTCCAATTATATAGACAACTAAGTATTTATCAAACAAGTTTTGATTTCTTGAACCAAAGTTGTTTTTACTTGGAAAATCCGTGGTGAATTTTGTCGCCACTGTTGCGGGACCTATATGGCCTTGTTTGATGGAAATAATTTTAGAAATGGGTAGATCTTTTCGAGTAGGTAGAAATCGGTATATTATATGTACGATTCCGAGTTAAAATGACCAAGTTATGGCCATTTTAAGTTGGAATATTCCTTTATACGAACTTTAACGTTCTTTTGACATTGTTTTGTCAAATTTCAAGAAAATCATCAAGAAATACTTATTATGGGTATTTTATTTGGTTAGGTGACCCCGAGGGAGGATTCCTTTACCCCGAGGATTATTACGACTAAGTGGAGTATGTGAACGACTCATCCACCTAGAGAAATAGTCGACATGACATTGTGAGTTTATTTCCATTAAATGCTATACTTGTTGTGCTTGTAAATTAGTTGCATTAGAGTTAGGAAAAGGATAAACCGATATGTATGTAAAATAATTCTTTGAAAGAATTTTTAAGAATATCGAAGCCGGAATTGTTTTAAATGATTGTTTTAGCATAGTATTGATTTGTATGAAATTCCTTGATCGCCTTAAATTTAAAAATAATTGTGCTATGGCTTTGTAAATTAATGAATTCATGCATACCACGAAGTGAGTCACATTGCATTTTGGGTTATTATCCTTGGGTGAGAAGGATAGTAAGCTCATATCGAAAGCAACACTTGGCGGAAGATCCGAAAGCGATTGCTTGGCGGCTTAATGGAAAATGCTTGGCGAAAGATCCGAAAGCAAGGTCAATCAAGTAGATTCGGAATGCTTGGCGATGAGTGCTCGCGAGCATGAAAACTTTTTAACTAAAACTACTTGAATTGAGGTTATGTATCACCAAACCCCGAATGGAGGGCGCAAATCCATTCAACATATAGTTCCCGAAAACTATATGCTTGTTTGCCCACGTGTTTGTTGCATTACATTTGTTTGATTAATCAACTTGTTTGAATCTTGTTACAAGAAGTTGTTTATGGAAATAGTTCTCACTAAGCCTATTAGCTTATACCCCAATAGATATCTTTTGCAGTTTCCCTACCTATGGTTGAGGCCACATGGACCCTGTGGGCAGGTAATCTCTTTTGGATAATAGAAATTCAGATAAAGTGTAGCATTAGTATTAATGTACAAATATCCATGTAATAGATTAGTGATCAAGGGAAATGTCCCCAAGATTGTAAAACCATTGATATGAATAAATGATTATTATGATTCTTCTTTTTTTAAATGTGTTATTCATATCTTCTTAAACTTCATAATTCCATATATGGTCCTCTAAAGTTGTAAAAGCACGCCTTACACTTAATATAAAAGCTTTTGGGAATGGCTAAGGTTATCATACTTAAGCTTTAATATTGAGTGTGGCAGGCTGTCACATTTAGGGTACCCTTTGGGGCATGACAAATACCATTAGACTCGTAATTTAATAAGATTTCCAAATATAACAGTTATATAATTTTTTTGCTTATAAAAGTTACAATTATAACATTTTTATCGTATTTTCTTTACTACCGGTACTTTAATTGTCTAATCTACTTTTTGATTTCTAATCTACTATTTATCAAGTATAACTACCCATAACCTACTCTTACATCCTTACATCCTATACTTACAATTTCATCATTTTCCTTACAACTACTTTTCCAATACAACTTTTACTACTTAAATTATTTATTTAAAATTGAATCTTACACAACACAACACAAATAACTCTCTCTCTCTCTCTCTCTCTAGTAGAACCGGCACCCCCCTCCCTCTTTCCTCTCTCAATTTGTTTTATTTATTTTCTTTTATTACACAAACCTTAATCCACTTTTCTATATATACCCCTTTATACCAACTTAATTTCACTTTTCCACTTTTCATCTAAACAAACTCTTGCAAAATTTTCTCTTCTCTCCTCCTCTTCTCCTTGGAAAACCGTGACCTCCCCCATACACACACACTCCATATTTTCTTCAAATTTCTTGTTCCAAACACTAATAGGTAATAGATCTATACTTTACTACCTTAAAAACATGTAATGGCAAGATCATTCATGTATGATTTCACTTAAAAATCCCCATGAGCTATAAGCTAGGGATGTGGAAACACTTGAACATGAGATCATTGCCATCACAATATTATAGATCTTGTTGTTTAAATTATTTTGCTATTACTTTGTTTATTTACTAAGTTATGTTGTTATTATTAATGTTTTGTGCATATATTCATCATTTAATCATATCTACAATGATCATAGTGTTCATGCATTTATGACTAGTATAATAAACTAGATCTAGTTGTTTTGAGTTCATAAATGTCTTGGGTTTTTGTTTCATGTCCACAAAGGACTTGTAGTAGTGATGATAGTAGAAAATGTTATAAAGCTCAAGATCTACTTTAATTTCAACAAAAATGATTTTTGAAAATTCGGATAAAAAATGAACCATATTAGAAAAGCTATTTTTCAACTTCAAAATGTGTATTTTACATTAAAAATGAAGGGCTTAGGAAACAGATATCATAAATAAGTGATCTTGATGAGAAAAGCTTAGTCTACTGAGGAATATTTCCAAAATAAGGAAAATTTTACAAAAGTTATGTTTCAATCCCAATAACAAGTTTTAAATTCGTAATAAGGAAGCTTGAAGTGTAAACACCTATTTTTCAACCCCAAAACAAGATTTTTATTAAAGAAATGGAAGGCTTAAGGAGTAGACTTGATTAGGGAATGGTTTTTAAGAGATTTAATGATTTTTACAAAGGAAATAATCTCAAATGAAACTTTCAAAATTCGGATTTGAAAATGGTCACTATTTAAACACTTATTTCCAAATGCCAAAATGACGATTTTTATGGAAAAATGGAAGTCCTAGGGAATACATGTAATAAAGACCTAGTTTTGATAAGGATGAGTGAAATTTATTAAAGTATATTTCTGAAACAAGGAAAGTTTTCCAAAGATAGATTAAACAATGTTTTCATTCTTTAAAAATATTGTAAAATTCGTATCTAGGTAAACCCTCTATGTAAACACCTATTTTCCAACTCCAAAACAAAGAATTTCATTAAAGTAAAGAAGGTGATAGACATATAGGTCCATTAGGGAAAAGTTTTGGTAAGAACAAGTGTAATTTTACAAGAAATAAAACTAGTTTTCTTAAGTTTTGAAATTTCAAAAGTTTTGCAAAACAAAAGTTTTCTAAATAATTTTTGATATCATATCATTAAGAATATACATATAGATAATTCATTTCATGACATTCATGATGATAACTTATCGGTTTTGCATGTACACATAATGCACTTGGTAGAAAAAAAGTTAGGAAAATATTATCTTATACATCATATCAAGCATTATCTAAGTACATAAGGAAATAGCTTTATCACACCATGAATCATGCATAATATTGAGTTATATATGTATATAATAGAGTCTTACAAGATATAATGATAGCTAAGTATCTATCAAAACTTTAGTATGATGCTTGGTTTGAAATTAGAAATTGAATTATGGAATAGGAAAATTCGTATAGTATTCTGTGCCCTACTATTCATGGACCAAACAACCTTGTTTGTTGGAAATAACTCTAGAAAAATATATAGCTCTCGTCGAATGGGTAGGAATCAGTATATAATATGCGAAATTCCGAGTTAAAATGACCAAGTTATGGCCGTTTCAAGTTGGAATTTCCTCTTATACGAATTTTGACGAACTTGTTCAGAATAGAATTTATAAGTTCATTCAAACTCCATAGAAATACTCATTAGAGTTATTTCTTTTGATTAGGAGACTTGGGAGACAGAATAGACCTTCCCGATGACTATTACGATTAAGTGGATTTTCACGCCATGGCAAAGTGAGTTCACTATCTTTAAATTATATGCTTGTGATTATGTTTGTAACTTTAGTGGCATTAGAATTAGGGTAAGATAAAAATTTAATTGTGTGTATGTGAGTTCAACTTGGGTGAATCGATGATAAGAATATCTAAATGAGCTTGTTGTAAATATTTGTATGATTTAATATAGAATTGAAGTGTCTGCAATATCTATGATCGCCCATAAATTGTTAATTAATATGACATGATCTTATAATCAAATTGACCATACATACCATATGTGAGTCACATTGCATAGTTATTATACCTTTGTGGGAAGAAGGCATAATAACTGGGCAACAAGGGGCCTGTAAATTCGAATGTTAGAGTAATGGCCGGAATTGAAAATATGTGTGGGTAGGCATCTATATCCACCACAATAATAATGACAAAAATTGAAATCTATGGTATTATGGGCCTAAAACACCTAACCCGAATAGAGGACTTAAATCTATTCAACATAAGATTTCTGGAAAGTGTTATGTATTGTATGCTCACGTGCTTGTACATTTCATATGGTTGTTAATATAGCTTTCTTGATATATATATATATATATATATTGTTTGATGAGTATTTAATTTTAGAAGTAAAACTCACTAAGTTCGTAAGCATATACCCCTATAGTTTCCTGTTGCAGTATGAATATTTATGGTTATCTTCGAGAAGCCAGTTTTCTTAGGTATAACTTTTGGTCCTAAAGGAGCTTTTTTTTTAAGAAGTCGGGACCTATATGTAGTCATAGACTTCTTATTGAACCTCCTAAATCTATATATATAATAGTTGATGTAAAAGAATTTTGTGGACCTATAGACTCTTAATATTTTGATGGAGGTATGCCTTAGATCATGTAATAGAATATTCTTGTTATAACTATTATGATTTATATTCTTATTTTTATGTATGTCTCCTAAAGCTATTTCAATTCAAAATATGGTTCCCTATATGTTGAACGTGAGCCTTACACCCGGTGTTTAAACTCATGGAATGACTAAGGTTGTCATACTTGAATTTAGATATCGAGTGTGGCGAACTATCCATCTAGGGTACCTTTTGGGGCGTGATAGCAATAATATGTACATAAGCAAAACAATATAATAGAAAAGCAACATAATATGAAATTATTCATGAACAAGAACAAAATATGAACTTAGTGTTACTTCTCTAACATGTGAATGTTTAAGAAACATACACCATGGTCATGTTAAGTTATATGACATGGAAGAAAGAAATGATAAGAACATTTGTTGAACTTTATGTTCACAAATGATTTTGATGAGAATAATTATTACACAATTAATTATTCAAATATCCTTAATTGTTTAAATACTTAAAATATTTATATATATATATGCTTTGTACTTGTTCTGCTCTTGTTTAAGTTTTAACATAACAAAAAGTTGAAGAAAAGTCAAGGCAAAGCTATCAAGCCTAGTAGAAGAAAGGTGGAGGCACTATTCATCAGATAAAGACAAAAGACTGAGTTTTGGGCAAAACCGTAAAGTCAAGTGTTGAAGTTTTAGGCAAAACTGTAAGGTCAAGTGTTGAAGTTTTGGGCAAAACTATGAAGTCAAGGGCTGAAGTTTTTGGCAAACTTTATAAAGTTAAAGGCTGAAGTTTAGACCTTAGATCTCGACTTCATAAATTTTCCCTCGACTTTAAAAAGTTTGCCTTTGGGCAAAATTTGTAAAGTCAAGGGCTAAAATTTGGCCTCGACCTCAGACCTCGACTTCATGAATTTGCCCTTGACTTCAGAAAGTTTGGCTTTAGGCAAAATTTATAAAGTCAAGGGCTGAAGCTTAGGCCCCGACCTGAGACCTCGACTTCAAAAAGTTTGCCCTCGATTTTAGAAAGAAAATAGCTGTTGGAATGTATTTAATGCATGTGTCAGACACATTTAATGTTGTTTTTTGCTTTTGACTTTACGTTATTAAAAAGTTAAGTATATTAAACATAAAGTATGGGTTGTCAGAAATTTTTGATAACGAGTTATCAAGCTATAAATAGATTTTTTCTCTTATCTTTGAAAGAGAATGAATTATTAAAAAATTTTTAACGCACAATAAAAACGAAAACAACGTTCTATAAAGTTTTTTTTTTTACTTGTGTTTTTATTCTCGTTCTCGTTAATTTGTAAATTTTTTTAAGAGAACAATTAGTGCTCTGTTTCAAAATTTGCTAATACACTCTAAACGAGAGTTTTTTAGCACTATTTAATATTTACAAAAGTTGATTATCTGCTCGTTCAAGGAGCTCAGTTTGTAAAAGGAATTTGTAAAATTCTAAAGTATTTTCTGTTGCAAATCTGCTTAAGCAGGAGCACTTCTTTGTAAATGAAATTTGTATATTTTGTTAAGAGCTTTTCAGTTTATAAATCTACTCATATAGGAGCTATTTGTAAAAAGTCCTCAAAGGAGGCATTTGTAAAAGAAGTCATCGTGTGAGGCATTGAGAAAAGTTATCGTAGAGGCAAAAAGAAGTCTTTCGTTGAAGGTAAAGAGAAGTCCTCAGCGGGAGGCATTTGAAGTTTGGTCTGGAGTTGTCATGCCTCGAAGGATACCCTAAACGTGGCAGTCCTCCGTACACAATATTAAAGCCTAGGAATGACTGTCTCAGTCATGTGAAGGCTTCCATACTATGTACAAGGAGTCTAAAACATGAAGGAGACACATCGGAGTGATACATTTCATATTGATACAACTTGAGTAACAACGTAAAGTAAATACAATTCACTATACTTCAATTACAATTCATCAAGGATTTCACTACACAACTATTACAAAGAAATTCACAGAACCTAGCTAATATCTTCAAGTATCCTTACTTCCTGCTAGAATCCCGAAGTCATACTCAGCTCCAACCATCTTAGTCCCCACGTAGCATTTTGAGTTAACCTGTTTAATCAAACATCTAATGGGGTATAAGCTACACTAGCTTAGTGAGAATTCCCTTAATTCCATACCATAACAAGCAAGTTATAAATCATCCATACGCTATGTATGAAAAAACATGAGCAGATAATTATGTATGGGTATCCGAAACCCATACATAGAACGGATTTACGCCCTCCGTATCTTAGGTTAGGATGGTATTGAAAGTCGACACGATCGCTGCTAGTCCCCGAAGCCCCCCAGGCTCATAGTACTCGACTCGGCTAGGCTCACACATGGAATGCATCCCCGGTGCACCTTAGTTCCCTATGAATGAGCTCTGATACTGGGTCTCATTATCCAAACGAGTCCTTGGACCATACCGATCGACCTCCGCAGAGTAGCACACTACCAAATGCAACATGTCCGATACGATGTATGACCAATTTAATTTTTTGCTTAGGTCAAATTATTATACATTCTTTAAGTGACCAACCAATATCATACACATAAACAGAAATAATATGAACAATGCAATTATCCAATCAAATCATGGTTTCGATATGCTTTAGTATTCTTTAGCATCCATACATCAAAGTCTCATCATCTATCCCATCTCCATGCATATCGGTTTTTATCTTGTTCCAATAATTCTAATGCAACTAGCTATAAGCACAAATAAGTAACAAAATAAGACAAAGACTCACTCGGCCATTGGATCATCGGTCTCTTAGTAAAAGTAATCAGGTGGTAAGGAATCGTCGATTTCGAGGTCACCTAAAAAGGAAGAAATACCCTAATAAGTATTTCATCACTTAATTAATCCAAACTATCTCATACAAACTATCAATTCGTACTTCTCATCCTAAGCGGGAATTTCAACTTAAAACGGCCATAACTTGGTCATTTTAACTAGGAATTTAGCAAATTATATATCGATTTCTATCTACTTGAAAAGATCTATCTAATTATAATATCATATTTAAGTTTTGAAAACTTTGAAGCTTCGAAAAGGTCTGATCAGTTCAGATAAGTAGCGAAAACAATTAAGAAAATTGATTTTGTGAAAGTTTGTGAAGTTTTCTACAATCCAAAGCTAGTATACATGCAATATAAATAAGTTTCTATCATAAATGATATGTCATGAGATATATATATATATATATGTATATGTTCTTGATGATATTTACTAAAAGAAATTTTTAGAAAATTTTTTCCTTGTAAGACTTTATGAAAAATCAACTTAGAAAGGCTAGTCTTGTATTCTTGAAAATTCCCACTTGTTTTAGAAAAATTTCTTGAAGAAAATTTATTTATTTTTGTTAAAATTAAGCCTTCATTATGTATATTCCTAAGGCCTTTGTTTTTCAATAAAAATTCCCATTTTACACTTTGTAGACATGTTTTTAAATATGGTTCATCTATAATCCGAATTTTATAAAAATTGTTTTTGTGGTGATTCCTTTAAGTAAAAATCATTTGATACTTAGAAAATTAAGGCTCAACCATACCTAGCCACTAAGGACTTCATTTCTTTAATAAAACTTCTTTTGAGTTTGGAAAGTAATGTTTTCATGCATTACTCCATTATTACGAATTTCTTAAAATGACAAACAACTCAATTTTTCTACTTTACTTCTACTCCTTGTTCTACATGTTTTTCTTAGCAAATCCCATCTTAATTTATAAAAATCATTGCTTGATGATATATATGACCTATACTCTTTATTTTTCATATAAAACACAAGTTTTTGAGTTGATAAAAGGGTTTTTAAGGCATAGTCTTGAAATCATCCGAATTTCACAAAGTTTGAATAAAACTCAAATTTTATATTTTGTAATCTCTTCCTATTTTGAGAATCTCTATTAGTAGATCTACCATTTACTTATAAAAAAAATCTCCTATTGATTATTCCATAAGCCTTTTCATTTTTTAAACAAATCCTTCATTTTGGTGTTGAAAAATGGGTTTTCAAAATTGGTCTTAGTTGAGATCCGAATTTACAAATTTATTTTTGGACATATCTTTTGATATAATCTATCTAAACTTATGAAAATTCATCTCTTACATGTCTTATCTTAAGAGCCTTCCATATTTTGAATAAAAACTTCATTTTTGAGTTTGAAAACATGTTTTTAAACTAGGCCTTGGCCTAAATCCGAAATAGAATTTTGTTTTGAAAAATAATCTTTGAAAATCACCTTTGAACCATGTAAAATGAAATCTTGATGATATATATACATTAAGCCTTCATTATTTCAAGTAAAACTTCCATTTTGACACTTGGAAAGTGGTTTTTAAATATGGGTCTTGCCTAGATACGAATTTCACCATTTTTATTTGAGTTCAAAACCAAGATCTATACTTAATATGAACATAAATATAAAAGAAATCCATGGTAGTAAACTATAAACTCATAGATCTAAACATAAACATAAACAAAGTAACATAAAAGCTAGATCTACAAAATATAACTATTTCTAGCAAGAAAATAATAATATTACAAGAGAGTACTCATGGATAAGAGGAGTATTTATTTTGACATTATCATCCTTAGCTTTTAAGCTTATGAAAGGTCATTTGATGCATGAAACTCTCAATATACTTTACCTATATCATCTATGGAAGCTTTGGACAAGAGTTTTATCAAAGGATCTCGAAGAAATATGTGAGGGAGCTCAAATAAGGAATAGGGTAACAAGTGTTCTTGCAAGAACAAGAACAAGAACAAATGAAGAGAGAAAGAGAGGAAAAATAGAGAGAAAAGTGTAAGGAATGGTAAAGGTTTGAAGGTGTAAATGAGAGAGAGTGTATAAAGAAATAAGAGAGTTAAAGGCACTTAAATGAGATCAAAAAAAAAAAAAAAAATTGCAGCACTTATTTTCCTAAAGCTGGCATGAAATGTAAGAAGAGAGAGAGAGAGAGAGGAATTTGATTGGTTTTTAACTTGAAATTGTAATGTGTAATTAATGGTATGTGTAGCTTCTTAAAGAAGGGTTGAAATAGCTTTACTTTAATCAATTTTGGAGGGTTTCAAAGGACAATAGGAAGCCAAAAAGGAGTCAAAATTTTTGCCATTAAGTGATAATGAAGTATGGAAAGATTAAAATGAAAAAGAAGTGATGTGTGAAAGATGTACTTAAAGGTATGGGTTTGTAACAGTACTTTCTTCATAAATAAAATAAAAATAAGAAAAAATAGAAAATGCATTCCAAAATTTTATAGCAGATTTTTCATAATTAAAATAAGATAATTTATTTATTTATTTTAGTGAATTATCAAATAAGTTACCGGTATGATCAAAATGTGCGAATATGAGCTATAAATGATATTTTTATAACCGAAAAAATTCGAAAAAAATATTTTAAAATATTTTTAATTATTATTAATTAATTTATTTTTAATATCGGATCTTAAAGAAACTAATCCGTAACAACCCGAAACTAACTAAATTTTAGAAAAAAAATTTTCTATGATATATAAAATATTTATCTAAAAATATAAGTGTTTATAAGAATAGTAAAATTGTGTAATGAAATAGAAGTGAATAGTGCAAAAGACTAGTTAATTTGGTAGTAAAGAAATATGAATATAATCACAAAAATAAGATATTTCTAGTTATCGAAAAATTATCAAACTGATATTTTTGAAATCCTTATGAAAATACGAGTCTAACAGTATTAATGATATATTTTTTATATTTTGAGCCCCGGGACACGCTTTTGAAAGTCTGTATCCGAACGGTTCGAAATAGGTCAAAAATTTAACAATCTGATATTTTTAAGCGACATCATATTACTACGAGCTACTCTACACACTTAAACTACACCTCGGCCTCTAGGGTTAAGAGTGCGAGATTGCCGGACTTAAACTACTGTATTCCACTTAGGGTTCCCGAGTGATTTTCCGGTTTAGATCTTTACCAATTTGGAAACTGAAGGTTTCTGTTTATACATCACTTTTAGTTTGAGAATTTATTTCAGATTTTTTTTTGTGAATATTTTAAATTTCATCCAAGTAAAGTGTTCCAACTTTTCGACTTGGGGTCATGACGGGTTCTTGTTGTGGTTGGGTATGCCTCCTAAGATTTTATTAAGCTAGGTGAAAATTCTAAATCTTTTATTGCGTCTTAAGGCGTTAAAAGAGACTTAAAGAAACTTATCGGAAATATAGAACACAAAAATGTGGAAATAGAAACATATATAAGAAATATTGAAATTCTACTGAAATAAAAATCAATAATAAGAACTTCATAATATCCAAAACGAAATACATGAAATCAAGAGAAGATGTAAATCTTCCATTAAAAAGTTCAAAGAAAGGATGCAAGACATACATTGGAATTAATTCATGAACTAGATGATAAATCACAACATCGGTTTACATTTTCGAAACATCTTTGCTCTTGTTACTCAAAAAATTATTTGTTCCTAATGCTTAACGAAAGATCTATTGCTATTTCTAGGAGATTGACTTCTTCCAATCAAGGGTAGCTATCCACTTGCTAAACTTATTAAGGGCATCTACCATTTCTATCATTGGCTTAAACCAAGAGTCGGGTAAGGTCACTTACTCCTGTATTTTGCAGTTGCTAGAATAGATTCGATCGTCCCATCAAATGTTTTCAATCTTCCTTCCTCGTATGTCTGTTTCTATGTTCTCCAAAAGTCTCCAAGATGAATTCAAATCCTTACAATCGAAAGTCATACCTTAAAGGTCATAGAGCTAAATCTAGTTTCTTCTTTACTTAAGGGTTATCTAACACTCACCTATCCATTCCTAAGATCGTATCTTAACATTCTATTCTCCTAAAGTCTTCCTACCTAATTCCCAAAACCTTGTCGCTCTAATACCAACTAAACTGTCCCGCCCCGAAGGGTATCCTAAACGTGGCAGTCCGTCGTACACAATATTAAAGCCTAAGAATTACCACCTCAGTCACACGAAGGCTTCCATACTATGTACAAGGCGTCTAACACATGGAGGAGACTCATCAGAGTAATACATTTTACGTTGATATAACTTGAGTAATAATGTAAAGGAATTTCAATTTACTATACTCCAAATACAAGACATTACACTTCCATTACAGTTCATCAAAAGATTTCACTACATAAAACTATTACAAGACAAATTACAAAACCTAACTAATAACTTCAAGCATTCTTATTCCTTGTCGGAATCCTGAAGTCATTCTCGGATTCAACCATCACGGTCCCCACTTAGCATTCATGAGATAACCTGTTTAATCAAACATCTATTGGGGTATAAGCTACACTATCTTAGTGAGTAAGAACTTCTAGGATTGCATTTATAACACATCATACAATCAAGTGATTAGTCAGACAAGTGATATGCATCAAACACGTGAATTCAACAAACATATGACCTATCGGAAATCATATGTGGATGGACTTGCGCCCTCCATCCCGGGTTAGGAGATTAACGAATCCCGCAGTATGAATCGAGACCATTTCATCTTACGGACAACTATAAACTATAAAATCGTTTAAGGTACAACAATAAACCAACAAATGCTAATACTCCATCCCCATCGTGATATGAATGAGTTCAATTTCATCTTCAATTTTGAATAATCAATTATACCAATTCTTTTAAGTGATCAATCAATAATCGCAGACAATCAATTCTAATTCATCTATACAAGCAATAGTTAATCACTCGGCTTCGATATTCTTACAATCCATTTCTCATATCAACAACAAAGCATACATAGTCCCCATTTGTCCCCATCATGCATATCCATTTTATCTTTACCAAATATCTAGTGCAACTATTATTACAATCACATACAATAAATGAAATCGGAAGTAATACTCACTCGGCCATTGGGTCACGGTCTTTTAGTACAAGTAATCCGTGGTAGGGAATCGTCGATTCGGGATCACCTAAAAAGGAAGAAATACTCTAATAAGTATTTCAACTCAAACTAATCCAAACGATTTTATACGAACTATCAAATTCGTAATTCTCGTCCTAAGCGGAATTCCAACTTAAAACGGCCATAACTTGGTCATTTTACTCGGAATCTCGCAAATTATATATCGATTTCTATCTACTTATCGAAAGATCTATCTAATTATAATATTATATTTAAGTTTTGAAAACCTTGAAGTTTCGAAAAGGTCGGATCAGATTAGGGCATAACAATTTCAATTTCCGAAAAATAGTTTGTAAATGTTTGTAATGTTCCTACTATATAAATTAGCTATACATGCAATATGAGTGATTTCCTAACATGAATGACATGAGATGAGCTTAAAGTATGCATGATCTTGATGATTTTTGCAAAAAGAAATTTTATAACTTTTTATTTTGCAAGACTATAATAACAACTACTTATGAAAAATCTATTTTCTAACTTTAATCATTTCCATTTGTTTTAGATTTATTACTTAAGAAAATATAATTATTTTTGTTAAAATTGAGTCTTCATTATATATATTACTTATGACCTTCATTTCTACATAAAAAAAAAATTCCATTTTACACTTTGTAAACATGTTTTCAAAGAGGAGTTACTCCAAAATCCGAATTTTGTAAAAATTATTTTTATGGGGATTCCTTTAAGTAAAAATCATTGATACTTAGAAAATTAAGGCTCAATCATGCCTAACCACTAAGGACTTCATTTCTTTGGTAAAACTTCTAATTTGAGTTTGAAAAATATGGGTTTTCATGCCATTACTCCATTATTACGAATTTCTTAAAATCACAACAACTCAATTTTTTCCTACTTCATTTCTACTCCTTATTCTATATATTTTTCTTAGCAAATCCTATCTTAATTTATCAAAATCATTACTTGATGATACCTATGACCTAAACTCCTCATTTTTCATATAAAACACAAGTTTTGGAGTTGATAAATGAGTTTTTAAGGCATGGTTTTGAAATGATCCGAATTTACAAATTTTGGATAAAGTCAATTTTCATACTTTATTTCTACAATGCATCATGCACATATGTATTATCTACAAGCTATTGTTATGAAGGTTATGAGATGATCTACCTATATGTATACACAAAGTACCAAGAATTCTTTTTGAAAACCTTTACTTTGCAAAACTTTGAATTATACTAAACTTAAGAAAAATAGTTTTTCTTCTTATAAAATCATACTTTCTTTTATCAAAACTCAACCTTGATGATCTATATAACCATCACCTTCATTGTTTCAATAAAAACCTTCACTTTGGGGTTAGAAAGTAGATGTTTAAATAGGTGGTTTGCCTAAATACGAATTTTACAAAATTTTGAAGGATGAAAACATTGTTTAACCTATTCTTGGAAACCATTTGTTGTTCTAAGGTTATATTTTTATAAACTCCTTTTATCCTTATCAAAACTTGGTCTTTATTATATATATACCCTAGGACTTCCATTTTCCTATCAAAATTATCATTTTAGCATTTGGAAATAGGTGTTTGAATTGTGGCTATTTTGAAATATGAATTTTGAGAAATTCATTTGAGCTTGTTTTCTTTGTAAAACTCATTTAGTCTTTCAAAAACCATTTCCTAATCAAACTACCCCTTAAGGCTTCCATTTCCTTAATAAAAATCTTGTTTTGAAGTTGAAAATGGGTTTTTAAAATTGATCTTTGTTGAGATCCGAATTTACAATTTTTTTTTGGACATATCTTTTGATAAAATCTATCTAAACTTATGAAAATCCATTCCTTACATATCCTATCCTAAGAGCCCTTCATATCTTGAGTAAAAACTTTATTTCTTGAGTAAAAACTTCATTTTTGAGTTGAAAAACATGTTTTTAAAATATGTCTTGACCTAAATCCGAAAATAAGTTTTTTATTTTGAAAATCACCTTTGATTCTTGTAAAAAGAAATCTTGATAATATATATACATTAAGTCTTCGTTATCTTAAGTAAAAATTTCATTTTGACACTTGGAAAATGGTTTTTAAATAGGGGTCTTGCAAAATACGAATTTCACAATTTTGTTTGAGTTCAAAACCAAAATCTACACTTAATATGAACATAAACATAAAAGAAACCCATGATAGTAAACTATAAACTCATAGATCTAAACTTTACTCATTAAAATCACTCATTTATGTTATCTATACCCTAATCCCTTCATTTTAAATGAAAAATACACATTTTGAAGTTGAAAAATAACTTTTCTAAATATGGTTCATTTTTCATCCGAATTTTCAAAAATGATTTTTGTTGAAAATAAAATAGATCTTGAGTTTTTTAAAACATTCCTACTATCATCATGCTACTATAAGTTATCCATGATCATAAAACAAGGTCTAATGCATTTTATGAACTCAAAACACTAGATCTAGTTTACTACACTAGTTATAAATGCATGAACACATGTGAATGAGGAATATATGCATAAATCATAAGCAATAACAAAAATAATAACTCAAATAACAAGATCTATGGCATAAACGAAAATCAAAGCTACAAAAAGTTAGATCTATAAAATATAACTACTTTAAACAAGAAAATAAGAATGATACAAGAGAAAAATCATAGAGAAATGGAGTGTTTCACTTTGGCATCATCATCCTTAGCTTTTAAGCTAATGGAATGTCATTTGATGCATGAAACTCTCACTATACTTTACCTATATCACCTATAGAAGCTTTGAACAAGAGTTTTATTCAAGATTCTTGAAGAAATATGTGTAGAAGCTTATAGAGGAAGAAGGGGGCAGCTTGTGTTCTTGAAGAAATAAGAACAAAATGAAGAAGAAAAGAAGGAAAAAGAGAGAGAAAAGGTTAAGGAATGAAAAAGGGAAGAAGGAGTAAATGAAAGAGAGAGAGAAATAAGTGTATTAATGAATGAAAGAAGAAAAAAAATAAAACAAGGCAGCCAAGATGGGAGCATGCTGCACGTGAATTAGAGAGAGAGGAGAGAGAGGGTTTGTTTGAAATTTTGCTTGATATTGAATTATGTAATAAATGTATAATGTAGCTTTTTCAAGAAGGAGTAGAATATATTTATTTTAGTCAAAACAGGAGTAATTAAAGGACAATGGCAGCCATAAAAAAGGAAAAATCTGCCATGAAGTGATATAATGAAGTGTAAAAAGACTGAAGTGAAAAAGAAGTGATATGTGAAAGGTGTACTTGAAAGTATGGGTTGTAAGAGTACTTTCTTAATAAAATAAAATAAAATTAGAAAATTTATTCCAAATATTTGTAGAAGATTTTTTATAATTAAAATCAAATAATTATTTAAATTATTTTAGTATTTTAACAAATATGTTACCGGTATGATCAAAATATGCGAATATGGGTTATAAATGATATTTTTATAACCCGAAAAATTATAAAAAATTATTTTATGAAAATAAAAATATTTTTCAATTATTAAATTAATTTATTTTATTTTTAGTATCGGGTCTTAAACAGAATCTGATCCCGTAAAAGCCCAAACTAATTATATTTTAGAAAAACAAAATTTTCTATAATATATAAAATATTTATCTAAAAATATAAGGTTTTATAAGAATAATAAAATTGTGTAATGAAATAAAAGTGAATAGTGCAAAAGACTAATTAATTAGGTAGTAATGAAAATACGATAAAAAGGTTATAACTGTAACTTTTATAACCCGAAAAATTATATAACTGATATATTTGAAATCTTATGAAATTACGAGTCTAACGGTACTAATGGTATATTTTTGATATCTCGAGCCCGGGACACGCTTTTCGAAGTCTGTATCCGAACGGGTTCGAAATAGGTCAAAAATTTACCAATCTAATATTTTTTAAACAACTTATATTACTACGAGCTATTCTACATATTTAAACTACACCTCGGCCTCTAGGGTTAAGGGCGCTAGATTGCCGGACTTAGCTATTGTATTCCTTAGGGTTTCCGGGTGATTTTTTCGGTTAGATCTTGCCAATTTGGAAACTGATATTTTATGGTTTATACAACATATTTGATTTGAGAAATTTATCTTAAATTTTATTTTGTAAGTATTTAATATCTTTTAACGTTTTCGGAATTCTTGAATTGGGTTTCATTTCCGAAAGTTAATCGTTATTTACTTTTTAATAATTTGATTTTGGGTTCTATATTACCCGATTTTATAAGTCGGAGTTAAGTATGGAATTTGTCGTACGTAGTGGTTTTGGAATTGAAGTATGATGAGTTCTTTTTTGTTTTTAAGGATTCTAATTTTTCTCAAGATTCGAAAATTTCTGGATTGCTCATGTTTTTGGACTAGTTGAAATTCGGTTTTAATTTGGAGTGATTTTTTACGGTTTATTTTCGAAGTTCATCTTGAAAATTAATTTCATACTGAAATTATAATTTGGATTATTTACAGTTTATTTTGGAATTATTTACTGAAATTTTTCAGGGCTTACAGGAGTTACTAGCATCGTCCTAATTGTGATTAGGCGGGAAGTCCTTCGTGGAAGCAAAGAGAAGTCCTCGTGAGAGGCATTTCAAGTCTGGTCTGGCGTTACCAGCATCGTCCTAATTGCGATTAGGCAGGAAGTCCTCAATGAGAGGCATTTGAAGTATGGTCGTGTGTTACCAACACAACACTTGATTTATGAATTAGATGTCCTTTGTGAAAGGTAATTGTAAAGGTCCTATTGTGATAGTATTGTTGTAATTCCTCGGCTAAGAGGTGTATTGATTTTGAAATAATCAATATAGTGGTAAAAGTCCTCTTTGAGGCATTTGCACCATGGAGAGTAGGCATGGGTCGAACTCTATGTTAAATCCTTGCATTGCTTCTCTTTCTCTCCTCTGTGCTTCTTTATCTCTGCTTATTTGTTAATCAATTTGATTAGTTTGTTCCGCTGCATTTGTTTGTTTAAGTTAACTTTTATCTTATCTTAGTTAATTAATCTGGTTTGATAAAACAGAAAAATTTGTAATACTTAATTCATCCCCCCCCTCTCTCTCTCTCTCTCTCTCTCTCTCTCTCTCTTAAGTATTCGTTGTGTATTATTTCTAACAATTGGTATCAAAGCCTAGTCTCTTAGGTTGATTGCTTAAACGCAAAAGAGAAAAGATCATGGCTTCTAATACACTAAGATTCTTGGAGGGTCAGGCTATAAATAGGCCACCGCTTCTTAGTGGGGTTAATTACCCTTATTGGAAGTGTAAATGAATATCTTTTTGAAAGCTCAACATAGATTAATATGAAGAGTAGTTGAAAAAGGACCTTTTACAATGGAAAATAAATATGAAGATCAATATTCAGAAGATGATTGGAAAAAATTGGATTATAATGACACTGGCATGAATATTCTTCATTGTGGATTGAATGAAAGTGATTTCAATAGAGTTTGTACCTATAAATCTGCTAAAGAAATCTGGGATGAACTTAAAATAACTTATGAAGGAACTTCAATTATCAAAGACACTAAAATAAGCTTGTTGGTTGGTCAATTTGAAAGTTTTAAGATGCTGCCTGGTGAAACAATTGATCAAATGAATGATAGATTAATTAATATCATTAATCCTTTGAGTGTTTTGGGCAAGAGCTTTACTAATGTTGATGTAAACCCCGGGAATTTTTCACATTAGTACTCGACTTTATAATAGATTGTATAAACTAGATAATAGATTTAGATTCTGACTGAAGTCTAATAATAGATTAATATTTAGATTTTGAATAACTGAAAGAATTAGGAATCGAATAAAGAGATTCTTTAACCCTAGTTAATATCGAAAACGAAATCTTGTATCTTGAATAACTAATTCAAGATATGATCTAAAATCTAGACCCGAAACCTAGTATACTAATAGATTTAAATAGAAAATGTGAATATAAAGATTAAATGATTGTTTTTGATCCCGATATGATTCAAGACTAGAATAACGAGTAGTAATGAGTTTATTTAGACTTAAACCCTAATTTTGAGATCCCTAGTTAAATTTAAAAGCTACTAATAAGAATCTATGTTCAGTATCAAAACTAGAGATATAAATATAGTTTAATTTCTGTATAAAGCCCAATACTGCATAAATGATTATATACGCTTATAACTAGAAAACGATGATCCAAAAATGAACCGTTAAGATTTTAAATACACAACGAAAATATAAACTGATAAATAACTCAAAATATAATCTTCAAATAAATAATCAGATCACGCTTTTGTTCTAAACCGAGTTTTCTTAAGCTATCAGAGCCTTAAACAAAAATTGACCCAATAAGCTTAAGAAATCCAAATCGCGGGAGATAAAATTATACGAATAATTAACTACGTATATATATACCCTAAATTTGCATTATTGGAAAAACTAAGTGTTTTGTATAACTTTATACTCATATTTTTGTATGAAAACTTCCAAATATTAGCTAATCTATACCCATACAACTCGTATAATTAACTCAAAAATTTAATTAGAATATTAAACTAATATATATATATACATTTGGGCTGCTGTTTTTCGGTGAGAATTGCGGCTGAGTTCGGTGCAAGTTGAAGGAGAAGAAAAGAGCCGGATTTGATTCAAATAATGCACCAAATTTTCCACAAAAATCAACCACACAACCAATCACAAGTTGCCAAATCATTCAAGCATTAATTGGCTTGAAAACAATAGCCAAATGAAGAAAATTCGGAGGAAAACAAAGGAACAGCCGCAATTTCATTTCTCTTTCTCTTCTATATATATATATATATATATGTATTTAAAGCCATTAATGAAGAACAAACAAATGCCATAAATCCTCAGCATCTTCCATTCCGAAAATACTCCCAAATAACAATCAAAACCAACCAAAAACAGAAAACAAATCGAACAAAACAATCGGATACGGATCAAAAGAAAAACAGAGCCAAAAACCCTAAAAAACGAGCTCAAAGGTAAGTTGACATGATTCAAAAGATTTTCGTTCAAATATAAGAGTTGTATCTGACTTAAAATCATCTTAGGAACATATTAAACACAAACACAAGCTTCGGATTACACTCAAAGAGCTCCAACGAGGTAAAACTTCAAAACCCTAGTTTTACTTTCACAAAATCGAAATCTATATATTTATGTTTTTAAACATGTTAAAAGTTGTTATATATCCTTATATATGATGTATAAACTCTTAGAAGTAGTTTAAGTAAGTTTCTAACGTGTAAAAATCAAAGAAAAAAATCGAACCGAGAGGAAGATGATGAATAGTGCAACGCTGCCTCAAGGCCGGTAGTGTAAACGATGTACGCCGGCGCTTACATGGATAGGCCGCGGCTTACAGGTGGCTACACTCAAACAGAGGCTACGTAAAATAATTTTCACGTAAAACATCAACGTATGCCGGCTACCTGGAGATCTACGCCGGCGGTGTAGGGCTGGCGTACGTTGAAAGCTAGCGGCATTCAACACCAGTGCTTTCCATATGAAATTTTTCTCTACAAAATGATTTACACCGGCATCTGGAGATTTAGGCCAATGGCCTTGAGCCGGCTTACAGTTAAAATTTTCCAACGAAAGCTTTTCTGACCTAAACCGAATTTAATATATATATATATATATATATATATATTATATCTTCCAAGTATGTATATGTTTATAAATATGTATTAGATAGTAACTATATACTAGTATTTAAGTTCGTTAGAATTAATATCTAATAACTTTCGAAACCCTACAACTAAGACAATATTTAGAGTATTATTAGTCTAATATTTGTTTTAACAAGATAAGTTATAAGAATGGAATTGAAATAAGCTAATTTCTTGAGTAATGAGACTTATAAAAATAACCAAACAATTATGTGAGATAAAAATAGAAAAACCGATGAAACTAAGTATTAATATTGAGTCTAGGACACTAATCACATATAGGGATTAGCTAATGATATTGATGAATACTTTGTTTAAATAGGTGAATTTGACTCATTAGAAGATCTACCAGTGGACTACTACGACTGAGTCGGTATGAGCAGGTGAGTAATTCAGTCATATTGTACTGGTTGTGGTTGTAAATAGTCGAATATGTAATGCAAGATAAACAAATGAGTGTTTGTTGGAAGTATTGTATGATCTGATTGTATGATTGCTAAAATATCTTTATACAAGCGATAACGAAATGGTGGGTGTTGTGCTGTAATATAATAATGATTATGTGTGATGTATGGTCACCTCTAAATTGATTAAGACTTTTTGACTTAACAAAATAATAAGGACATGCATTGCACTAATTGCATTATTGCATATATGGTTGTGACAGCCTACTACGTATTAATATTTCGGATCTCTGTTTTTGCTTGGTTGATCCAATGTGTGAGTCTTCCAAGGTTCTCTTTGGTCTGGCGTTCCTATGAGGAACTAAAAGGCACCGAAGAACGTCGCCCGTAGAATCGCTTTGAAATGATTAATACTTAGGGAGTTTCTAAGGAAATTGTAGGAGATGGTTTGTGGAAGCCACTATATTCAAAGTGATAACATTAAAACGAGAAATCGTTGATTCTCCTGTGTACTTAGTCTCTCCTAGGCAGGTGGGTCATCGAGTTTTTTTTCTTCAACCCATTAAAAAGAGGGCGTAAATCTTTTTCCTGTTTGGATTCTAGATCATCCAAACTTGTATCTGTACATATGGTTGAGTGATTGCATTGCATATGATTTGTTAAAGACTTGTGTGATGTATGGTATGTCTGGTTATTCACTGAGCTGTGGTTTTGCTCATACTCTTACAGTCTTTTCAGGTTCACATTACATCCCTGGTTAGTTACATCCAGGAATATGGCTCCGGTAAGGGCTTTGAAGCTAGAAGTCTACAGATCTATTTTAGTTTGATGGTTATGTGCTATTAGAGTAGATTATTTAGTTGTATACTTCAACGAAGATATATGGTTTGTAATAGTTTGTAATGGTTATTCACTAAATCATTTCTCTCATGTATTTGTTATTTCTTATCAAGCAACTTAAAAGATCCTGTTGTTTTGAAAACCTGTCATTCTCTGAAGGTAATCTAGTGATAATACTCAAGTGTAACTTGTTTATTACTACTAGGGTACCCTCGGGGCGTGACAGTTGAAATAAATTCAAAATTGCTCAGATCATTGCCAAGGGAATGGGAAGCAAAACGGACAGCAATAGAGGAAGTCAGGGATCTTAGCACATTGACAAGAGAAGAGCTTCTTGGTGCACTCAAAACTCATGAGCTCATCAAGAATCAAAGTGAAGAATCCTAAAAGAAGGCTATTGCTCTGAAGGCAACCAACAATGATTTTGATAAGGAGGAGATAAATGAGGATGTTGTTTGCAAAGAATTTCAACAAATTTATGAAGGCTGGCAACTCCTCAAAGTTTAGAAAGAAAAGGAAGGATGTTGTGTGCTATAAGTGCCAGAAACCAGGACACATCCAGCCAAACTGTTTTCTCCTCAAGAAAGCAGAAAAACGATCCAAGAGGGAAGCACTTATTGCTACTTGGAGTGATAAAGAGTCATCGGATTCTGATGAAGAAGAGTTATACTTCATGGCAATCCACAATGAGGTAAACAATCCTTCAACTTCCTACTCTAATGATGAATTGCTTGACATATATATAAAGGTTTATAAAAAGCTTATAAAATTTGAAGAAGATAATAAACATCTTAAAAGTCTTATGCAAATTGCTTTAGTTAGATTAGAAGAGTTTCAAGATGAAATTAATGAGCTTAAAACTAAAAATGGAGAAAAAGATGAAATAATAACAGCTTTATGTTCTAAAAGAGACAACTTGCATGAAAATATTAATAACATGAATCTAAAAATTAATGAAATTAGAAATAAAAATCGGAAACTAAAAACATAAAATAAAATTCTGGTTGAACAGAATGATAAATTAAAAATTGAAAATGATCTTTTAGATCTAGAAATTAACAAAGTAAAATATGATAATAAATATGCATCTAGTATCAACAGCATCAATAACAATGAACTTTTGAAAGAGCTAGATGAGCTAAGAATAAAAAATATAAATATGAAATCTAGCTTAGATGATTCGAAAGTTATCATAGCTAAATTCACACAATGAGAGAAAAATTTAAATACTCTCCATGGTGAGCAAAAATCTGATCATAACAAATATGGAATTGGCTATGATAGGCACAAGAATTATAAGTCTCATAAGACTCGGTTTGTAAAAGCCACTTATGGTACTTATAATTATTGTGGTAAGTCTGGCCATATTGCACACTTGTGTGCAATAAGCAAGGCTTTGCTCTCAGGTTATAAAAGCAAGTATGTTTGGGTGGCTAAAAAAGAAGTTTTATCTGTTTCTAAACCAAGAGGACCCAAACAGAAATGGATACCAAAGAAATAATAACTTGCTTTGTAGGGATTCTCATGTGGCAGCAACAAATGGTACTTGGACAGCGAATGCTCTAGGCATATGACCAGAGTTGCTTCCAAATTTTCAAAGCTAGACTAGATGGATTAAGGGAGTGTTACCTTTGGTGATGATAGAAAACCAATTGTTTTGGGTAAAGGTAGCATTATCCTTAATAAAAATCTTGTTATTAATAATGTGTTGTTGGTAGATAATTTAAAACATAATCTGCTTAGTATAAGTCAACTTTGTGATATAGTTTAAAGTAACATTTTATGTCAAAAGATGTATTATAGAAAGAATTGATAATAACCAAGTATGCCTTGAAGGATATAGACATAAAAATATTTACAAAATAATTTAGATGGTTTTAAATCATCAAGTCAAACATGTCTATATTCTCAAAATGACAATATTGGTTATGGCATAAAAAATTAAGACATGTTAACATGAAATTAATTTCAAAACTTGCAACAAAAAATCTTGTCAAAGGTTTACAAAGTTTAAATTTTCAAAATGACAAGATTTGTCGAGCATGTCAACACGGAAAGCATACTAAGACTTCTTGTAAGGCTAAGGATGCAGTTTCCACTTCTAGGCCATTACAACTGTTACATATGGATCTTTTAGGTCCTACTCAAACTTTAAGTTTAGGAGGAAAAAGATAGACTTTGGTTATCGTTGATGACTTCTCTAGACTTTCATGGACTTTCTTTCTTACCTCTAAAGACGAAACCAATGATGTCTTTTTTAGATTTTGCAAGAATTCCAAAATGAAAAAGATCTTAATATAGCTTCAATAAGAAGTGATCATGGGGAGAGTTTGGAAATCATGAAATGAATAATTTGTGTAAAAATATGGTATTGAATACACTTTTTCAGCACCTAAAACCCCACAACAGAATGGTGTAGCCAAAAAAGAATAAAACTTTAATAGAAATGGCTAGAACCATGTTGTGTGAAAATAATTTGCCAAAATTTTTAGATGAAGCTGTCAATACAGCTTGCTATATTTCAAACAGAATTTTATTAGACCAATTGTAATCCCCAAGTTTTCATAAATATATTTAAAGTAAGAATTTTTGTGTTTGATGTGTATGGTAATATTTGTTATTAGAATAAAATATAAGTATAATAGTTTTTATAAAATCAATTTAGTAGAATAGAAATTTAAAATCATCAATGGATTTGATTTGATAAAATTGTTAGTTATGTATTTCTTATATTCTTTTAGAGAATTGAGTTTTGTAAAATAAATTCTAAATTACCTATAGTATTGAGATAAGTTCTTATAAAAGATTATTTTGTTAAATATGAATTTATAAGTATTATGTTACTAAACTTTGTTCTGAGTTAGAATATTTAACAATTTTATTGATAAAAATATATGTGAATATTAAGTGAGTTGTTTGATCTCTTAATGGCTGCAATTTTAAGCTTGAAGACCACCACAACTCTCATGGACATACACACACCTGATTAGTTTGAAAAAGCCTCAAAAGTCAAAAATGAACTTTATATATCATATATTTATCTTTGAAGAGGCAGAATTTTACTCTCTTCTTTGCCCTCTCCTCTCTTTCAAACCAATGGTTACACCCACGCAAACATACCACACATCAACTTCAATTTCTTCTTTTTAAATTGTCAAGGAAAGCAAGACAAGCTTCCATCTTCAAGACTAAGCAAGTTTCAGTTGTTAGTATTTCTCTTTTGATGTTTTGATGATAACAAAAAGATTAAGTATTACTAATGAATTTATTGAGTATGCAGAAATCTCAATTTAATGTGATAAGTGAAGTAAAAGTTTTCAAGAACTAAGTAAGAAGTTATGGAAATTTAAAGATAAATCAGAAAGTAATTCAGAGACAAAATAGAAAGACAAAAGTATTCAGAAGGAAACTCAGAGAGTGAAACGCTGATCGACAAGACAAAACTACTCAGAAGGTAAACTGGGTACAAGAACAGAAGTCCACAAAAGATCACAGTTCGAATTTTTCAAAATTATTTCAATATTTTGAAGACCCAGCTCCAAAGTTGAGTGTATTTGGGTAATACATTCAAATGTTCCACAAAGTTGGTTATTATATCCAAGGGGATTCGAATTTTTTTTTAATCAACGAATAAAATCTCAAGAACTCATGACAAAAATTAAATTAATCAAAGATCAGATTATGTCTGATATTTATGGCTTGGGTTTATATTCATGATATTACAGAATTCGTTTTTTTTTTTATTTATCAAGTTTGACAGTCAGATCAAGAAGGAAAGATTCTATCCTATTCTTTTGGGATTTAGAAGATATTTCACGAGAAAGTCTATCTTCAAGACGGTCAAACAACGATATGGATAAACATCAACGTTTTCAACAGCAAGATAGATTTGGATAATCACATAAATATATCAAGCACAAATCAGGAACTACTGGAGATTATCATCTATCCAATTGTTTTTGAATTCAAATTCGCTAGCCGTTTTCAACCGAAGAAGAAGGAGAATGTTTAAATTTAAATATCTGGAAAACATGAAGACAGAGTGTGTGTGAAAAAGACGAGAATTATCAAAAGCCTTCGAGAATCTCTGGCTAAATTACTGTCATTCAGAATTTTCTTTGAGCTGAAATTTTAGAAACGTTTATTCCTTTGTTCAAAGCATTGTATATCTCGAATGAGATTGTGTAGAAGTGAGAGTTACATTTAGTCTCTGTAGATCAGTAAATAGCTTGAGTGAAGCTAGATAGGCTGAGCAGAGTGTTTGAAGTTCTTTGTTGAAGAACAACTTGTATTCTCATTTCTTTTGGATATAGTGGAACATACCGGTGTGGAATACCGGGTCCCCGGCTTGAGCTGGAAGAGAGGATTGACGCTCGAGGCGGAACCTCTATAAATCAATCTTGCAATCTCTTCTCTATCTTATCTTTTTAATTTCGTGCATATTTTATTGTTTATTCTTGCTGCATTATAAACTCAGAAGACCAGTCAGAGAGTAACTGGAAATTTAAGTTCTACTGAACATTGAACTCAGAAGATCAGTCAGAGAGTAACTGGGAGCAAAATAAATTTTTATTAACATTTTTTTAATTATTTGCGAACTTGATCTTGTCTAATATTATTCGAAATTTATCAATATATTTAAAATAGAGTTTTAGAAGCCATTTAATTTGAGTAACTAAGTAGAGTGAATTTGGTTGAATTTTAAAAAGGTTAAATTTTATTAAATAACCAATTCACCCCCCTCTTGGTTATTCTTTCGGGACCAACATAAGTAAGGTAATAGAAATGTGGAGTTGAAGTCTCAATGGTTGAAGTGAATGGTTGGATTGATAGTTAGAGATTGATGTGGTTTTAGAGATGAGTTAGAGGATTTAAAGGAGTAGATGGTGAATTTGAGTCTTGTATCATGACATACAAGTGTTTTGGATGAGAACAAGACAATTGGAATTGGTTAAAGTGTGTATAAATTGCATGAAAAGTGTGTAATTCGTTGTACAATTACTACGGCCGTGGAGGGCGGCATGGTTATTGCGAATTGAGGAATCTGGGCTACCATGGGGTAGTGGTGAGGAGTGGGTGAGCTACCATGGGGTAGTGGCAAGGGGCATGGTGGATTCTAGTCGTCATTTTTCTCCTTAGCATAAGGCGTGGCAGGGGGTGTGGTGAGGCTTGTGTAGTGCTCTGTCCAACACCACCCTTTGCATGGGGCGTGGTGGAGGGCGTAGCACCTTCGAAGTGTTTCTTTATCTCTTTTAGCTTTAAAATCTTGTGTAATCCTTCTTGTCTTTGTTAAGTAGATAGTGATACAAACTTTTCTATCTTATAGGAACCCTAGATCACGAGTTGGATTTCCCGTTAGACAATTACGACAATTAAGGAGCATACAAGGGTGAGTAACTTGAATTCTAGCACTTTGTTTATGCTTGTAAGTAGTGGAATATAGTTTAATTATAACTATAAGGAATCAATTGCATGGGGATGGGAATTATTACATGTTATGTAATGTATGTTTGAATTGCAATTCTAAATAATTGAAGTGACAACGACTTGTTTGACATTAATATATAGTTATCTCATTGAGTGTTTGAAGTTGATATGATCACTTGATAATACGGAACTAAGTTTAATAGACTTGTAATATTAATATGACATGCATTTCATAACATCATATTGCATTAGCATGATATTCTTGTCACGTATTAACAAATTCGATTCTGTGGTAATGCTTGTTGGGACTAGTGAGTCTGCTTGTAGGTTACCATAGGGTTGTCAACTTTGCGAAAACTAAACAGGCTTCGAAGGAGGTCGTCTGTGTCGGAGTTGGCTTAAGAGTGTTAATACTTAGTGAGATTTCTCAAGTTTTATGACAAGTGGAAGTTTTTCAAAACTAAAATGATTCTCTAAAAGACTGCTCGTGTCTTGTGGAGCTCTGGTAGAGACTATTCCCCCAAGCGGATTAGGTGAAGAGAAAATCCTTATACTTTGGTATTGAGTTTCTCATGAGTATGAATTACTGAAATTATCCTTCAACCCTAGCGAGGGCATAAATCCCCATAGGTTTGAATTTCGGTTATTCAAACCATGTTTGTTGCATATGATTGATCCATGGCTTACTATCACGACTAGGGTATCCTATAAGGGTGTGACTCCAATCATAAAGAAAACCCCCTATGAGATATGGAAAGGAAAAAGACCAAACATTTCTTATTTTCATCCCTTTGGCATAAAGTGTAATATCTTAATAAATGGAAAAGAATATATAGGAAAATTTGATGCTAAATTTGATATAGGCATCTTTCTAGGATATTTTTCACCTAGTAAAGCATATAGGGTATATAATAAAAGAACTTCTATTGTAAAAGAATCTATACATGTTGTTTTTTATGATGGTTTGACTCCTACAAATGTTAATAATGATGTTGATGATGTTTGTGATAGAATAAATGATCTTTCATGTTATGATGTTAAAATTTTTGTTACTGTTTCTGCGATTGAAAACTTTAATACTATTGATAATATGCATGAGCATGTTAGTAATCTACCCGGGGAATGGAAATATGCTAGTTCACATCCAAAAGACTTAATAATAGGTGATCTTCAAATAGGGTACAAACTAGATCATCTCTTTGAAACACAACCAATCTAGTTTTTCTATCCAAACTTGAACCTAAAACCTTGAAAGAAGCTTTAGAAGATGAGTTTTGGATTCAAGCCTGGCAAGAAGAACTAGACCAATTCACTAGAAGTGAGGTTTGGAATCTTGTTACAAGTCCTGAAAATAAACTATCATAAGAATAAAATGGGTTTTTAGAAATAAAATGGATGAATTTAAAATAATAACTAGGAACAAAGCTAGGTTAGTTGCTAAAAGCTATACACAAGAAGAGGGGATAGATTTTGATGAGTCTTTTGCCCCGGTTACAAGAGTAGAATCTATAAAAATGCTTTTAGCAACTGCTGCTCACAAAGATTTTATTCTTTATCAAATAGATGTTAAAAGTGTTTTTCTAAATGGCTTCATAAAAGAAGAGGTCTATGTCAAGCAACCACCGGGTTTTGAAAATAATGAATTTCTCAATCATGTCTTTAAATTGAACAAAGCTCTTTATGGTCTCAAGTAAGCTACTAGAGCTTGGTATGAAAGACTTAGTAGCTTTTTGATAAGTAATGGATTTTCAAGAGGAAAAGTTGATATAACTTTTTTTTATCAAAAATCACAATTCTGATACATTAATCGTACAGATTTATGTAGATGAAATTGTGTTTGGTGCTATTAATTCTTCACTTATAAAAGTTTTTGTTGAGTCCATGCAAAAAGAATTTGAAATGAGTATGATGGGAGAACTTACTTATTTTCTTGGGCTACAAATTAAACAATCAAAATTTGAAACCTTTATTAATCAATCCAAATACACTAAAGATTTGTTAAAAAGGTTTAAAATGGATAGTTGTAAGTCTAAACCCACACCTATGAGCACTAGTGTAAAGCTAGACAAAGATGAATAAGGTAAAAATATTTGTGAAAAGATGTATAGATGCATGATAGGTAGTTTGTTATATTTAACAGCTTCTAGACCTGATATCATGTTTTCTGTATGTGTATGTGCACGATTTCAATCTTACCCAAAAGAATCTCACTTAGGTGCAGTCAAACGCATCTTCAAGTACCTTGCGGGCACTATTGAAATTGGCTTATGGTATCCCAAACATACTTCTTTTGAACTTGTTGGGTACTCTGATGCTGACTTTGCTGGTAGCAAAGTAGATCGGAAAAGCACAAGTAGCATATGCCATTTTCTTGGTAATTCTTTAATATCTTGGCACTCAAAGAAGCAAAATTTTATTGCATTATCAACTGTTAAAGTTGAATATATAGCTACTGGCAGTTGTTATGCACAAATTTTATGGATGAAACAAACTTTATTAGACTTTGGTTTAAACTTTGAAAGTGTACCAATTCGGCGTGATAATACAAGTGTTATAAATTTGACTAAAAATCCCATTCAACACTCAAGAACCAAGCATATTGAGATTAGACATCATTTCATTCGCAATCATGTTCTAAACAAAGACATTTGCTTGGAATTTGTTGATACAAACCATCAGCTTGCTGATATTTTTACTAAACCCTTGAATAAAAAACAATTTTGCACTTTAGGAGAAGAATTGGGCATGTTAAAGTTTGATGAGTGCTAAAACATTTTTGAACTAGGAACTTCCTTGAAAATCTGATCTTAAGTCTCTTAGCTGATAAATATTGCAGATTTTAGACTAAAGTCTGCACTTGCATGCATGTTTGTATTTGTGCTTGTGCTTATGGTTATGCTTGTATGCCAATGTTTGTCTTCTGTAATTCTCTGTTGTCATGAATTTGTTTATATCATTTTGTGCTTTGTTTTAAAAATTTAAAAAAAAATTAAAACAAAGGTTGTTTGAATAGGGGGAGACAAATTTTTTTAAAGAAAATTTCCTTTTTTTTTTTCTTAGTTTTTCATAAAAAAAAAGAAGAAGAAGAAGCAAAGTTTGTTTTAAAAGGGAGGAGAAATTTTTTTGGAAAAGTACTTTTAATAGGGGGAAAAATTGCTTTTGTTAACATTTTTTTTAAACAAAGTCTGTGTTCTTCTTTTCTTTACTTTTTTTCTTTTTGATGTGAAAGGGGGAGAATATTTGCACAATTAAAAATTATTTTAGAATTGATTGTGCATATTTATTCTCATAAAAAAGGGAGGAGATTGTTGAATTTTATGTTCACAAATGATTTTGATGAGAATAATTATTACATAATTAATTATTTAAATATCTTGAATTATTTAAATACTTAAAATATTTATATATATATGCTTTGTATTTGTTCTGCTCTTGTCTAAGTTCTAATAGAACAAATAGTTGAAGAAAAGTCAAGACAAATGTCACGCCCCAAAGGGTACCCTAAACGTGGCAGTTCGCCACATATAATATCAAGGCTTAAGAATGGCTACCTTAGTCATGCTAAAGCCTTAGTATTATATGTAAGGCGTCTAACACGGTAATAGAAGACGCTTTTGGGAAGCATAGTTTAAGCAAGTAAAGATAAACATACAAGAATCCAGAAATAAGGTATATCATATCATAAATAACCAAAGGTTTGTTACATAATTTCTTAGGGGCATACCCCTGCTAATTTCAAGGATCGAGATAAACTTCATAACATCCAAAATACTACATTAAAGATTTCAAAGGAATTCTAATCTAATTCTTCGATTAGATTTCCTCCAAAAGCTTCAATATAAAACGTACACGGATACGGGAAGACCTCGGGCTCAAAAATAAGTATTCCTGAGAATACAAATATCTATAAGGGTGTAAGCTTATGAGCTTAGTGAGTAAATCCCAAAATTCATACTCGAAGTAAATTATCAATCAAGTTTATTATTCAAACATATGAAATGCAACAACCACGTGAGCATACAAGACATATGACTTTCCGGGAATCATATGTTGAATGAATTTACGCCCTTCATTCGGGGTTGGGGATTCAGGCGAATTACAGCCACAACTTTTAAAAACACTTTTATAGATCTTACCGGCTCCTATACGCCATCAAAAACTTGTAGTTATTACAGGCTCCTACTAGCCACCAATTTAAGTAGTTCTTACTAGCTCCTACTCGCCACTTACATGATATACCGGTTATGTCTACCACCACTATTATACACTTGTCCCACCAATTATATAGTAGTGAATGCAATGTGACTCAACATATGAAGTGTATGAATAATTTCTTTAATTAAAGTCTAGTAGTTACATTTAATTTCTTTCAAGTGATCAATCAATTTCAAACATTTCAAGATATTAATTCACATCCAACTTTATTACAAACAAATCAAGTTTCGATATACTTAGTATTCTTTTAACATATTATCATACACTTCCTTTTTATTTTTCTTAAATTCTAGTGCAACTAATTTTACAAGCACAATCAAGAGTATGAAAAATAACGAGGAATAACTCACTCGGCCATGATGACACCGTTCTTGAATTGGATGGGTCGTTCGGAAATTCCACTTAATCGTAGTAATCCTCGGGATACGAACAATCCTCCTCGTAATTATCTAATCAAGAAGAATACCCCAAATGAGTATTTCATAAAAATTCTATCCTTGAAGATTCTAATTTTTTCTTAAAATCGTAGAAAAGTCGTATAAGGGAAATTCCAATTTAAAATGGTCATAACTTGCTCATTTTAACTCGGAATTTCGCGTATAATATATCGTTTTCTACCTACTTGAAAAGATCTACGCATTTCTGAGCTTATTTCCATAAAACTAATTTGTTTGGGTTCCGAAAAGGTAGCGATCAGATTTGCCACGAATTTGTAAACACTTGTTTTCCTTCTTGTAAACAAAGCTCATTTTGAAAAGATAAACATTTCAATTATTTTGTAAACTTTTGAAAGGTATATATATATATTTGTAATGACTCATAACAAATGTATGAAGTAAATGAAGTTGTCTCAACTTAAAAAGTAAGGTTTTAAAAGACTTTGAACTTGAGATTCTATTTTACTTTTGGAAGATCTTTTAGTTATTAAGATGAATATTCTATTTCTAAATGAAATCTCTTGTAATTACTTTAATTTCCTAAAGTGTGGTTTTATTTTCTAAACTTGGATTTCAAAAGTAGCAAAATGACATTTTTATTTCTTGTAATGATTCCAAAAGAATTTCTACTTCTTGATAAGTTTTCATAAAACTTTTTGTTTATGTAAGAAAAATCATTCCCATACATGTTCATGGGTCTTTAATTCAAGAAAACACCTTCTCATTTATTTTTGTTGAGACAAAAACATTATGTTCATGTATGAATATGAATCATAACTATAGAAATATAAAGGAACATAATATCTTGAAAGCTTAAATAAATAATAAAGTAAATCAAGTATTGGGACCTTAGCTTCATCAAGGTACCCCGGGACTAAGAAAAGACTAGTCCCGAAAAGAAAAGAATTGTTTTGACTTGATGAGGACAAGTCTAAGACTAGAATGACTAGTCTTAAAATCAACTTGAAATTAAATAACTTGAAATGAAGTAAATAAATTGCATGAAAGATAAATAAATTGTAAGACAATGAGCTTGTATGCTCTAAATAGTATATATAGTTATATAGATATATTAGATAGTAGTAACATAAAGGAAATATAAAGAACATAAAGAGATTGATATTATGAACAAAAACAAAGTACGAATCTAATGTTGCTTTCTTAACCTTCATGGTTTTAGAAAACACACACTAACTCATACTAAGTAAATGAACATGAAGAAATCTTGAGAAATTTCTTACCTAAAGAAGCTAAACTAAGAGGACTTCTTGAAAGAACTCTTGAGAGGAGTTGGAAGGAAATTTTTGTAGAGTAACTTTAGAGAAGAAGAAGTGTGAAAAAAGTGAAGGTATGAGGGGGTATTTATAGGAAAATGTGGGAGATAATTT
This sequence comes from Combretum micranthum, assembly GCA_024138025.1. Classification (NCBI taxonomy): domain Eukaryota; kingdom Viridiplantae; phylum Streptophyta; class Magnoliopsida; order Myrtales; family Combretaceae; genus Combretum; species Combretum micranthum. The sequence continues at coordinate 200,133 of JAMXBD010000574.1, forward strand.
GTGTTAATTAAATAATTGAAAAATAAAACAATTGAGGCATAGAGAGAGAGGGGGCCGGCGCCAATTTGATGCATGGGGGAGAGAAAAATTTAATTTTTTGTTATTTTGTTAATTAAAAGTAAGAAATGAAAGATGTGAAGTTGTATTGGAAATGAAAATGTGTAAGAAATAGGTGTATGGTCTGTAAGAATAGGTTGTAAGAAAAAGTAGAGATAGATGAATAGTGTAGAATAGTAGAAAATAGTGTAATGTAAAAGTAGACATAACAATTTAATACCGATAGTAAGAAAATACGAGTATAAAAGCGATATCTGATATTTTTAGCTACCGAAAAATTACGAAATTGATATTTTTGGAAATCTTATATTTTTACGAGTCTAACGGTGTATTCAGAATATTTTTCCTATTCCGGGCTTCCGGACTCATTTTTCAAGAACTGTATCCGTTCAGGTTCGAAGGACATCCGAATTTCGCGAAACTGAAACTTTTATAAAACCTATGGTTATTATGAACTATTCGAGCTAATTATCCTAACTTCGTTTTCTAGGGCTTGAGAAAACGGCAATGCCGGACTTAAGCGGTTACGGTAAACTAGGGTTTGGTTGACTCTGGAACTCTGGTTGACTTCCGGTTAGGGTTTAAACTATAATTCGGATCCAAAAATATCGGGGATTTACAACAAAGCTATCGAGCCTAGTAGAAGAAAGGTGGATGCACTATTCATCAGATAAAGACAAAAACTGAGTTTTGGGCAAAACTGTAAAGTCAAGTGCTGAAGTTTTGGGCAAAACTATGAGGTAAAGTGTTGAAGTTTTGGGCAAAACTATGAAGTCAAGGGTTGAAGTTTTGGGAAAAATTTATAAAGTCAAAGGCTGAAGTTTAGGCCTCGACCTCAGATCTCGACTTCTGATAGTTTGCCCTCAACTTTAGAAAGAAAAGAGCTGTCTGAATGCATTTAATGCATATATCAGACACATTTAATGGTCTTTTCTACTTTTGACTTTTACACATTATTAAAATATTAAGTATATTAAATACAAGTAATGGGTTGCATAAACTTTTTGATAATGGGCAAATTTTTATCATGAGCAATAAATAGAATTTTTCTCTTGTCTTTGAGAGAGAATGAATTATTAAAAATTTTTTAACACACAGTAAAAATGAAAACAATGTTTTATAAAGTTTTTTTTTTTTTACTTGTGTTTTTATTCTCATTCTCGTTAATTTGTAAATTTTTTTTAACAGAACAATTAATGTTCTGTTTCAAAATTTGCTGATACACTCTAAACGAGATTTTTTTGAACTATTTAATATTTATAAAAGTTGATTATCTGCTAGTTTAAGGAGCTCAGTTTGTAAAAACAATTTGTAAAATTCCTAAAGTATTTTCTGTTGCAAATTTGCTCAAGTAGAAGCGTTTCTTTGTAAAGAAAATTTGTATATTTCTTTAAGAGCTTTTCAGTTTGTAAATCTGCTCATATAGGAGCTCTTTGTAAAAAGTCTTCAAAGAAGACGTTTGTAAAAGAAGCCCTCGTGTGAGGCATTGAGAAAAGTCCTCGTAGAAACAAAGAGAAGTCCTTCGTTGAAGGTAAAGAGAAGGCCTTAGTGGGAGATATTTGAAGTCTGGTTTGGAATTACCAGCATCGTCTTAATTGTGATTAGGCAGAAAGTCCTTCATGGAAGGCAAAGAGATGTCCTCAGTGAGAGGCATTTAAAGTGTGGTCTAGAATTATCAGCATCGTCCTAATTGCAATTAGGCGGGAAGTCCTCAATGGGAGGCATTTGAAGTCTGGTCGTGTGTTACCAACACAACGCTTGATTTATCAAGTGGAAGTCATTTGTGAAAGGCAATTGTAAAACTCATATTGTGATAGGCATTGCTGTAATTCCTCGTTTAAGAGATGTATTAATTTTGAAATAATCAATATAGTGGTAAAAGTCCTCTTTGAGACATTTGTACCGTGGAGAGTAGGTAGTGGGTCGAACTCCACGTTAAATCCTTGTGTTGCTTCTCTTTCTCTCTCTCTCTCTCTCTGTGCTTCTTTATCTTTGTTTATTTGTTAATCAGTTTTAATTAGTTTATTCCGCTATATTTGTTTGTTTAAGTTAACTCTTGTCTTATCTTAGTTAATTAATATGGTTTAATAAAACAAAAAAAATTGTAATACTTAATTCACTCCCCCTCTTAAATATTCCTTGTGTATTATTTCTAACAACATTTACCTAGAAGAAAAATATGGAAGGGGTAGAATAAGAAAAGTTTGGATAGTGTTTATGTGTGTAGGAAATGTGTAGAAAAATTTGGGTAGTAAAAAAAGAAGAGACAGATTTTGGGAGAAAGTGTTTGTGGAGAGAATTTAGGAGAGTTTTAATATGGTGAATGAATGTGTGAAAGGAATGGAGGAAAAGGGGGTATTATAGAATTTTTGGAGTGAAAAATTATATGAATTAAATAAATTGGAAAAAAAATGTGTGTGTGGGGAAGAGTGGCTAGCATGATTGAGAGGGAGAGGAGAGAGATTGTGTTTTGTTTTGTTTTGTTTTGTATTTTTGTTAATTAAAAGTAATAAGGTGTCAAGCTTGATTTGAATGAAGATGTATGGAAAAAGTAAAAATAGATATAGGTATGGTAGAGTGTAAGAATATATGTAGAAAAGTATAGATAGGTGAATAGTAGTGAATAGTGTAGAATAGTACTATGAATAGTAGATAAAACAATTTAATATCGGTAGTAATAAAATATGCGTAATTAAGCTATAGATATTTTTAGATTCTAAAAAATTATAAAACTGATATTTTTAAAATCCTTATATTTTTGCGAGTTTATTGGTATTATCAAAATATTATTGTCGTTGAAGGTACCACGGCACGGTTTTCAAAAACAGATCCCATTTGGATCCGAAAGACACAAAAAAATTATCCAATTTGATACTTTATGCTTCCTTATATTATTATGATCTATTATCCACTACTATCTCAATTTCTTTTTTCCAGAGATAAGAACATAAGATTATCGGATCTAACCTACTAGGGTTTGATGTATGTTTGTTGACCTTAGGGTTTTCGATTGACTTCCGGTTTAGGGTTTAAACATAACCGTAGCATAAAATCTAGGAGATTACAAGGGGAGAATTTTCTTAACTTATTGTTATTTATATATATATTTAACATAACCTCAACTGCACCTTAGAAAGAACTAAGGAAAGAGGATTTATTTTGAAAGTCATTATATTGCTTATATATGCATATTACTAATATAACCTCCACTCAACCTTAGAACCTTAGAAACTGCCTAAGTACTAACACTCCACGACCAATACCCACATAGACAACCTTATGGCATCCAATTGGAGAAACGGTTCCATTGACATAACTTAAGACTACCATAGAATCGAGATGGTAGCTCGTGATATGAACACCATGATAATGCAAGTTATGTTGTAATGTTATGCATGATTGTTTAACTAATTAGTCGGATAGTATTAAGTCAATTTACCAAAGTGATCGATCAATTAACAGACAATCATCAACAATTATAACTCAAAGATTATAAACAATGTGTGATCTCTTTTAAATTAGTGAGTTATAAACCAAAACAATCACCAAGTAGCATACAAGTACCCAATTCCCCATATGTATCCAATTAAGTTTATCTTAATATATGTACAACTACATTACAAGCACAAATAAGAAGATAAGGTTAATGTTACCCACCTATCATCCAAGCTAAGTCTTATAAACCTTCAAAGAAATTCCAAAGATCATTCTATTCATCCTATGAACAGAAATAATAAGCATTCATTACTTTTCTTGGCATAGGCTTTATCAGATTTTAGCATTTCAACTCACTTTCAATTCTTAATTCACACTTATGGGAATATAGACTTATACTAAAAACTTGTTTGTGTAAACATTCAGTTCAAATAACACATTTCCTTTGTTATTTAAAGGTTGATAATTTACAACTGTATCTAAGCCATTTACAAGTTATTGGACCTATTTTAACTTAACTTAATCAAACTGGTTAAACTTAACCTATCTGATTCATTTTAGCCTATAAAAGTGCATTAGGTCAAGTTGGGCTTAAATTTTTATTAACTCATTTTAAATTTGTTAACTAACTCATTTTATATCTAACATTCATATTAACTTAAGTCTATGTTAACTTAATCTTAGCTAAGTTGAATACATTTAATCAATTTAATTTATTTTAGCTCAAAAAGATTCATTAAGCTATGTTAAACTTAGGTTGATTAACTGAGTTCATTTTATATCTAAGTGTTCTAAACTTGTGTTATAAATTTCTTAGTCTATTGGTCTTTAAGAAATCATAACATGTTATATTCAACTACATACACTTAACTAGTGAAACATGTGTTCAATAGATTTGAATATGTCTAGATTTGTTTTGTGTTGTTTTTGTTTATGCCTATATATTATAGCTTGGAAAAAATAAAATTTAGACCTTGATACTTTTATAATTTTCAAAAATTTATAGCATAAAAGTTATAAAGCTCTTATTAAGCTTTCCATAGTATCTTGAATTACCTCAATCTGAGTTCAAATGAAAAGGTTATTATCAAAATGCGAAATAGTATCATGACTAGAGAGAAGCATAGGCAGATACATTATCCTATGTTTTAATCGTGCCATTTTGGAAAACATGCCTTCTTTGAGTTTTTTCAGGTAAAAAAGAAGCACGGTTGGATAGGGGAGGCCATGTACTAGTCGTGCTTCTTCTTGGGTAGGTTAAGTCATGTGTTTCTAAGGTACAAAGAGAAGCATGACTCAATATTATGCCTTGTGTTCACACCATGCTCTTTGCTCTGTTTATTTCCTTCGAAACTTAACCGATTTTAACTACTTTTTTTACATCAAAACTCAACATATAACATATAAACTCATTATACAAATGTAGAATCATCATTCATAGCATCTATATACAAGTTTTCACTTTATATTTCATCAAAATTCTAATTCTAATATATATGATTTCACTTAGGTCTTAGCCTATAAGTTCATATACTATAAGTTTACAAGTTTTATCTTCAAAACTCAACCCATAACATCTCATAGCATACAAGTTCACATTCATAACTCACAACATTTCTAAACATATATTTACCGTCATACATCATTAAACTCACTTCATCAAGTGCCTTCTCTATTCATGTATAAACCATATATATATTATCATCAACTTTATCATAAACCCAACTCATTTCTAACTCTCATACATTATATTTTGCATATACAACAATCAAGATAAATAAACCAATTCAACTTACTTGTTTAATATGCATAAGGAACATGTTCTTCCTACTACTACTTATTTCTTAGTTGTTGAAGCTTCTACTAGCATGCGTCCCACCTCCTATTTCTTTTCTAACTTCAATCTCTCTTATGATCTTCTAAAGATTGAGATTTAGAGCTGAAATTCGAGAGATAAGAAGAGAATAAGAAGAGGAAGAAGAAAAGGAAAAAAGAAAGAAGAAGGAAAAGGTAGTAGTTTGGAAAGGAAAAGAGAAAAGAGATATATATTAAGAGATTTTAAGAATATTTATGGGTAGAGGTTTTGATTTAAGCTTTCTAGATCATTATTTAAGTATTAAAAACAATAGGGAGAAAATTTAGAATATATATACATATAGGTAAAATTAATAACTTGAATTGGAAATCCAATTTAGAAATTACGTTGATAAAAATTTGTTATTTAATTCAGGTTTAGATTCAAAAACTGATATTTTTAAACAGACTGATGAATTCAAAACCTATAGAAATTTAGCATATGGAAGTTAAACTAAATTCAAGGGTTTAAGAACTTGCAAAACATTTAAATTACATGTTTCAAGTTTTAGGGAAATAAAATTTGGAAAAATGAGTTTAAATGATTGATTAGGAAATGTTTGAATAATTTAATTCATTGAAAAAGCTTATCGAAGAAAATAGGTGATTTGAAATATCAAATTTCAATTTAAATCTATTTATTAATTTATGTAATTAGATTCTATAATTTACTTTACTTAATTTAAGTAACTATCTAAATTGAACTAGACATTCAATTTGGATTTGGGAATTCAGGACTTAAAAACTGATACTTTTAAACAAATAATCAAATACAAAATTTATGAAAATTAAGAAATAGGATTTACTTGAAAGTGGCTAAATAGAGCCTTTTTGTAAAATTTAGATAATTTAATTTTAGAAATTTTGGTTCATGTGATAATTGAAAGAAAACGAGTTCTAATTAAAATTTGGTTGAGATGGTGATGAAATTTGATTTCTCAGAAAAGACAAATAAAGTAAATAAACAAATTAAAAGGAATGAGATTCAATTTTGACAGTTAGATATAATTAAGAAATTTGATTGATAAAATGGGTAATCAAGGAAATTAGATAACCGAAAAGAATATTTGAAATCTTAATTTCAATTAACTCCATTTATTAATTTGATTACATTTATAAACCTAATTATATTATATAACTTAATTTACTTGATTTGTTTAAACTATCCAAATTTAATTTCTAAATTAATTTTGAATTCGAGTTCAAAATTTGACCATCTATTATTCTATTTAATTATAACCACTCTTGTTTAAATTCATGAAAACTTAAGGTATTTCAAGTATTATCATTTTTTGGATAAATAGGACAGCATTGTAAAAAAGAGCAAATTTTTAAAAAAAATTTGTGATATTACTTGACAAGTTTCTAGAATAAAATATGCTATTGGCAACTTGTTCTTCCCATTTGTCTTTAGAGCATACCTGCCATTGATAAATAATATAAAATGAAGTGAAACATATTTGAATGCAATTGCAATGTTTGTAAAATTTAAAAAATACTAGTTTAAGTTTAGTATGATTTGGGAAATGTTTCTTATAGTATATCCACCATATAAACTTGACTTTATTGAGTGAAATTATTGGAGTACCTATGGTAACAAATGAAATGAGTCATTAAAAATCAAAAGAGCATTATTATCTTTTTCATGAGTATACAAAGAAAGGTTATTTAAGTTCAAGTCGAAATACTAGTAATAGAAAAATCTAAAACGCTAAGGAATCTATTAATGATGATAATAATCCACTAGAATATCGGTAGTAACAACTACAACATTGCTCTTGAAAGTGGTAAGCAACATTAGAATATTATTACCACCACTTGAAGGAAGAGAAGAGGATTAAGGGTGACATATTACTAGATTAAGTTTTTTAACACCCTCTACCTACAAGAATAAACACAGAGGGAAAAAAAAAAGTTTAGTGTGGGGATAAAAATTGGATTTTATTATAAAAATTTTTGGAAAATTATGTGCCATCCTCTACTCGACAAACACAAGAATATGTGACTCAAGTCCAATATCATATTACTGATCTAATATAGTCTAGTTTAGAATACAAAATAGATACAAGGTTAAAGGGAAACTCCAATTGAGCAAATATCACCAAAAGTTCCACAATCAACAGGCTTAACATATCTGTTGTGGTAATACGTATGCGACATATTCCAAAAAGAGACAGCCTATTTATTCTTTGCAAGTAACAAACCCTTTCCAATTGATATTCATAGCAATCCAGCCATTCTTGTCATGAGAAAAGACTAGAATAGAGTAAGTGAACAGTCATTTATATGTATATGTATGTATTAAAAGTATATGAATAAGAAATGAAAGTAGGAGGCTCTGAGGTCTTTCACCACTTTTAGAGATGGAATATTCCATTGTCCACTAGTATTTGCAAAATTAAGAAGAAAGATTTTCTCATTCAAATGTGATAATCCAAATCCTCCAAACTTTAATATCACCGAGTCAATATGGAATCTCAAAATTAATAACTAAAAATCTCAAATTAAATAACCTATTAAAAAACACACAAACCAACTTTTATTACATAGTACTTAACCAATGTCGTGGTGTACTTATTATAAAAAATAGATGCCTTGATTAATCTACTTTAAAAGAAGAAAAAAAAATATTCGATCAATTCAAAAAGGACATTATCCTTCCCCTGCCAAAACAACAGGGGCATATGGACAAACACGTCCATTCTTATTCCTCTAAAGCAGTGAATTCACCATCAAGTCTGGGTACGAGCTTCTTCAATCTCATCAAGCAAAGCATTCAGATTGATGTCTGATGATCCACCTTTCTTTCCAGCCTCTCTTGTCAATTCTTTCCATGTCGCGGCATTCCTTTTGATTTCTTCACTGTTCTCTCCATCTCCCACCACCAATTCCAAGCACTTACTGATCTCATCACCTCCAATTATCCCATCCTCATCCATCTTGGCCCTCACTCCTATCTTCCATTGGTCTTCAACCAGCCTTGCATTCGTCAGCTGATCGCCAAATTGGGGCAGTGCCACCAAAGGCACTCCACATGCCATGCTCTCAAAAGTGGAGTTCCACCCGCAGTGACTAACAAAACATCTTACTGAAGGATGTGACAAAACCTCCACCTGAGAGCACCATGGTACTATCATTCCCTGCTTCTCCAGTTCTTCCTTACAACTCAGTTTGTTTTCTTCCTTTTCCTCTTTATCGATTCCTCGAATCACCCATAAGAACGGCCTCCCCGTTTTGATCAACCCGCGTGCTAGTTCCTCCAGCTGTTGCTTTTTCAGGCTAAAGAAGCTTCCAAAAGCAACATAGATAACCGATGCTTTAGGCTTGCTATTGAGCCACTTAATGTAATCCCTCGAACCTTGAAAAAGGTCACCTCCATATGATTTATCAGATGGATCAGTTCTGTCCAAATAAGCAGATGGAAGTAGGGGTCCGACCGTGATAAAAGTAATCTCGTCAATGGCCTTTAAAGCCTCTGGCTCTAATGCATCGAAAGTATTTATGATCACGTTTGGAGCGCTCTCCTCCTTGAGGGTGTCCATAAGTAGATGCATCTGCCTAAGAGGAAAGAAGCTGCTAACTTCAGAATTAAAAAACGAGGGGATATCGCATGTGCGGAGAGGCGGTAAACCCGGTAACCTTAAAGGGTCCAGAGGGTGCTTATTGATGAAATTCCTGATAACATCCTGGTATCCATTGGCAAAGTAGTAGTAAATGTCAAACATCGTGGCGGGTTGAGTCCAAAAAACAGTTGCAGGTACTTGAAGCGAGCGAGCGACACCACAAGCCCAAATGGCAGTGTAAAACATACGAGTAATTTTTGAACCCTTTGCAGCATTCAGCAAGATTAGCTCCCGAAGAGTTTCGGATCCACGTCGCTCCATCTCAGCCATGTAGACCTCCAAATCTTTGCCTGCATTTGGCTGATAAAGATGGTCATCGTCATCATGGCCGTCAGAATAGTTAGCAAAGGATAATCCTAGAGGGATTTCGGACATGGTCATTTGGCGATATGCAGCTATGGTGGTGGAAAATGTGACGTGAGCTCCGCGGCGTAGAAGACGCTTTGAGAGTTGGAGGGCAGGATTGATATGGCCTTGTCCTGGAGGCACAACAATGAGAAAATGGGGTACTGTCATGGTTACCAGTATAGGCTAGTAGCTAATTATGAAAAAGACCTCTGGGAATATTTATGCCTTTATTTTCTGAGGTATATAAATTTTGCAGATGTGGTATTTGAATAAAACTATGGTGAGCTCCTTGTGTATTTATAGCATCTTTTGACTGATAAGGTTTTCTGAAGAATTGCAAAATAGAGGTAGTGATGATGATATATATTGACTCTGTCAAATTTGGGTTCTTGATTTTTAACATGGATGATTTTACGTAGGTTGTGAAATGATTTTGAGTTGCTTACGTAAGTGCTTATGTCTTTTAGTCTTGACTTTTAAAAGGTCGGAGTATGCTCTTTGTGATGGAAAAACATAAATAACACACACGCCCTATATATACATGTGATAGATATCAGTCAAATTATATTTAACACATGAAGGAAATGGTTAATAAAATTTATAAAAATATTGCCACGTTAAAAATAATATAAAAATTGACAAGTTTAGATTACTTCAAGCTTGTCACTTTAAAACAATTATACACAAACATTATTTTGTTGTTGTTCAACTGGATCTTATCACTTAAGAAGTTGCTTAACATCTTACATTAATATACCAGCAATTGATTCTCAAGCCAAGTAACTCCCTATCAACTTTCTTTATTGGTAAATTCTTGAATAGGGTTACTTATTTTCTTGAAAAAAAACAATTAGTTATCATGTATCATACTCTAGCAATAAAAATAGAAGAGATTATAAGAATTTGCTTTAGGAATTGCTTAGTTAAGCAACTCTAGCATTGAATCTCATGTTAAATAACTCCCCTCACAAGTCCCTTTATTGATTATTGGGATTGCTTAGTATAAGATACGTCTCAAATAACTCCAATATAGTTTATCTATCCAATAAAGTTTATCTATTGAGCTTTGAGAACTTAAAAAATTGTCACAAAAGGCTCATATATGGAGCTTAATAACATAGGAACTAAACTCCAAGGGGGGGGAAGGACATGATATAATTAATAGTGGAGGAAGAAAAGCATATATTTAATGGCTAAGTTTGAAAGGAGATTTGCAAAAGTAGTGATAATGCAATTTGACGTCTCGTATGCGAGAATGAACCCATAATAGACTCGCGATTCCGAGTTTCATATCTATTTCTATATTTGGATAGACGATTCCGGCTTTAAGGGAAATCCGATTCCATTCTTAAGAAGGCGAAATCGTTATTCCATTCCATGCTCATTAATGACAGCTATTATAATTAACATTGTACGCTCTTATATATTTATTATTCACATTTATTGTTAGAATTTTTTTGCAAATAGCATGTACATTTGATTGTATTCCATAATGTATCCAAGCAAACAATTCATGCGTACTAAACATAGCATAAGTGTAAATGGAACTCGAATTTTCAATGTAATTATTGTGAGCTCCCTTTTTTAAGAAATAGGTTTATAATATTCTTAAAAACAAGTTTAATTTATTTATTTTTGTATTGTTTATAATTTGGTCGTATTTTTATATTTTTATTAAAATATTATTTTTTTAGCATAAAAGAGAGAGTGGATAATTTTCAAAATAATTATCATCTGTGATTTAAAAATAAGGTAAATTACACCAGAAAATCTTAACGTTTTGAGTGGTTCAAAAAAGATTCAAACATTTGTGGGTCAATTTAGCTTTTTATCAATAGGAACATATTTAATTAAAATTTAAAAGATCCTTCTTCTATTGGCATGTGTCAATTGAGATCTCAATTGATGCATTTCTCTAAATGTTAGGACCTCAAATAAACTTATCCTTCTTCTATTGGCATGTTTCAATTGAGATCTCAATTGATGCATTTCTCTAAATGTTAGGACCTCAAATAAACTTACTTTTTCGATAACTTACCCTTTAAAAATACAATTACATGTTGATAAATAATTAATACTTATTATATATATATATTACACATAAGGTGTATTTAGTATAAATCATTTCTAGTGTCATTGGACTGAGTAATTATGTTGTCATTTCGTAATTTAAGTCAATGATGTACAAGCCCCTTTTATCTAATAAACAATTTCATTGTAACTCTTTCCGTCTCTATTTGTATCCAAGTTTGACTTGACTATTGATTTCTCTTTTAAAAAGGTCTCTCAACAGATGCACTATTATCATTATAGTGATGATCCCATTCTTTTCCTTTTTAGGTATATCCTTTGCCATTTTTTTTCCTTTCGTATTTTTTAATGTAATTTGTTCCGCCAATTATTTAATTAGATCACTAAAATAATTAACATATTTATTACTATATTTATTTTCATAGTTACAAGATTGATTGGATGGTTCTATTGACAAGATCATAAAAGTAACCTTTCTTTTGCAAAGTGAAAAGAAATTTCTACTATAGTAAGTGAAAAAATTTTGTTCTCTTGAAAAAAAATGTATTATCCTTAGGACCAATAACACCTTAACATTCCTAAGTCCTTAGCTTCCCTAATTTAAACCTAAACAACTGCTCTTGGTGTTTTAACCTTTATGCTTTATGCATAGGTAATGTCCTAACATCTCAGTTTTTGTGCTTTAAACCTTGAAATGCCTTGTCATTCTAACATTTACATTTTAAGCTCAATAAAATCCAGGTGTGCTAGGTTCCACACTCTAAACCCAACAATCACTCTGCATTGTAGTTTCTACGCTTTATGCTCAAGCAATTGGATCGTACTTTCCATGTTGTAAGTTCGAGCATCACCCTATATTCAAACCTTTACCTTTTAAATCCAAACATCACTTCCTAAAACCTAGGATCATCTTTAAATCTAGGGTTGGCACTTTTGAACTCAACACATAATCTTTGACACAACACAAATAAAATACCTCAAATTTCCATTTAAGTTAATTAGATGTTATTGGATAATTAGTATGATTTAATACTGTTAATTTTGAACCTTAATTTAAATTCAATTTAGAGATTGATTTTAAATGATTTAGTTAGTGGAATAATGCAAACTATAGGATATAATTAGATAGATTAATATAATTGAACTAGTAAATGAATTTAATTGAAAATAGACATTCTAATATTGAAAATATCCAATTTTACCTATTAAACCACTTTAATTACCTATTTTAATAAATCCAAATTATTTAATACTTTCCAACTACTAACTTGAAGTCAATTCATCATGTTCAATCATCTAAACCCCTAAACATTCAATTTAGCCATTTTAACCTAAATTCTAACTCCTTAAATCCTAGAAATTTAAAACTAAATATTTACTTTCAAATACCAATTCCTAAGCCCCTAAAATTCTAAATTCAAAATGAGATATTAATTTTTCTTTAATTAGATTTCCTAGATACAATTCTAATGCAATTAAAAAACTTTCTTTTCTTACTTCTAAAGTCCAATTTTAAATACCCAAAGCCCATAACCTAAAAGTCTAATTCATGCCATAAAAGTCCAAGTCCATGAACCTAAGTCCAAGCCCATATTCAAGGAAGCCCACAGTTAAAAATCAAACCCATGAATCGGGGACCATAAGCCCACGAATTTGCACCTATAACACCATACAACTAACATACTCCATCACACACCATATAATACCTTAAATTCTAGAGAATTCTACCCATGTGAATGGACAAAAATGCCCCTAATCTAATTAGGTTAAAAAAACTAAAAAGCGCTTAATCATAAAGGAAATTACAAGACATAAAATGCTATAAATATTGCCCTTAGAATACCCTAATTCCCTCTTCATTTTCAGCAACCCCCACCCCTTAAATTGTTCAAGAAACCTTTCTCAAACACACAAAAATACTACAATAATTCCTCTTCAAGACAAGCCTCTAATGGGTAAGTAAATGTAATTCATTTGCTTGATTATGTTAATGACATAAATTCATATAAATTACTAAATGTTAAGTTAGATTTAAATATTGATAAATAAAGTATATGTATGTATGAAAAACCGAAATGAACATGTATATATATATGTTATAATAGTTATTGATTTAGTGAAATTATTATATTTATATATATGTATGTGGGTGTGTGCCGAAATATAAATATATATATATATATATATGTATGATTATGTTGAATTCATATATTTTATTGAAATGAAATAATCATAGAAATATATATATTATATATAAATTCTGTTGAAATATAAATGTGTATGTAATGATGATATATGCTGAAAATTTTGATAAATTAGTGTGATAATGATGATTGACATATGATTTATGATTTAATTTGTAAAACATAAACCTATATATATTATAGATAAAATAACATATAATAAACATGTTTTATATGATTTAAATGTGTTGAAATATCAATTTATATGCATATATATGTAATCTGGACAACTTGAGTTATTAAATTTAAATAAAATTAAATAATTTATTTTTGGATGAAAATTATAAAATGATTGTTTAACATGTCTATAGATAAACCAAAGATTTTCATGATTTTTAAATACATTTAATATTTTTAAAAATTAAATTACAAAATAGCAAAACAGGATAAAATAGTATTTTAGCTAGAAGTGGTGGCATGAATGTATAGGGTAGAACCGGTGACTTTTTCTTCTGCTTTTTGGGTGAGACTATAATAGTTTGAAAGCTTAAGAAGTGATATAGTGTAAAGAACTGGCCAATAATGGGCCAGCTTTAGGGTCAAATTTGATCAAACCAATCAATTGTTGCTACCTATGCTCTATTCTGGACAGTTTGTGTTAATTGAAATGAAAACCATAATTAACTAATTATATTAGGCCAATTGAACTTATGAACATGTAAAACAATGTATTAGAAAGTTTACAAAAAAATTTGAGCTTAAAAACCCATGTTTAAGGTTGTGAACCGACTTATTAAAATTAGGGTGCACATTAATTTTTTATAGGAAATGAAATATTGGAATTAAAGGCAAATTAAATTTAATCAAATAAATATGAAGTAAATGTAAATAATGTGTTTTCATATTAAGATAAGGAATTTCAGATTAATAATTAATTATTAATATTTGAGAAATTTATTTAATAAAATAGGTATTAATATGGCATTATAAGATAATATAAACATAATAGGACCATTTAAAGGTGAAAATAGATTATGAATGATATAAATAGAATAATTATATTTTAAAGGAGTTTTTTAACTTAATAAAATTATATTAAATTTAACATAGGATATGTTATTGAAAATATAATTTTAAGAACCTAATTACTATCAAATGAGTTTAATAGACTAAGTTGCATATGAAATGAACTTTAATATGTAAAAATGTTTTAAAACTAAATTTACTTTAGAATTTGAAACGAGTTTATATTTAAAAAGGAATTTTGTGAAATCTCAGTTAGAATAGGAAATATATACATAAAACTTCAAATTGATTAATAATTAATCCAGTTAGAATAAATGATTGAATTAACGACCTAAATCTCATTAAAGATAATTTCCTTATACAAATTCTACTTCTTGAGATTGCTTATCATCTATTCTAAGGCAAGATTCTTATTTGAGTCTAGATACGAAGTAATTTGTGTGTTGTGGTATGCATCCTAAATGAATGAATACTTAAGACGACCTTAATAATTACTTGTTGCTTATGCGTGGTCGTTTAACCCAATTTAAAGGGCGACGACCTTGCTAGATGGTGCCAATACAGTAGTTAGGCACTTAGGCTACCGCCTTATTCCTTGGTAGCTTGATAGGTAGCTAATAGAGGAAAAGTATTAGAGTAACATTTATACATATTAGGAAAAAGTTGTAACGCCCTAACCTGTTGGCATTACTACCCGCCACGCGTTCTCTCTTCATAGAAACACGCTATAATTTCCACAAACAACATAAATATCACCTGTATAACTCACAAGGTATATAAAATATTGTAGTCCTCAATAAAATAAATCATATGATAAGAATAAATTCCCATAATCAACAAACTAGACATTGTTGACATAACTGCAGGTCAACAAGTCAAACCATGCCCTAAAACTGTCACCACATGAAACTCCAAATACAATTTAAAATTTCAATAAACAAAATATAAATCAATCATTAAAGTCTTCTGATCCATCCTATATCATCTATGACTAAACAACTAGTCATCAGCAGGGTAGTCAGGACCGCTAACGCCATCCCCATCCTCATAGATGATATCAAAACCCGAAAGATCATAAATCACATTATCATCACCTGCACCTGAAATGTAATAGAATGAGCGGCGAAGCCCAGTACGATAATATCCAATCCAGTTCAAGCAAGATTATGCACAAACAACATGTATAAATAAATGCAACTAAACTAAATGCATACAACAGTTTATTATCTATTTTAGTTCAGCAAAACAACACAGTTCAGAATCTAGTATACATAAATCCTGAACCCAGAGTAACTCAGACTCTGCTATAAAAACAACCAACTGATTTGAAAATAAGTAATCATATATACATATATGGATGAGTGGGTACTCCCCAAACATCCCAATTCCTGAACACCTAAATTCTACCGGAATCATTTCTTAGCACGAGTCCACTCGGGACAACCTCACACTAAGATCATCAGGGTGCCTCACCAGTATCACTGTCTGCCAGGTCTCTACTGGTCAAAGCCAACCACAACCAGACAGACAATTATTAAGCCGAATATTTATTAAGTTCATTATGCAATTCTGTTCCTACATCCATTCACAAAAATTCTAATCTACAAGCACATACATCAAACAATGGATTGGTCGTACCTTTCTAAATTTCAGGAATCCAAATCAAATCCTCAGAATTTGATACCAACAACACAAAGTCAACCCAAACTCCAGCAATTCTTATATCCAAATCAACCACAGTTTCACAACTCCAAATGTCCTGTTACAATATATATATATATATATTATCAACAGACATGATCGCAATATCTTAACATAAAACAACCTATCTAAACTAACCTGATACAGAACTTCCCAAACTCGAATTATACTGATCAATAACCCCAAGCACCTCCAATAATATCAAAGAACGGATATTTCAAATCCTTAAATCAGAATTTCCACCAAAACCCTATAAAACATTTCATATGATCAATATCGAAATATCAAAGCTGTCCAATTTCGTATAAAGAGGATTCAAAACTTATACTTACTGATATGGAACGTATAATACTTGTTTCTTCTCTTCCTATTCTGATCAAAACACGAGCTAGGGTTTATTCTTCAAAATCCTTCATGAAATATTCATCCAAACCCTAAGATACTTATACAAATTTGTATATAATCCAAATGAGAAGGTTAAGATCACTTACTTTTAATTAGTAACACCCTCCGAATGATTCTCCAGGCCTAAATCACCAAGAACGCTTCAGAACTCTCTTATACGAAGGGGAAATGATATAAGGAAATGTCTGTCGAAAATGATTTTCGCGTCTCGTATTTATAGAAATTTGGTCATACGCCGGCGGCGTACCTGCAGATTTTGCCGGCTTACACCATACGCTGGCCAGATCTACATGAAGGCCGGCAGCGTTCATCGAGGCTTTGATTCCCAGAATTCAAATCGTCCCTTCATACGCCGGCAAATCTTGGACCTACCGGCGGCTTTCATGCCGGTGTAGAAAAGAAACCCTATGAACGCCGGCAGCTTTCCTCCCAGCGTTAAGAAAAACGCTACTGTTCCCATCCTACGCCGTCTGTACGCCGGCGGCGTAGATTCTCCAGGAGACGGCGTACAATCTGTTACAGAGTACTGGCAAACTTAAGACATAGGCCGGCGGCGTTCTTCATCAGAGATGCCGGCCTTTATTGCAGAAGTTAAGAAAATAATCCAATTGATGCCAATCTTGTTCTAACACGAAATTGATCAAACTTAACCTATTTTTAACATCAACATAAAAGGCATATTAGAATCTAGTAGCTTGTGAACACTTACGACTTAAAATTATTTAGTATATTACATTTATCTCCCCCTAAAAGAATTTTCGTCCTCGAAAATTTACCTGAATTATTGAAATATCTCGGGATATCTGGATCTCATGTCCTCCTCCAGTTCCCAAGTAGCTTCACGTTCTGTTTGATTTGTCCACTGTACCCGAACATATCTGATAACCTTGTTCCTCAAAATTTTCTCCTTAGAATCAACAACTTTTATTGGCTTTTCCACTGTAGTAAGATTTGGTTGAACATCTAATGGTTCAAGAGCAATGACTTCATTCGGATCTCGGACATACTTTCTAAGCATTGACACATGGAACACATTGTGTACTCCTTCTAGGTCAGGCGGTAAGGCCAATCTGTAAGCCATGTCGCCTATCCTTTCTAATATTTCGTACGGTCCCACGTATCGAGGGTTTAATTTTCCTCGTAGTCCAAATCTAACAACCCTTTTGTTGGTGATATCTTGAGCAACACATGCTCACCCACTTCAAATTCCAAGGGTCTTCTTCTTTTGTCCGCATAGCTCTTTTGTCGACTCTGAGCAGCTTGTAACCTTTGTCTGATCATACTAATTTTATCGACTGCATCCTGAACCAACTCGGGTCCCAATAATTGTCTTTCACCTACTTCATCCCAATGAATAGGTGATCTGCACTTCCTCCCATACAACGCTTCAAATGGAGGCATACCGATCGAAGCTTGATAGCTATTATTATATGAAAACTCTATTAAAGGCAAATACTCATTCCAAGCTCCTTTAAAGTCCAATACGCACGCCCTCAACATGTCCTCTAAGGTCTGAATAGTCCTTTCCGACTGACCATCTGTCTGTGGGTGATAAGCCGTACTAAATACCACTTTCGTTCCCAACGCCTGATGTAGACTCTTCCAAAATCTTCCAACAAACCTCGTGTCTCGATCTGATGTAATGGATACCGGCACTCCATGCAATCTCACAATTTCATTGATGTACAACTGAGCTAACCGTTCCAACTTATACCCGGTCTTGATAGGTATGAAATGAGCCGCTTTCGTGAGACGATCCACAATAACCCAAATCGAATCAAACTTCTCTTTCGTCTTGGGTAAAGCGGAAACGAAATCCATCGTGATGTGTTCCCACTTCCACTGTGTATTGGCAACGGTTTCAACTCTCCTGCCGGTCTCCGGTGTTCGATATTTATCATTTGACACGTGTGACACTTAGAGACGTATTCTGCAATTTCCTTTTTCATGTTATTCCACCAATACAACTTTTTCAAGTCCTGGTACATCTTGTTCCCTCCCGGATGTATGGAATAACTAGAATAGTGTGCTTCCTTTAGCAGTTCTTTCTTTAAATCTCCTTGGATTGGCACACATAACCTTCCTTTGTACCGTAAAATACCTTCATCATCAATATAAAATTCTGGTGCTCGTCCCATTTCCATTCTTCTTTTGATCTCCAATATACTCTGATCATCTGACTGACCCGTTTTAATTCTGTCCACAAGAGTAGGTTGTATTCTCATATTAGCCAAACGTTCACCTACTTGTCTTGTGATTATCTCTAATTCAAATTTCCTCATTTCATCAATCAGATGTCGTTCTGTAGTAACTATAGCTGCCAAATTCTCTACCCGCTTCCTGCTCAATGCATCTGCCACGACATTTGCTTTCCCTGGGTGATACTGCATGTCGATGTCGTAGTCCTTAATTAATTCAAGCCACCTTCGCTGTCTCATATTCAATTCTCTCTGCGTGAATATATACTTGAGACTCTTGTGATCTGTGTACACTTTGCATCTCTCACCATACAGATAATGTCTCCAAAGTTTCAAAGCGTGTACAACTGCCGCTAGTTCCAAGTCATGTGTAGGATAATTCTTCTCGTACGGTTTCAACTGTCTCGAGGCATATGCAATAACCCTGCCCCCTTGCATCAAAACACATCCTAAACCCTGAAGCGAGGCATCACTATAGATTGCATATTCTCACCACACTGGCAATGCCAATACTGGTGCTTTTACTAATCTGTCTTTCAACAACTGGAAACTGTCTTCACACTTCTTGCACCATTCGTACTTAATTCCTTTCTGTGTCAACCTCGTCAAAGGACTGGCAATCTTGGAAAAATCTTCACAAATCGATAATAACCTGCCATTCCCAGAAAACTTCTGATTTCTGACACAGTTTTAGGTCTGGCCATTCAACCACTGCTTTTATTTTCTCGGGGTCTACCGATATTCCACTTCCATTTACTATATGCCCCAAGAATGATACTGCTCCAACCAAAACTCGCATTTTGAAAGTTTAGCATATAACCGCTCCTCTTTCAACTTATTCAAAACCAATCTTAAATGTTCCTCATGTTCTTCCTTATTTCTCGAGTATACCAAAACATCATCTATGAATACCACCACAAACATATCAAGGTATTCTCTAAAAACTCGATTCATTAGATCCATGAACACTGCTGGAGCATTCGTTAACCCAAAAGGCATGACCACGAATTCGTAGTGTCCATATCTCGTCCTGAAAGCAGTTTTCTGAATATCCTCTGCCTTTATTCTCAACTGATGATATCCTGATCTCAGATCAATCTTAGAGAAAATTGAAGCTCCTGCTAACTAATCAAACAGGTCGTCAATCCTTGGTAATGGGTACTTATTCTTTATTACTCCCTGTAATCTATACATAACCGCATACTTCCATCTTTCTTCTTAACGAATAGTACTGGAGCTCCCCATGGCAATACACTCGGTCGTATAAACTTTTTCTTTAGCAGATCATCCAATTGCACCTTAAGCTCTGCCAATTCGGTAGGAGCCATTCTATAGGGTGCTTTTGATATCGGTGTAGTTCCTGGCACCAAATCTATTCCAAACTCCACTTCCCTCATAGGTGGTAATCCAGGTAAATCATCTGGAAAAACTTCTGGGTACTCACTCACAACCGGTATATCTGTCACTTTCACCATCTGTTTATCTTCCTTTATCATCGATGCCAAAACTGGTTTACCCCACAACTCATAAGTTGGTAGTACTGGGGGTCTTTGTACCACTAACTTATACTTAAACCGATCTCCCTCAGGTAAATCAAACTCTATCACTAGGTGATGGCAATCTATCACAGCATGATATTTTGCTAACCAGTCTATTCCCAGAATAATATCAAAATCCACCATATCAATCACAATCAAATCAGGTAGATATCTATTTTCTATCACAATATCTACAGATCTACAAACTTTATCCAAAACAGATCCAGAACCCAAAGGAGTACTAACAGATACCACATCAGACATGATCTCCACACATAAACCACATGTACTCACAAAAGATTCAGATATGCATGAGAAGCTAGCACCAGTATCAAATAAAATATAGGCACTATGCTGTAGTATAGGTAACATACCCGCAACAGTGTCTATAGAAGCTGTCTCATTCCTCTGGAGAGCATAAATCTTAGCTGGTGCTCGCTGACTCTGTCCATGGGAAACTCTGCCCATATGTCCCTCTTTGCAGTCCACTGCTCTGTGTCCTCTCTGACCACATTTAAAACAGAAAACCTGTGGAACTGTCTTCTCTGTGCAAACATTGCTTTTATGTCCCAACTTTCCACATGAAAAACATGCGTTCTCTGTCCACTTGCAGTCCCTCAAGTCGTGTGGCCCAAGGCATCTAGGGCATCTCTTGTCAGAACTCTGCCCTACAGATTTGTACTGCTGCACAAATGGTCTCTTTCCTTTATCTTGAGTAACAACACTGACAGCTGGTCTCTTCCCTAAATATACTTGATTCCTTGGTGGTTCCCGGCTCTTGATTCTACTCAAACCCTGCTCAATCATCTTAGCCTTGTTCACCACTGCTGCATAATTGCTCAGATCCATCAAGTTCACCTGGTACTGTATCTCGGTTCCAATCCAGTGATGAATCGACTAACTTTTGCTTCCTCACTTTCTTTCAGTGCATCGGGTAGAAACCTCATCAGTCTGTGTAACTCAGCCTCATATTCCTCAACTGAAAGCTTTCCTTGCTGCAGCGTATAATAATCTTGCAACATCTTTTGTTTAATGCTGTCGGGAAGTATTCTCTGAAGAAAGCCTGGTGAAACATCTGCCATGTGATCATCCCTGGCATGTGTCTCTTAGTACTCGCCCACCAGTTATTTGCTCTACCAGACAGCAAATATGATGCATATTCCACTTTCTTGTTTTCTGGAATGTCCAATGCTGCAAATGTTTTCTCTACTTTCTATCCACACCTGAGCTTCCAATGGTTTTCCTCGGCACTGGCTCAAACTTGTGACTAAATCCACAACTTGTTAAGGCTCAGCACATCTGGATCGGGCTCCATTACCCCCATGTCCATGCAGCCTTTGAGTCTCTTGCCTCCAGCATCAGCATTTTCTTGAACTATCTGCATGTCTCCTCATATCCTGTTGCTGCTGACCTACCACTCCTATCAATGCATTCACAGCCTGCATAAGCTTCTACATCCACTGAGCATCCTGCCGTGGAGGTGGTAAATTCTCATTGCGACTGATGTTCCTCTTCATTTTCCTCAGTATTTCTTCTCCTGGGCGGCATTCTAAAACAAACAAAACCTTACAGATTAGAACAAGGGTGTCCAACTTGATTTAACAACTTAAATCTAACATCAATAGTTAACTAGACAAAACCCTATTTATCTACCCCTCTCATCTTATCTCACCGTCCTAAGGAGTCAAAACTTAGGTCTACAGATTTAAACCTGCTTGATACCAATTAAGCTGTAACGCCCTAACCTGTTGGCATTATAACGCCATGCGTTCTCTCTTCATAGAACACGCTAACTATAATTTCCACTAACAACATAAATATCACCTGTATAACTCACAAGGTATATAAAAATATTGTAGTCCTCAATAAAATAAATCATATGATAAGATATATTCCATAATCAACAAACTAGACATTGTTGACATAACTGCAGGTCAACAAGTCAAACATGCCCTAAAACTGTCACCACATGAAATCTCCAATTACATTTAAAATTTCAATAAAACAAAATATAAATCAATCATTAAAGTCTTCTCAGATCCATCCTATATCATCTATGACTACAAAGTCATCAGCAGGGTAGTAGTCAGGACGCTAACGCCATCCCCATCATCATAGATGATATCAAAACCCGAAAGATCATAAATCACATTATCATCACCTGCACCTGAAATGTAATAGAATGAGCGGCGAAGCCCAGTACGATAATATCCAATCCAGTTCAAGCAAGATTATGCACAAAAACTGTATAAATGCAACTAAACTAAATGCATAAACAGTTTATTATCTTTTAGTTCAGCAAAACAACACAGTTCAGAATCTAGTATACATAAATCCTGAACCCAGAGTAACTCAGACTCTGCTATAAAAACAACCAACTGATTGAAAATAAGTAATCATATATATATGGATGAGTGGTACTCCCAAACATCCCAATTCCTGAACACCTATTCTATCTACCGGAATCATTTCTTAGCACGAGTCCACTCGGGACAACTCACACTAAGATCATCAGGTTGCCTCACCAGTATCACTGTCTGCCAGGTCTTACTGGTCAAAGCCAACCACAACCAGACAGACAATTATTAAGCCGAATATTTATTAAGTTCATTATGCAATTCTGTTCCTACATCCATCACAAAAATTCTAATCTACAAGCACATACATCAAGCAATGGATTGGTCGTCCTTTCTAAATTTCAAGAATCCAAATCAAATCCTCAGAATTTGATACAACAAACAAAGTCAACCCAAACTCCAGCAATTCTTATATCCAAATCAACCACAGTTTCACAACTCCAAATGTCCTGTTACATATATATATATATATATATATATATATCAACAGACATGATCGCAATATCTTAACATAAAACAACCTATCTAAACTAACCTGATACAGAACTTCCAAACTCGAATTATACTGATCAATAACCCCAAGCACCTCCAATAATATCAAAGAACGGATATTTCAAATCCTTAAATCAGAATTTCCACCAAAACCCTATAAAACATTTCATATGATCAATATCGAAATATCAAAGCTGTCCAATTTCGTATAAAGAGGATTCAAAACTTATACTTACTGATATGGAACGTATAATACTTGTTTCTTCTCTTCCTATTCTGATCAAAACACGAGCTAGGGTTTATTCTTCAAAATCCTTCATGAAATATTCATCCAAACCCTAAGATACTTATACAAATTTGTATATAATCCAAATGAGAAGGTTAAGATCACTTACTTTTAATTAGTAACACCCTCCGAATGATTCTCCAGGCCTAAATCACCAAGAACGCTTCAAACTCTCTTATACGAAGGGGAAATGATATAAGGAAATGTCTGTCGAAAATGATTTTCGCGTCTCGTATTTATAGAAATTTGGTCATACGCCGGCTCTACGCCGGCGGCGTACCTGCAGATTTTGCCGGCTTACACCATACGCTGGCCAGATCTACATGAACGCCGGCAGCATTCGTCGAGGCTTTGATTCCAAATTCAAATCGTCCCTTCATACGCCGGCAAATCTTGGACCTACGCCGGCGGCTTTCATGCCGGTGTAGAAAAGAAACCCTATGAACGCCGGCAGCTTTCCTACCAGCGTTAAGAAAAACGCTACTGTTCCCATCCTACGCCATCTATACGCCGCGGCATAGATTCTCAGGAGACGGCGTACAATCTGTTACAGAGTACGCTGGCAAACTTAAGACATAGGTCGGCGCAGCGTTCTTCATAGAGATGTCGGCCTTTATTTGCAGAAGTTAAGAAAATAATCCAGTTGATGCCAATCTTGTTTAACACGAAATTAATCAAACTTAACCTATTTTTAACATCAACATAAAAAGGCATAGTAGAATCTAGTAGCTTGTGTACACTTATGACTTAAAATTATTTAGTATATTACAAAAGTTGTATTAAGCAATTTAATAAATAGGCTCTATTACTTTGCTTAATCAAAATGGACTAATATAGATAAAAATGAGTAACGGCTATAATCCCTAGACGAGACTATTTACTAGATGTTCCTATATGAGATATAGGTATTCATACTACCTATATCAACCTTCTGAATAGTTACTGCTACTCAGGACCCCCTAGGTTCCCATTGTGAGTGCTTCACTATTGTTTTGCAATACTTTAATTTAAAGATATAAACTGTTGGTTACTGCATTGCATTTAAAAGAGGTGTGTGTGTAATGTGTCTATCTCATGTGTACTTGTATTGATGTCATACTGGGCTTCGGCTCATTCTTTTGTTTTTCAGGTGTTGATAATTATGGGGATGATACCTATGATTAGTTGGGGTATGGCCAAAGTTGTCAAACTCATGATTCTATGTAGAATCGCGTGGAGGGTAGTAGAATCGAACGTAAAATCGAATCGTTAAAAAACGTAAGTTTCTACAACCTTTGCAAAATAACTTTGAAAAAACTATATATATGCTTATAGAAGACATAGAAACGGAAAACTTAGAATACATGATAGATGTAAAAAAAAAAAAGAAATTAAGTTCATTTTTTCATAATGACTTTTAATCTATGATATAACATATATGAAAAAAGAGCGAATAGAGTTAAAATTAATTTATTTTCTATTTTTTTGTTTGAAATAAGTGATACGTTGAAAGAAATTAAAATTTTAAACTTATTAAATTCTTAATTATATAAATGAAATAAATAAATTTTCTTGTAAATTTTATGGTTATAACTTGACTTAAATAAATTCTATAAATGTAGAATAGGAGTTTTTAGGGGATGGAGGGAAAAAGAGAGAGAGTGTGTGGAAACCATATAGAAATAATAAGAAGAAAGATACATCATCTTGTAGAATCGGTAAAATCGGTTAAAATCGTAAGATTTACAAGTTTAATTGTGATTATGTTGAAATCGTAAGATTTTACCAAAAAAACGATTCTACACACAAATCAACTCGGAAGAGCCTCCTAAAATCGTAAACTCGTAGAATCGTATGGGTAAAATCGCGATTTTGACATTTATGGGTATGGCATAAA
Organism: Combretum micranthum; assembly: GCA_024138025.1. Classification (NCBI taxonomy): domain Eukaryota; kingdom Viridiplantae; phylum Streptophyta; class Magnoliopsida; order Myrtales; family Combretaceae; genus Combretum; species Combretum micranthum. Next base: position 225,543 of record JAMXBD010000574.1, read on the forward strand.
TTTTGAGTTACTTAACGAATGGAGTGATTAAGAATCACTGGATTATTATCATTATTCTATATTATAAAACTATTATCAAGCTTATATTTTAATGAGGGCCTAACTATGTGATGTGATCCTAGAAGCCTCAATTTTTAAGCCGTCGAATTTGAAGCTCAACAAGCCATCCGAATGGATGAGAGGTGCGATGATGAAAGCTTCAAAGATTAAAACAAGAGCCAAGAGAACCAAAAGAGTTGATAGGATAGTTTGGGATTCAAAGGATTGAAGATTTTCAAGTCTTTTCATTAATTTTAGGTCAAAGGCATGGAGAACCCTGAGATGAAAGTTATATTGAATGCTGAAGACTTCAAGAAGTGTAATAAAGCTTCTTGGATCGGTTATTACCGACATTAATTCAAAAAAAATTATCTTTTATTTTTAGGTCATGTATTCATTAATTTTGAGTCGCGTTTTTCATTATATCGCGTCGTTTTATTTATTTTAGGTCGTGTCTTTTCATTAATTTTGAGTCGTTTTATTTATTTTAGGTTGCGTCTTTTCATTAATTTTAGGTCTTTATGTAAGCCTATAAATAGAGGCTCCACTTTATGTATTGGCAGATTATCAAATTGAAAGAAAACACTTTTCTTGAGAGAACTCTCTCTTTTGTTCTTTGCAAAAGAACTCCTTTTTGATTTCTTCAATCTAAACACTTGGGGAAATCATCTAGATAACTTAGGTTTCAATCAACAGGTTTGGTTGGGGTCTAGTTCCTATTCATCACTTGTTCAAGACGATCCTTTGGGGATTTGGTTTCCACAACGATCGTAGGGTTCTAGGTTTAATATACCTAGAGTTCTCATCATTTCCTCTTTCTCGAAAAAGTTTGGTCATTGAATCTCCATATCCAAATCGAACCCTAAAAATCAAAGCTTTTTTCCATATCCAGTTCGATAAGAGGTAACTCAAGTCGTTCATATCCTTTGTTTGTCTTGATTTTAGATCTAGCAGTTTTAGTGTGTTTATTATATTAAAAAAAGAAGAAGAAGAAGAGTATAATAAAAAAAAAAAAGAATTGATTTCTTTTAATTAGGTTTCTTGTTTAGGGCTTGAAACTAAAAAAAAAAAAAAAAAAGAAAAGAAAAGTCATTGGGTTTAAGGTTTGTCGCTTATCATCTGATCATACTTTTCGAGTGAGTTGTTTCCAAGCATATTGGTGTTGGGTCTCAAGGCAGGTCGCTTGTGGTTTACATCAGTTTGGAGATTCAATGATGAAACTTCTTTTCAAGAAAGAGGAACGATGTTTTCAAGCATATTGATGTTGGGTCTCAAGGCAGGTCGCTTGTGGTTCGCATCAGTTTGGAAATTGGAGAACGAATCTTTTTCGAGAAGGAGGGAATGATAAGAATCATATGGCGTCATATCATATTTAAGTTTATGTCTTTTTGGGATATTTATTATTTTCTTAGGGATATTTATTGTATCTATTGGGGATATTTAATTTTCTGTGTCTTTTCGGATTTCTTTTTATGTCTTTTCATGTCTTTACATATTTCTAGGAGTCATTAATAGGTTGTTTATTATCAAGTTTGTCTTTACATATTTCTATGAGTCATTAATAGGTTATTTTTCCTTATTTATTGTAGCTTAGTTTTTAGGCTAATTAAAAGCCTATATAAATCTATGAGATGTAACATATATGACATATATTTTTTATAATGAAAATATGAGAGTTTCTACTCTTTGAGTTCTGGAAAGAACTTATTTATGAACTTATCGGGAGTTTCCCGTAGCATTCAACCCCTTTGACTTATCAATCGGTTTGCCATCACCGGTTGTGGCGTCTACGACTATACCAAGATTCTTGCCTCCATATAGGCAATGGGTCGCGGTTTCCACCAGTTTTCTTAGACGGTCCTTGGGGTTCAATTCCATTTGACGAACGGTGGGTCTTAGGTTTAATATACCTAAGGTTTTCCGTATCACTATGTGCCCATGGTTTGTATTTTAGGATACTTAGTCCTCTTTATTTTGAAATACATGATGCTATAAAACTTTTTTTATATATAATGGTCTACTCTTTGAAGTAACCTATCTAGAAATCATTTTAAAAGATATATTTTCCCTTTATGAGTTCAGTTGTTTCCAAAATCTAATTCAATAATTTCAAAATCTAAAATTTGTTTAGAAATTATTATGATAAACATGGCAGCTGGACACGCTATGACCTTAATCTGGGGCATAAAAATAACAGGACTATAAAAAGATATGTGCAAAGACCCGACATGCTCAATTCTCAAATTAAGCACACCAAATCCCCAACCACGTATAACTCTTACGAATTATACGTAAGGTTGTCTTAAAAGAAGGTGTTTATGTTGAACATTGCTATTCGATTTTAGATTGTGAAATCATTTAATTAGATTCTGGCAACAACTGGATTTAGCAGCGGAAATAAATTTTATAAAACAATTTATAAACTTACAAACATTTCAAAACTTCCACTCTTCTTAAATGGAGAATTATTAGATTAAACAAAGCTTTGCAAAAGTTAAATTACAAAACATGAGCTCTACTATGCCCTTTAAAGAATATAACAAGTTTATATCATAAATCCAGCTCTCACTAATACAAACAAAAAGAAATAAAACAACTAACTACATCCACGCTCCTACTCACTTCACTCATCCATAAATTCTCTCCGAATCATTACAAATGCTCGAAACCCGAGTCAAGCATCATCAATAGCAACAACATCATCATATCATCATCTCATCATCCATCATTACCAACATCAACAAGAACTCATCATCATCAACTTCATCAACATCGTCTTTATCAACAACAAAACCTGTAAAAAGAATAACAACAACAAGAATGAGCCGAAGCCCAGTACACAGCAACACAATGATACACGGAGTGACACACGAGCTTAACTAAATGCAAATGCGACAATCACAAGTTATTATCTTTCTTTAAAGTAAACAAATCACACGGGAGTATTCAAACTCCGGGCATCAAGGATCTAGTATCACGTCCACCTCCCTGAGTGGTCCTACTGTTCAACAGACTAGGCAGCCACACCTTTTGGCATAGCCCGGAATACTAGGGGATCCTAAGTAACGTATCACGACGCTCAGGGGGTTGATATAAGCAGTTCGGATACTTATATCTAGATGATATATCCATAAAAGAGAAAATAACTTCATCTAGGGTTAACAGCCGTTACACAACTTCACTTATCTTAGTCCATAACATCACTTAGTCCAACTGTTCCCATAAACATTTGAACTAAATCATATTATTTCATTCCAAGCTTAAGCAAACGTTACGCCGATACCGTTTTCCCCATCAGTTACCCACCGTACCACTTAGGAAAGTCTTATCAAAAGACAGGGGTGGCCTAAGCGCTTAATCTACCGTGCCCCCAATCTGAGCAAGGTGCTATTCCCCGAACCGGATACCGATCTGCTATCTAGGCCAGATACGGATTTAAATAGCGTAAGAGACATCCAATTCAAACAAAGGTTTAAGTTTTTCCATATTAAAATTTATTAAGATATGCCTATCCTAAGCAAAGAACAAACACGTTACTGCGTACCTTGAATATGGAATCCATACATAGCCTCAGAAGGAAATTTCAGAAGATAATCCAGAAGATAAATCAGATATCCACTTCTGTTAAGGAAAGAGTTCGTATAAGAAACTAAACTAAACATCCACTTCATCAAAATCATATAAGAACTTAAGCTATTTATCCATTCATCTCAAAATCATTTTATTAATCCTATTTGATCAGACACTAAATAGGAACCCCACTATGGCTGCGAAGATCACCCCACTAAAATATGGACAGTTCTCCTTTGTCTGTCAAAGAATTTCTTTTCTCTTTGTTTATAGTGTTTTATTACAAAAGCATTAACAAAGAATTCATAAACCAAAAACATTCATTTTCTAAGTAAACACACATTTGAAACAACATATTCCCCATATTATTCAAGGATCATCCTAATTCATTCATCTAAGCTAATTAATAGCTATTAACCCATTTTAGTTTAACATTAGCCAAATTGATTAGAATTAGTCATTTAAGTCATTTACCAAGTCAAATGGATTAACCTTAGCCATTTAATTCAAAAGCCAAGCCAAGTGGATTAAGCTTAAGAAATCTAGTTCATTTTAGTTTAATTGAGTTCATTAAGTCAAACTCATTAGAATTAATCATTTAATCTAATTACTAAGCCAAAGTAATTAAACTAACTCAATCTAATTTATTTTAACTCATTCAAGTTCATTTAGTCAAGTTGAACTTAGATTGTAACTAGATTCATTTTATGTTAAACTCGCATATTTAACTCAATTATTCATTAAATCTATAAATCTATCTAAGTCATTTTTAATTATATCACTAAATCATCATTACACATCAAATATTATTTATCTATCTCATTTTATGTCAAAAAGATCCATTTGTTCAAGTAAATACACATAAAACAATCTATAACAAGTTTTTAGCTTAGCTTGAAAAATGTATTAGTTGAAAAGAATTAAAATTTAAGCACTGATATGTTTCGAATTTGCAAAAACTCAAAACATGAAAGTTGTATATCTCTTTCTTATCTTTCCAACGCAACTTGAATCACCTCAATTGGAGATCAGATGAAAAAGTAACCGGCAAAATACAAAAGGACTACGAAACTAGGAAAAGTTGCAAAACGAACGCCGGCTTTCAACACCGGCGGCGTAAATTAAAAATTTGCCAGCGTTAAGGGTCGAGCGATCTGGTCATCGTTGGACTCTTCAACACCGCCAAAATTCTCAACATACACCGGCAGCGTAAACGTCAACCCGGCAGCGTTGAGTGCTGGCGTACATGCATTACGCTGCTGTCAAATTTTCCCCTGTTTTCATTTGAGAAAAACATTTGTTCAAATTGTTTCAAACTCATCCAAATTTATTTCAAGCTTCTTAAAACTTGTTATTTGATCTTACTATAATCTAATAACAACAAACTCCCACTTCAATCCATCAAACATCACTATAGTCATCATAAACAACTTCAAACCCCAATTTCAATTTATGTTCTTTCTCAACAACTAAACTTCAACAACCATAAGCTTTACAAATACAACTTAAACAACACTTCTCAACTTATATACATCATCTATACAACATTTAAATTCGAAATTATAAATAAGACAATAAATAGTAAACTATACTTAGCTTTTAGAAAAGAACACAAGTTGAAACTTCATCCTCTAGCTCGGTTTCCTCCATCTAGTTCATCTCCTAGTCTTGATTCATCCTCTAGTTGGCTTTGATCTTGAGATTTGTTGAAGAATTTGAAGAAAAGAAAGAAAAATGAAGAAGAAAGGAAGAGAGAAAAGAAGCATCGGTTGGGAAAGGAAAATAAAGGAAAGAAAAGTGAAAGGAAGAGAGAGAGAGCAGGTGAGGAATAAAATAGAAAAGGATAGGAATTAAAATTAAAATAAAGGATTATAGGTATAGGTTTAGAACTATCAAATCAAATATCTATGGTTTCAAGAGTATTTAAAAGTTTGTTTCGGAACCAATATGTTAGAAATTAAAAACTTGCAATAAGAACTTAATTTGAGAATTTATTTTAGATAAAAGATATTTAATTTGAGTTCGGGTTTAAGAACTGATATTTTAAGATAAGCAAATGAACTCAAATTTTACTGAGATTTAGGAATTAGTGTTTAGGCGAATGAATGATTTAGGAATTCTCTAAACACTTTGATGACATGTTTAGGGAATTTGAAACTCAAATCTCAATTAATAGCTAATTAAATTATATCAACTTGTCTAATTAAATCCTATAATTCATTTTAGTCGTTTAATCTATCTAAACTCAATTTCTTATCTTAGTGAAGATTTGGGATATTTCAATATGTATTGACAAAAATTGATACAAATAGTAAACTAGTTATGTTTGGACATAACACACTTAAAATAATGTTCATGTCCAATACCCAACCTATTTAAGGACGCATTTATTAAGCATATCTTGTAAATAGAATGCAGGTTGAAAGGCCCATTTAATAATATAAATTTTTACATTCCATTTTTTTTTTAATCTTGCCACATTAGTTACTAATTAAAATAAGGTTTGGTTTTAACGTTTCAACCAGACAAATAATTATCATCTCTCTTCATTTTCCTTTTGGTCATCACACAAACACAGTAATCAAATCATAGCTTAATTTCAAAATACCTCATTAAATTAAATGTACGATTTTTATTTTTTTTGTTTTGTTAATGCTAAGGCTAATGATAAGAGAATTTTGTAATTAAATTAGAGCTTACAATGTTTAGGTACACATTTAATTATTTTTATTTGATTCAACAATAAAGGGGCACACCAATTTATTTTCTTTTGACATTATATAGTTATTAAAAATATAATTTCTTGGACGTCATTTTTATTCCATAAAGTTTGGTAGATCTCATCTCATGGAGTTGCAATACTACTGTATAAGAAACTAATTCAATGGCTAGTACGCGCTTTCCTTTATTATAAATATCAAAATTTTAATATAAATGATATACGCAAATCATATTTGATAATTGTTGTCATAGCTACCATTTTCTTTATTACATTTATCAAAATTTATATTGTTATGTAACCCTGTGTGTTCATGTAAAGGTATACATAAATCATTTGTTCCTTCAGATTTATTTGGCGTGTAATACTAATTAAACTTTTTCCTTCGAAATATATAGAAATGATAATATTGTATGTATGTATGTATTGCTGTTGTTGTGCAAACTATAAGATACTTTTACACAAGTATTAACTATGAATATGAATTGCCAACAATGTGTGCAGGCATGGACATACTAAAAATAAAGAAGAAAATTCTAATATGACAAAAGGAATTGAAAGGAAAAAAAAAAAAAAAACACTATGATGTCATCTAAGATAGATTTAGAATGTGGTTACCACTTAGAGATGGAATGGAGTAAAATGGAATCATAAATGAGGATGACAATTTCAATTGCACATATCATAGTAGTCTTGTATTTCTTGCATGAGCATTCTCTCATAAAGCTGTGGATTCAAATTCTTTTCATGTCTTTAATTTTAGTGACAATTTTTTTTCTATTTTACATATTTGAACCAATATTCATGTCTTCATTGTAATTTAGACATCTAAATTCTGAATGGGGTTTATACAAGCTACAACACTTTTTGACAACTTGAGAGAACCAAGACAAGAGGCATCATCTTTTGAGTCCCTAAGAAGTAATTTATATTCTCTATGTTATTGCTATGGAATTAAATTGCTACTAATATTTATGGTCCGTTTAATTTGCTGAATGAATAAGAATGTAATGAAATTACTATTACTAAAGAATGAAATAGAACTATAATAGGATTTTATTTGTTAATTTTTTATTTAAATGGGGGTATTTTGAAAAAAAAAAAAGATAATTCTAGCATTTATTGTTATTCATAAGCTTGAGTAAAGAATGACTATTCAATATTTTTTATAATAAAGTTTTTTTATGAAATCGCTATTACGATCAATTAAACACCGCGACAACTTTTCATAAGAAATAAGATTGTAATGAAATTGCAATTACAATGAAGTGAACAAGTAAGTAATATTTAGCAAACCTTAAAAAAAAAAAGGTATTTTGGATCTCCGTTTAATAATTTATTAAACAAAAAAAAAAAGAAAACACATTTATTAAGGGTATATGTCAATAAAAACTTCTATAATCCAAATACAAGCTCTGTTTAGCAACAATAAATTTGGTAGTTTTGCATTGCATTCATTTATTAGTTAGTATGCACTTAATGATGCTCTACAATTCTATTTTTCATTAAAATCACCCAAGACTTTGTTTCGCATGCAAATGAACAAATTTTGGAAGATCCTTGTTGTGAGAGTGGAGATTGAGTTAAGGTTTGTCCACGATGTTAGATATTAAAAAATAAAAAAATAAAAAAAAAAACAAGTTACAAACGCAAAATGCTAGACGGGTTTTTACCATGGGCATGAGTAAAGCAAAACCAGAAGTGTTGAGTAAAAGCATAAAGGAATGTTGGCTTTAGCTCCAGTAGTAGCTAAAACCATCATTTGATAAGAGCCTAATTATATGATCTATTATTTACAGTAAAAGTAAAATATTATGTATAGATATCCCATCATATTATTGGCGTGGATTATTGCCACCTAACATGTACGAAATACTAATGCTGCCAAGAATATTTTGCATGGTGTTTCCCCAACTCCAATCTTGTGGACTTTTGATGAAATCGAAATTCTAAGAGCATATAAAATGGATGATGTAGTTGAAGTTTCAAAATCAACTACTAATTCTAAATAACAAATAAAGTTTATTTCTTGGTTTGAACTTATTTGACTTATACTTGTGAGGAGCGATTGGGATCAATAATCACAAAATCTACATGTAAGTTACATAAGATTGAGATACATTATGATAGCAGCTTTGGTACAAAAATTTAAGGAAGCATGTGAATAACATATATTTATGACGCTAGTCATATATTGTTGTATGAAGCTGGTTAAATACTATTATTTGTTGACGTGAAGCTTGATATCACAAAGTTTGGTCTTGAAAAGATTTCATGAATTGTTAGTTTCTACCATTGCTTAGTATGGACTACCTCTTTCATTCGTGGAGTATGGTGGAATTAGAACATTATTTGACTATTTAAACAAGCATGTTATTCATATTTCTAAAAATACTTTAATGGCTAATATGATAAGGATTTTTAAGAGGAAAAATATAGAATCATCGATGTTTACTTTATCTGATGTAAGTAGCAAAAGTTTATTACCTATTCACACTATTTAATCTATTATCATTTTTAACAACATAACAAATAAATACAACTTAAAAGAATATATGGTTTGGTTTATATAAACTTTTCCTAAAAAGTAAAGGGGGTTATTAACGAAAATAGTACCTAAACTTTCACAAAAAAAATAATAATAATAATTAAGTATATGAAGTTTGGTTTTGAACAACTTTATATCTGAATAAAGTTCGTTGCTTTTGTTCATACTTGAAGTTTGATTTTGACGATTTTAAAACATAAATAAAGTTTTTATTTAATTTTTTTCATACCTAAAGCAAATGAAATAATGTACGAAAAAAGTACGTAAAAAGTTTGTTCAAGTACTAAAATTGTCAAAACCAAACTTTATGTATGAAAAAAATCAATGAAAACTTTGTTCAAGTACTAAATTATTCAAAACCAAATTTCGAATACCTAATTGGTCTTTTTGTAAAAGTTCAAATATTATTTTTGTCATTATCTCAATTCCCAGAAGTAAAACCTTTTGATGAACAATGTGGGACTATTTTTTGTTATATAATTTTCTTTAACATCTTTAAAGATTTTGTAATCATACATTATTAATACTACAATTTGAATGATGTGTAAAACAAATTTTAAAAAAATGGATTAAAAACATTAATACTTTTATACTCGATTATCACTTTGAGTTTAAAATTTATCTTATACAAAACTAAAATTTTTTTATTTATTTTAAAATTTTAACTTAAAAATTTGAAAGAATAAATTCTGGCAACTCTGAAATCTGACTAGGAATTCCCAATTCCATAAAATCGGAATCAAAGCCATTAAAGAAGGTTTCACGGTTGGCTTCAATTGATTCCAATTCCTAGCCGATCCAGGTATGCAGCCATGAATGTCTACCCTGATACTTTATTATATAAGCTAGAAATTACAAGAAGTAGCTCAAAGAAAGGACAAATTGCAGTAGGTATGAAGTGGGCCATCGATGAAGCGACATTTGAGCATCTTTTACGACGGTCCTTCGGCACCAAATTATTGTGTGCACTTGAAGTAACAAACCAAGCGCCAATAATATTAGAAATAAGAAAAGAATCGATTTTTACAAGTTCAACGCATACGTCATGATTATAGATTTATAGTAATAAATATGAATATCAGTAATAAGTCAACATTTTTGGATATACAATTCAAATTATGAGTATGACTACGGACAATTTTTTTGTTTGAACCATAATCTTAGCGAAACCTGAAGCACTACAACAAACTTTGCCGGAAACAACAATTTACAGCACCTTCATTAAATGATTAAAATTATAATAAAATTTATATTTTTTATTAATTAAATAAAATTATAATAAATTTATATTATAGAAAAATAAAATAAAATTGTAATAAGATTTATTTAATTTTCTATTTAAAGGTTAGTATTTTGAAAAAAAATAATAATTTTAGTGTTAAATTAGTTTTCATAAATTTGAATAAAAAATAACTATTCAATATTTTGTATAATAAAGATTCATTATGAAATCGCTATTCAGTAAACTAAACGTCGTAATAGTTATATATAAGGAATAAGACCATAGTAAAATTACAGCTAAGTAAACAAATAATTAATGAAAGAAGTTATAAAGATTTCACATATATAGTATTTTGTTTTTCTCCTTTAATTATTTTGCAAGGGAAGTCGTATTTAGTTTATCTAGTGTTTATACTATCAGATTATAATAGGTAGTTTTATAAAATGGCATATTTTTTTCAAAAAAAGAAAAAATTAAAATAGAAATACAAGAAAAAGGAAAAAGCAGCTCGTAACGGTAAATTATATATTTTTTAAATGTTTATTTTACTAAATTTAATACTTTATCCTATTTAAACTTTTATCAAAGCCAAACAATTCCAGGTACTTTCATTCGCTGATCACTATTAAACCTCTAAATAAAAGAGTGTACCTAATTTTTTTAGTCTTAGGAGCGAGAAAATTATTTTTTATAAGCATTTAGCAAGAATACTTAGCTGATGTATTTATATTAGGGTACCGTAGTTGTAAATTGTAATCTATGGTTACATTTGAGATATTGGTACAAGGTACATGAAAATCGTACTTGCTTTATATCCTGTCAGCAAGGGGTAGGTTCGAGGACCGGCCGGGGTCCGCCTCTAGATTTGGAAAAAAATAATTTTTTAATTTATAAAAAATATACATATTATGGTAAAATGAATTTGATTGCAGTGATCATATAAATACAACGTGCGTCTCGCACTACATGTATTCTTAAAAATATTGATGTGAAAATACACATAAAGAATAACTAAAAATGAGAAGATAGGAAGGAGGAACAAATAATCTTAAGGAGCTCAAACATACTAGCGACAAATAAAAGAACTATATAGTATTAACCTCACTTTTTTAGAGAAGAGGCAATATGTTCTTTACTCTAAGCTCTATTTGAATTTTTATGAGAGTATTTTGGCAGCATGACAACGTTTTTTTCAATTTCTCCATCTATTAAATAAGGAGGAGCTTTCAGTATTTATAAAGTTTGCCTCCTTGTGATATTTATAATATCTTATTGTCCATCAACGAGCAAGATGAATCCTCCTAATGATGGATTTTTCATGACTCTCTGGCCCATTAAAAGCCTCTTTAAGTGTATAGCTCCTCGAAAAAAGTTGAGAACAAACGAGTTAGTCCAATCCAATGGGGTTGTGCTGAAAATTTACACCCACTTTACTTTGCAGGCCATCTTTGCCCCGCCTCACATAACTTACAAGCTAAAACTAGCCAACCCACTTAAGGGTTGGGTTAGCCTGTGAACCTACATAAGGTTTTTTTTTTTTTTTTTTTTTCTTTTTTAATATGAGAAAACCCATAAAAGTTGAGAGAGAGAGAGAGAACAAAAATCTAGTAGTAGTAAATAACTATACGCGAATATACATTACAAAAACTAACAAAATTAAAAGAATAAGAAAGTGAAACATTAATGTTAAATAAGAATTTTTTTAATCCTAATCATTTATGTATCTTTTAATCTTTATCAATCTTTTATTCATATAAAAATATTTTTTAATTTTAATTAAAAATAACATTTATATTTAGTACAATTACATTGTAATATTAAAAGTTTAAGGAAAAAAAATATTAGTGAGTTGGTGGGTTAGCCCATACAACCTTCCAACCTACTTGGGATGGCTAGGCGGGCTAAGTAAGCTCAGCAATTGCATAGTAAAAGCTCAATATTAAATGAATTTTGACATATTGTTAGCAACTTGGATCGCTAAGAGATGAGGTTACTACCCTAATAAAGATAGACCTATCATAATATTGGCGAGTGTCTGGACATCTAGCCCAATTAGCATCAATAAAGGTAGTGTGAGAAGTATAGCGTGTGCAATTAATGGAAAGACCTAATTTTGAGTGTCTCATGAAGATAGCAAAGAAGATGTTTTGCTACCTACATATGATTTATGATGGGATTGTGCAAGTATTGGGTCCATAATTTATTGCAAATTTGATATCCAATGAGTAATTAAGGGCATTACAGTGCACGAACAATCTCACAATAGGCAACAAGGTTTAGTAAAGATAAAGAACAAAAAGCATTGAGATGACCCCTAGAATACAAAGGGGATTTCACTGTTTAGGTAAGTGCATATGATGGCATTTAAGGATGTCAAAGATGAACTAAGATTGACATTAGCATATACTTTACGCTATACATGTAAAAACAAAAGCCACGAGAGAAGTGTAGAGGACCAAAGTCTTTCATGACAAATTGATGGGAAGAACCAAAATGTAATCTTCAGGAATTGGAGCATTATTAATAGTGAATATGATGTTATTCATATAAAGAATGACCAAGGAGTTAGACTTTTTGCAAAGATGGACATGGATGTATTAGCTTTACTCTAACAAAACCTTTATTATAATAGAAAACTGTTGAAGCAATAGACTAGATGATAAGGAGGAATATGTTTGTATCTATACTTGCTTTCGGGATCTGCTTGGTGTACTTTTCTCGATAAACAAATATACCTTTACTAGATTATTTAACTTGTAAGCTCAAAGTAATATTTAGTTCTTCCATGAATGACATCTAAAATTTACCCTGCATAACCTTTGAAAACTTTCCATAATATTTTCATTAGTAAAATAAAGATAATATCATCCACATACATTTGTAGAAGAAGGATAACATTATCAAAATGTTTTAAGAACAAGGTTTGTATTAATTACCATCTTCAAAAACCCCCTTGATAGAGAATAGATGGTCATAGTCTAATAGGCCAAACACCCTCCTTATGGGCTGACGAGTCCATGTAAGGCCTCGTAAGTGCTTGGATGGAGAAGCTCACAAGGGTCCTTAGTCCACGACGACCTCGACTAAGTAAAGACTTTGGTTTGGCGCTAAAGCTCCACAAGAGCCTTAGTTTGGCGAGGACCTCAGTTTTTCGCCCAACAGTGCTCCCAACTACACACATACCAAGGACCATGTCTCTACGTCCTTCTTGATGTTCCAAGGAAATAACTCCAAGCTCAGGCACCTCCACATGTAAGCCACTCAAGTCTAATGTAACCTGTCTCTTTATAGGTTATAGCCTACTTGAAGCAAGATCCCTCCGCAAACCCCCAATTAAGTATGACCAAAGACCATAAATAAACTGTAAACCCCAAGTTTTTTTTGGAATCGATTTAGCCTAAAACCCTAATCTGGAAGTCAACCGGAACTTTAAAGTCAACAAAACCCTAGTTAGACATAATAGCTTAAGTCGACAATCCCCAATAAGCAACTCGGAGAAAGTAAGAGTGTAGAATGTAAAATAGTGCGTAATTACCTGAGGAAGCTTAAAAAGATCATATTACTAAAACCGCAATTGGTCCTGAACCGAATCGGACACAGTTTTGAAAAACGTGTCCCGGGGCTCGAAATGATAAAAATATTCCGAATATACCGTTAGACTCGTAAAAATATAAGGTTTTCAAAAATATCAGTTTATAATTTTTCGGTAAGTAAAAATAACAAATATCGTAATTATACACATATTTTCTTACTACTGGCACTTAAATTGTCATGCCTACTTTACATTACACTATTCATTATTATTCTACACTATTCTTTTATCTCTACTTTTTCTTACACCTACTCTTACACACATCATAACATATAACTTTACTTTTTACCTTTCTCATAACTTTATTTCACATCTACCTTACTTATAACTTCTTTTAATCCACAAAAATACAAAAATAAATCTCTCTCCCTCCTTCTACTCTACTTGGCGGTGCCCAATCCCTTCACCCTCCCCCCTCCCACCCCCCACCCACCCACACCCACCCCACACCCCCCCCCCCCCCTCTTGCATCTCTTAATTTATTTCAATTTTCTTTATTTTAATCACTCAAAAATCACTTCACATTTTTTTATAAATACCTCATTCCTTTTTCACTTCTTTCACATAATTACTACCCATAAATTTTCTACAAAAACTCTCTCCAAATGTCCTCTTAAAACTCTCTCAAAATAATTCCAAAACCACTTTCTACCTACAACAAAAAACCCATAACCACATAACACTACCAAAACCTTTTTTAGGTAAACTTTCTTATTATTCTTCTTCTCCCCATGTCATGTAACTTTACATGACCATGGTGTGAGTTTCGAAAGACTAAGTGTTATGGAAGCTACACTATGTTCATGTATTGTTCTTGTTCATGAAAAATCCATTTATGTTTATATTGTTTTATTTTGTTATTGTTATCATATCTAAGTATTATTATGTATATATATACATATTCTTTAGAGCATATAAGCTCACTTGCAATTTATTTATTTTCATGCAATGTATTTATTTATTTATTCCATTGCAATTTATTTATTTCTTGTTATTTTAATACTAGCCTCTAGTCTTAGACTTGTCCTCATCAAGTCAAACAAATTTTTATTTCTTTCATTTTATTTTTTCTTTTGGGACTAGTCTACTTCTTAGCCCAGGAGCCTTGAAGAAACTGAGACTCCATACTTAACTTTATTTATTATTTATGTTATTTTGCTTGCTATTATCTCTCATAAACCATGTTCATTTAGATTGTTGTCCAAATTTTCAAGCTCTAAAAATAATTGATAAAAATGAGATTTATCACTTAGGAATGAGTTATATGAAATATAAATCTATGGTTTAACAAAAGTAAAAGTTATTCCTTTCCAAGTTTTAAGAAGAACTCACTACAATTTTGAAACTATTTTGTTTGAAAAGCCTTTCTATGTCACTTTGTTATTCAAAGAGGAAAGTGAATTTTAATATAGAAATGACTTTAGGAGCAAGAAGTAAGAATTTTCAAATTTAGATCTTTTCAAATAACTAGTCAAAGAAAGATTTTATAGAACATAAATGGGAAAAGTAGCACTTAGAAGAAGAAGAAAATTTCTTTTCGAAAAGTCATAACAAGTCAATTATAAAGCAATACTTTGAAAACAAAAAGAATCAAAATATTCATTTCAAAATAATTTCCAAAATAAATTCTTGAAAACTGTAGTTTTCTAAACTCGTAATTTGACATTGTTTTACTTAAGAAACATAAATGGACAACAAACACTTGAGCATGAATAATATGAGATAAATAGCTATAAAAGAGAATTTTTCAACTATATAGATAACTAAGTATTTATCAAACAAATTTTGAATGATTAATATTTGAACCAAAATTATTTTTGAGTTGAAAAATTCGTGGAGAATTTTGTCGCCACTTTTTTTCGGAGCCTATATGATCTTGTTTGTTAAAAATAGTTTTAGAAATAGGTAGATCTTTTCGAATAGTTAGAAATCAATATATTATATGCGCAATTCCAAGTTAAAATGACCAAATTATGGCCGTTTTAAATTATAATTTTTTTTATACGAACTTTAACGTTCTCATAACATTGTTTTGTCAAAATTCAAGAAAATCATCAAGAAAT
Source organism: Combretum micranthum (assembly GCA_024138025.1). Lineage (NCBI taxonomy): Eukaryota > Viridiplantae > Streptophyta > Magnoliopsida > Myrtales > Combretaceae > Combretum > Combretum micranthum. Next base: position 241,296 of record JAMXBD010000574.1, read on the forward strand.
ACTCATTTTAGGTATTTTCTTTGGCTAGTGATTCCGAGGAAGAATACTATATCCGAAGACTATTTCTATTAAGTGGAGTGTGTGAACGACTCATCCGATAGAAAAATCATACGTCATGGCATCGTGAGTTTATTTCTTAAAATGCTTTACTTGTTTGTGCTTGTAATTTAGTTGCATTAGAATTAAGAAAAGACAAATGAATATGTTGTAAAGATAATTCTTTGAAGATCCTAAGAATATCGAGGCCATAATTGATTTCATGTTTGTTAATATAACACTGATTTGTATGAAATTCCTTGATCACCTTAAATCTGATAATAATAATGTTATGATATCATAAATAAATAAATGGATTCATGCATACCATGAAGTGAGTCACATTGCATTAAGGATATCACCTTAATTCATGATATCCTTGGGTGAGAAGGATTATAGCTCGGGTCGAAAACAACACTTGGCGGAGCGACCGAAAGCGATTGCTTGGCGACATGAAGAAAATGCTTAGCGGAAGATCCGAAAGTAAGGCTCAATTCAAGTAGACTTCATATGCTTGGCGATATTGGTCGAAAGCATAAATCTTTTTAACAAAAACTACTTTTTTTGAGTTATGTATCACTAAAACCCGAATGGAGGGCGCAAATCCATTCAACATATAGTCCCGAAAAACTATATCTTTGTTTGCCCACGTGTATGTTGCATTCCATTTGTTTACTTAAACAACTTGTTTGAAATTTTGTTACAATAAGTTATTTATGGAAATAGTTTATCACTAAGCCTATTAGCTTATACCCTATAAATATCTTTTGCAGTTCCCTTATTAGTGGTTGAGGCCACGAGGACCTTGCAGCCAGGTACCTTCTTTTTGGGTTAAGGAATTTCCTAAAATAAAGTTTAGTAGATAAGATGTAAAATACTACTCCTGTAATAGATTGTGTGAATAAGGGAATGTCCCTAAGTTTTGTAAGACATCGTTATAAATAAAAGAATATTATGAATCCTCTTTTCTTAATATGTTATTACTCTTCTTAAGCTTCATAGTTCCATGTATGGTCCTCTAAAATTGTGAAAGCACGCCTCACACTTAATATCAAAGCTTTTGGGAATGGCTAAGGTGTCATACTTAAGCTTTAATATTGAGTGTGGCAGACTGTTACGTTTAGGGTACCCTTTGGGACGTGACATAAACCCTCAACCCCAAAGGTATAGGTACCTTATTTTATGTTGTCTTATCTTAGTCTAGCTTATCATAGGCCTTCTTACTCTTATAGCATCCTACCCTCTCGAGTCCATAAGTAACTTAAGCATCAAAGGACAACCCCCTATGCCCAACTAACCATGTTTTATGTGTGTAGGTCCATTGTACTCTAGCACTCTCTCTACCAGTGGTATCCACCAATACAACCTAGATCTACCTAGATCATTTCTTTGTCACACATGGATTATCGAGTTGATATGGTAAAAGCGTGAATACTCTCTACCTATTACCATTGTCACACATTGTTGTAGTCGTATAGTTTATTAGTTAGCTTCATTTACTACCCTAAACAAGCATAAACACAAGTAAAGTATACACGTACCTAAAATGCAAACTCGATGTGAAACTTAAGAATTTCTAAACGCGAGTGATAAAGTAAGTAGAGTATTTAGAGTAATAGGTTCCTCCAAAATTGACTACAGATCATATTTCTATAGCTATCACTCCTACCTAAATATTACAGTACTTATATACATACTTAGTTTAAAGGTAAAATGTTAGTTTAGAGAAAAAACACAAATAGATAACTAATTTAATAATCTTTAGATTTCCAAAGTAACTTAAACCCCTATGGAAGTATTCAAATAATTTCAAAGGTCTTTGATAAAGAAAGAAACAAGTTTGAAAAAAAGAGGTATTATTACACAGGGCTAACACGACCTGTGTTAGAGATTGTGTACTTCTTCATGGGTCTAAAACATAACAATGTGTACTCGGTCATGTTGAGCATAGATCAAGATTTTCATAGTTTTCTTGGTACTGTTTCAACTAGGATTTGAAACACCACACATGTACTCAATCGTGTTGAACACAAAAACAAAGATTACTCGAATACAATGTGCTATAGTATTTAACACAAGCACAAACCTAACTTGTATATTCAATATGTTGAACACAAAACGAAAAGTAACATGTGAAATGGTGGTACAGTGTTGAACACGGGTATGTACACGACCCATGTACTCGGTCATGTTGAACACAGAAAAAGGGTAACTTGTGCAAAATCGAAAATTCCAATCTTTTCCTTATTACAAACATTTAAAACAATTAAATCCAAATACAATCTTTTCACATGTCTATCCACCGTTTTGACTAATCTTGCAACCAAAAGACTATAATTTTCATCAAAAATGTTATTGCCTTTTTATGAATTCGGTTAATCCTTCGTCTTTCACTTTTCAATCTTTCCTTTTTGAGATTTCTCAAGAAAATTTCCCTAAATTCTTGTTACTTCCTATAACATATTACAATAATCACTAAAAACTATGAGAATTCAATAATCAACGGATTCTTTTGTCGAAAACAATGTATAAAAGAGAAGAAAATTAACATACATTAAAATCCCTATAATTATACTATTATAATTAATATTATTTTATTACATATAATTATTTGTATTATTATAGTAATATAATATTTAAAGATATTATGTATATCAATATAATAATAATATGTAAGTATTTATTAATATAACATTATAATATAATTACATTTATTTATGTAAAGAGTTGAAGCTCAGCTCATTAAGGTAAACAAGTCTTAAGCAAGTTAGATCACAAATCCTTAACGAGCACAAGCTTGAGCCTACAATTTCCAAGCTTGTTAAAAGCCTAGCTTGGCTTAAGCTCGTAATTTTTAAATAAGTCGAGTCCGAGTCTTTAAAAGCTCAACTCGACCCTGCTTGTTTGCAGCCCTAAAGATAATTGTTATAATGATATTGAGAGAGAGAGAAGCGTGGGTGCAAATAGAATAAAAATGTAACTAAGTTACTTTTGGAGTCCAAATTGAAGAAATCTTTGCTTAACATAATAGATGATAAATATTATATTAATAGAGAGAAAATGACACAAAAAGTATCAACGTTTGAGGGTACGTTCATTTGAGGTATCAACTTTTTGAATAATAGAAAAGAAGATTCAACGTTTTGCAAATTGAATCAAATAAGATATCGAAGTTTACCAAAGTTTATTTAAGACATCAATACTTGGGTTAATTTTCCTTTATTTTCATCAATAGTTAATTATAAATATTTTATTTAACTCATTTTGCGAAACATCAATTCCTCATTTTAAATATTTGAAATGTTGATATCTTAAATGAATTTAACCCTCAAACATTGATTTTTTTTCCTTTTTTAGTCATTTGAAATACTAATTCCTTAAATAAACTTATCCTCAAGTATTAATATCTTTCTATGTAATATAATATACATAATATAATTTACCCTATTAATATGTATGATAAATGATAGATATAATATATAGACTATTTAATTATAGGTTATAAATATAACATTTTTAGATTCTATAGATTATCTAATTACATGTATAACTTACAAGATTCATACAATTAGGTATAATGTATATCATATAGATAGATATCATAATCAATGTATATATCTAATAACCCATATAATAGTTATCTATAACATATACAAAACATGAATTAATATAATATAATTGTATTTATATATATATATATATGTATAATAAATTTCTATAAATATATATACATAGTTTATAGATTATAAATACATAATCTACATATTATATATGTTATATATGTAACAAGTAAATTGATTAAATGATTGTGTATATGTGTATATAATCAATATATTAGATATGTTATATACTATAGATTACATATATAACATAATATTATATATATATATATCATATTACCTGTTTAAAAATATCTATAGCATAATGTGTGTGTGCAAGGTATGTTTAAGTAACTTTTTTATTTATTTTAAAATAACCAAGTAAATATATAATATTAGTTATATTCTTGGTTTGATATTATAATTTATAAGTTGAACTAATTGCTGCAATATGCATTCCTAGTAACTGAATTTTAAATGAAGTAAATAGTATGATACAACATTTTTAATCTATTACTATTAATATTATTTTTAAGGTATAACTTTTCAAATTGTTATGTATTCTTTATATCTAAGTAAACGAGCAATTTACGCTCCTTATGAGAATTGAACCTCAATTGCCCAAACCACACTTATAATGATACAACCATCAAATTAGTCTTGAAATACTGGGAAAGAATGTGGTGGAGTTGTTTTGGTTATAACTAACACCAACCTAACACATGAGATGAGGTGATGAGGCAAAGAGAATGACATTACCTAAACCATCTCATACCTGCTTCTACTTCTATACTTTAGTTTTGAAGTACAATATATTATTATGTTATATCTTCATGAACCTTACGCCTACCCATATCTAAACTAAAATAAATTAGTACCGTTAAACAAACAACTTTTGAACTTGCACATGGATGCTAAATTATGCTCTAACTAATATAATTTTATGTTAATGTATTGGCATGAGCTATAAATATACAATCAAAAACTAAACTAAACTAACCTTTAAAATGGAAACTAGCTCCACAATCAACACAAGGTGGAGAATTTGCATTGTAGCTAGTTTTTTAGGAGTGATCCTTTTACTAACCCTTCTTGAAAGGAGCCATGACAAAGTAAGCATTTCTACAGTTAAAAACGTTGTGATTTCAATTGAAACAGCCATCCCTGCTACAACAACAGTTCAAGTCACAAAGCCATCAAAGTTCACTAAAGATGAAAAGGTTGTGTATGAGAAAGGAGAGAAGTGCCAAATCTTTGATGGTAAGTGGGTTTATGAGCCAAATGGAAGTCCCATGTATGATGCTATCAAGTGTCCATTTTCAGTGACCAAGTGAGTTGCCAAAGGAATGGAAGGCCTGATTTTGACTATGAGAGATGGAGTTGGAAGGGAAACCATTGCGACATTCCAAGGTAAAGCTTATAGATTATAAGATAGCATCTTCTGTTTAGAGAAAAACAAAAACCTTGTTTCATAAGTAGACAAAGAGTAAAGTACCAATCATCTTTGAAGGTTTAATGGCACAAACATGTTAGAGAGACTTAAAGGGAAGAGGGTGATCATAGTAGGAGACTCACTCAACAGAAACCAGTGGGAGTCTTTTGCTTGTCTTCTATACTCTACCATTCCTTCATCACAGGCTTATGTTGATGTAAGGAGGAGTGACTACAAGGTTTTCAAGGCAAAGGTGCATTGACTTATCCATGATCTTTTTATGGTTGTTTATTGATCAAAATTGGGAAGAAAGAGATAAAGGAATTCCTTCACTCTTAATAGTTTGGTGTCTAAAGTTTTAAATGATGCAATTTAGTGGTCTAAACTTTAAAAGTTATTCAATGTAGTATCTCCATTACATAGTATACTAGTTTAATTTTTTTTCCCTCTTGTGGACAAAATAGGCTAACTGTCATAATAACCAACAATATTCTAACATTTACATTGTTTGACAATTATAAATGGTAAGAGGAGGATGGTTAGTTGAATGTAATGCTACATTATTACTAGTCATTTCTAGAATTTAACAGTGTCATTTAATCCAATCGGCATATGTTATCTACATGAAAAATTGAACAACTTTTAAATTTGAAATATTGAATTGCTTTTTGAAACTTTAGACACTAAATTGTCTCGACTAAAAAGATAGAGACACTTCTTTGGCGTTCTTTATATTAGAACTCTTGATATCAAGCATTGTATTGTTAAATGTTTTAGGGCTATAACGTTTCTGTGGAATTCTACTGGAGTCCTTTTCTAGTTGAACTAGAGTTAAACAAAACAAATGGATTAGAATTTTAAAGCTTAGTAAACTCTCTGCCTCGTCTGAAAGATGGAAGGGTGCTGATGTTATGATCTTCAATACCGGTCACTGGTGGGTGCACGGAGGAAAGTTAAAGAAGTAAGAAGCTACATGAAAGCCATTGTTCAATTTTTATTTTTATGTTAGACAAGCAAATTTTACTATGAAAACTTTCAGGTGGGATAAGTTTGAACACAAAGGAAAGGTGATTGAAAACATTACAATAGAGCTAGCACTACAATGGGGTTTGGAGACTTGGAGCCGTTGGATTGATCGATACACTAACCCAAAATCAACGAAAGTATTCTTTAGAAGCATATCACCTGAGCACAAAGGAGAGCAATGGTGCTATAACAGAACCCTACCCATTATGGATGACTCCTACAGACCAATATTTCCTAAGTCTATTGTAGAAATCACTGAAAGCACACTAAGAAAGATGGCTACTCCAATTAGGTATCTTAATATCACTAATCTATCAGAATTCAGAAGAGATGCACACCCAACAATCTACACAAGCAAGCAAGGAAAGCTACTAACAAAGAAGCAACGAAAGCAACCTGCAACTTATGCTGATTGCAGCCACTGGTGTCTTCCTGGTCTACCCGATACATGGAATAGACTTCTATACATCACTAATGTTGGAATGGAACAGCTCCATTCACACTCACCACCAGAATGAATATCTCTCTTGTTTGTTTCTTGTCTTGTACAATCAATCACATGTTGCAATTAATTTTTTCTTGAAAATTAAACTATTTCTACGAGCTAACATGGTCCTTGCCTTCTTATAATTACCATAAAAAAAATGGTACATCTAAGAAAAATGTTCCAAGTGCCAATAACATTGTAGTTTAATAGCATTACTATCGGTCTCTAAATATATGGGATATATCAAACTCGAATCTCTCTCCCCCCTATTTTAATATGGGGGCAAAAAAAGGCCATCCTAATAATCCCTTTAGCTAAGGTTCCTTTGAAGAGGAAAAGAATTCGAAAGAGAAAAAGCTGGAGGAAAGAATCAGAGGGATAAAAATGGAAAGCAAAATATAAATTCACTCGCATGGATAAGAAAGGAAAGAAGGTAAAAGAAAAATTAATTATATCTTAAGATATGCGTTTTTTTTTTTTTTCAAGGATAAAATTGTTATTTTATTGATTTGCCTCCCAAATCTCCCAAAACTGGAAAGAATTGCTTTGGTGGACCCAAAAGGCAATTTTTGTTTCTAAATCCATCTCCTCCCTTTTCTCCCTATTCCAAACAATGGAAAAGAAATTTTTTTCTATTAAATTCCTTCCCTCGATCCAAAGGCAGTGTAAGAATACACATTAGATAGAAATATATAAAAGACTAAGAAAATGTGCAAGACAAGCATGATATACAAGAAACATCAAATTTCATTTGAAATTCCGTATTTGATGTATTGGCAGAAAAGCATGTAAAAGATCTAGGGAGAAGAAACTAAACAATAACACAAATTCATGGAGGCTCTAATTTTTTGCCACAAGACCAGATGTAACAATGCAAACGTTAGTAAGAAGCACTTCGCTTTATTTTAATAAACCATAGCTACGAATAATTACATCTTCATGCACTTTAGGCACCTTCATGTTTGAAGGAATCACGAAATGTGTAGATCAGTTCTCACATCATTCTAACCATGCAAAGTAGTTCAGAAACTTTATAGACAGGAGTAGTTAGCCTGCCAACATGAACATCCAACAGGAAGGCTAAAATCGCCATCTCCAAGAAGGGGAGGCCGCAGAATCTACGATATTTATTTACATTAAACAAGTCATACGGAAGCTTACAGTAGCTCCCACTCATGTTCACCCATATCTTGGGTCGGAGACTTCTCTTTTTCAGCTAAGTCGAGAGCTGGCCGTGTCATCATTTTGCTTTCTTTATATAAGTGTTTATCATCACCATACAGTAAAGCAAGTTGCTCATATTCCCTCGCCCTTGAAGCCTTCTTTTTCGAAGAAAAAGCATCCCTCATCTTTTTCTGCAGTAAAATTTTCGTTAAATGGATCCTGGCGCTTGATTGAGTGGTACACGGGAAAAAACAATGGGGGTGTGGGGGATGGACGACAAATAATTACCTTGTAACGCTTCTGTTTGATATCCCTGCAACTTAAAAAGTGGAGCTCTTCTTCATTTACCAAGACGCAAGATTCATCTAGCTTTGCCTTTTCAATTTGGTCGAGGGCTGCCAGCTGTGCCTCTGAATTGGATGTGGAGTCCCTTTGGTTGGACTTAAAATCAATTGATTTTCCTGCAGAGACATGTTAACATCAGGTATTGCTACTTAATATACAGGCATAACAGATAGGTAGATATTGATTTCTTAAATGTTTCAGCATCTCTTCAGCAATCGAGGACACTGATATGATGAATGTGAAATATATATTAGAAATTTTCTTCCCCCACATATGATCGGCTAAAAGTAAAAGACAGCGCACAAATGTTCATACAAATATCACAAAGGGATAACCACAATGGTGAAAGAGGTATGGCTCTGATGGGTAGATATTGATTTCTTAAATGTTTCAGCATCTCTTCAGCAATTGAGGACACCAAAATGATTGAAATGTACAAGAGGATTTTCAATATGTAATTATAAATTTTCTTGCCCCGCATATGATCGGCTAAAAGTGAAAGACAGCGCACAAACGTGCACATCAGTAGTTAAAATTCATAGCTAAAAACACATTAGGCCCATCCCTTATTGCAGTCTGCAGCTCCCCAGCTGAGAAACTGTGTCCAAACTCAGGATTCAATGCCCATGAACACATTGTCCATCATAATGGCAAGTCTAACAAGAAAATCGTTGCATCATATGATGAAAAAAGGGAAGGGTAAAAAGTTAGAGGATCCTATAACTTCAATGACATAAAGAGTGGGACTTTGATGGCCAAAAAAAAAAAAAAACAAAAGGAGTGGGACTTCAAAAGTATTGAAGCAAGTGAATTATTAGAAATTAGATGAAGTGTTCGTCCAATCGATAAATAGATGATAACTATAAATCTATTGCCTTGATGATTTGCCGAGAAAGCAGTTTGTATGCCAGTGATCCTTCAGCTGATATTCCTAGGCTTAATCAGAAAAGAAGTAATTGCACTGACGTGTGTACTCAATGTGCACCCTCATTTTCATCAAAAACATGCCAGGCACCCTTTGTCCTCTTAAGAATGCACACACAGCCTCTTATTTCAAAATTTTTCTCTTCTGTAATAATAATAATTAAAAAATTATCTGAAGTTAAAAAGTAAAGCACAACGGCCCTAGAGTGGTTTTTTCACCCCCCCAAACCAAACACCAAAAAAAAAAAAGAAAAGAAAAGAAAGAAAAACCAGATAAAAGTAAAAAAACTGTCAAATAAGGGCTAAATGCATGTTTTTAGACATTAAAGTGTTAAACTATTCTTCTGAACAAAAGGGGATAATGTGCACATCAAATAACCCCTAAGGAGGACAAGTGAAAGAGAGAGAAAAAGAAGACAAGATTAACAAGAAACTTCAATGGCTCATTGCAGCGCATTCTAATCAGCTACTCAGTTTGTCATTTGAGCATGTGTTTCCCAGCATGACAAACTTCAGCTCATGTGTTCAGTTCTTGAAAAGATGCCTAAGCTGCATGTTCACAAAGATAATGGCTGATGACAACATGAACATATTAAAATCAGTGAGACTGCACCAAAATTCCCTAATTATCCACTAATACTTAGTGATCCTTTTAAGTATGGCTCCCTATGAATGTCCTTTCCATATAGAGGATAAATGGCAGAATTTTAAATAAGCAGCAGCAAGATGACATAATTGCACCACATTGAACAGAACACACTCAAATCTAATGATTTTACAATCCTGCAACATAAATAAAAAAGAAGATATATCTTAGACCATTAGAACCCCAAAAGATTCTTTCCCAGACAAAAAAATTAGAAAAACTAATCCTCAATAAACATGACGACTTGGATATTTGTCAAATCTGGGAATGATTCGGCAGCTTACATTACTACTTTTGGTGCCCATGTAAAATCACTTTAAATTGGTATTGTTCACAAGCCAAGCTTAACCTTGAATCAGTGATCAAGCTTACTTCCATATTCTTAGTCTTGCATATTCTGGTCAAAATAAGCATCTTACAACCCTATCAGGTTCTACTTCTACAATGCTCTCAATACTGTAAAAATACAAGTAGGATGCAGAGTTAGTAATATTGATTAGACAAAAAACTGCAATTTGACATAATTTTTATACCTCTTCTACGAACATACATCAATTAACATTAAACTATTATGCAGCATAAGATAGAACACTTCTTCAAAATCTTTGTAAGAGAATATAAAGATGTTATTCAAATGCACAAAAAAAATTAGAAGAGAAATAAAATCAATCAGAACATATTGTACAGATAAATGAGATATCTCTACAGCCTCCTAACTGTGGTGCTGTGGAGGCCTTTTGTTGTATAGTTCAAACGTCGGAGAGAAATTGATATTACGAGGCATAAAGGGAAGAAAAAATTCATTAAAAGAGAAGAGGGGAAGGGGTAGGGATGGGGGTTGTCATTTTGTTTTTAAGAAATAATACCTGAATAAGAGACATTGGCCTCTGCACCAAAAAACTTATCACTGTCAACATCTTCTTCTGTGGAAGAGCCCAGAGAAATGATTTCATCATCCAAAGGTTTGTCTGAAAGTAATAACCCTTTAGCCTAATGAAAGAACAGAGAATAGAATGGAAATTGACCTGGAAAACTAGCCATTGACCAGATAATACTCACCATGTGAATCAGCACATGAGCCACTAGGGGATGAGAACTGTACTCTAACTTTGGCCCCAATTTCATCTTGTCAATCATCCCAGATGGTGATCTCAGAACCATGTCAGATACACAATCACTCTCCTTTTCAGTGTCCTCAGTACATTCTTCCATTTGGCTTACCTTGGTAGCTTCCAGTGTGGTACACGACATTCCTGGGAACTTGTGCATTGTGTTGCCATCTTCAGTCAAAGGCTGGCTAGAATATGAGTTTTCACTTTTCAGAGCATCTATCACTGAATTCTTTGTGGGTGGCACATCCATAACAGCATGACTTTCATTAGAAGGCACAGCTCCATCATTAATTTGCCCACGGTATAAGTCGCAAACAGGTTTTGGAGGCACATTCTCAGTAGGAAGAGATCTGCAGAAAGATGAAGCCTGTGCCACTTCTTTCTTCACATCATATACCTTTAGATCCTCAGATTTTATATCACCATCAGCCTTTGTAGGCCTCCTCATACGTAACTTTGCCTTTTTCATGTCACCATCTTTGTATGGTTCAACTAAAAAATCAGAACCAGTAAATTTTCCAGATTCCATTGAAGATGGAGGAAGTAAATCTTGCATGACTTCTGAATAAAACTTTTTACACTTGCACCAACAGTCTGGACCTGATTCCCAACATATTTCACTGTGTCCTGTGCAAGAACAAATTAAATATATAATACTGTGCAGGAACACATTAGAAATATGATACAGAAGGTTTAACATATGACAAATGAACACTGCAGATGATCCTAATTTTGAATGAATATGAAGTTGTAACAAATATCACATGAGAAGAGCACTGCCATACGAAGTTAAGTAGTAGTAAATGCTGACTAAGAAAAGAAGAAAATGATAGGTAACAATTCTTTCACCACGACTTCCTCAAGAAATCCCCCATTGTCACAAGTTCTAAGGAATCATCAGTGTCAATATATTATGTCAGTTAGTCTTCGTTTGCAGAAGAAATGCATACCTGAAACAATTTCTTCCACCTCTAAGCACATGGTTTCAAACTTTTGATATATATTCCCGACCCAAGTGATGCCTTTCACATCCATTTTGATCATAAAATATTAGAATGCTGAAATGAACATAGAACGAATCTTCTCAGTTTCTATATCAGGTGAAAATTTAATCAAGCAACAAAAAATAAGATATTACACTAGCTATCAACAATTATTTTGAATCTGTATTCTATGATCATAACATGGGGTAGAAACCATGCTTATGCTGCACCATCATCACTTAACTGGCCAAAGTATCAGACCAAAATGACAAAGAAAATAGAAGGGTTTTAAACGAAAACTCGTTGTTATGCAGCCTCCATTACACTTGTAAAAACTTAAAAGCTTTTTCATGCCCAGATTTTACAATTAATTCTTTATCTTATGGCAATGAAGGACTTCACATAAACCTCTTGGTGACAGGGCTTATTTATAACTATTTTAGCTTTAATCCTGTTGTTTGACCTATCTGGCCCAGGATTGAGGTTCAAGTTTCAGAAATACATAGTGTAAACTTATACAAGCATATTTGCAGACATTTTATAACGCCTGAAAGCCATTGTGGAAACTCAATTAGAAGTATCAAAAATTAACCATCATAACACGTCTGGCACAGAATCATCAAAAATGATGGACTGCCTCACAGGATAGGCAGGCACCTTTTTCATTGCAACCACAAAGTAACCCACACCCATTTATATGTGAGATTAATCTGTGGCCCAAACTTGCAGTAGTAAAGGTTTTCTCCCTACCAAAGGGTTTTGCCAGATTGTGAATCCCTAACCGTAGGTCAAGTAGTCCCTAGTGTTCTGCCTACATAACATCAAACCAACACCTTGGTTGTACAAAGAGGGATCAATTTTCTAAATCACCTCATAGATAGTTAGTTCACGAACTCCATGCAAGTTGGGTTCATTCATTCATCCAATGCATTTCCAAGTGAAAAACGCAATTCTAAATTCCACTTTCCAAATATTTTATCAGAACATCATTAATCCAATCATCCATATACAAATTGCCGAGGCCCTTCCAGTCCACACGACATCAAAGAAGTTCTTCCACTGGGATAAAAGAAATTCAATACTTAAGAGATGGCTGACAAAGAAATAGCCTATTTGATGCAATACAAGAGACATTAAACCACACAAACAACATCCCATATGCATCCTTTCACGCACAAAAGAGAATTCACCTAAAAGTAATCTCTAAAATGTTTCTAAATTTTCCGAAGCACAGATAGTAATTACTATTTTCACAACACCGATGCTATAGAAATATGTAAACCCATTTTTATTCAAAATTTTACCATTAATTCAACACAACTCCAAAAGGCACCAACTTTCTCAACAAAAAAAACAAAACACCAACACAAGCAACAGCATAACACAAGCTTCTTAATTTTTTCGGTTAAATCAACCTTATTAATTCCATGTAACAAAACCCTCGAAACCCTCGACAAAACGAATATTAATAATAACAATAATTTATAAAAGAAAAAAAATTATACTAACAAGACCTAATAGATAAAGTACCAAACTTTAGAGCTCGATGAACTCATACCATCAATCGAGACAGCTTTTTAAGCATGATCGTGACAAAAACAACACAAATACATAATCACATGAGAATGAAAATGATAAGAAATTTTATATTATTTCTGGAAATTTTAGAAAGAAACTTACGTGTTCCACGAGATAATGAAAACCCAGAAGCCAAAGGAGAGGAAACAAGAGTCTAGAAGGAATAATATGTGAGATTATGCTTAAACCCAACCCTTTTTTTTTTTTTTTTTTGGTTTTTGCTTTTATAGCACACCAATGTTTTGTACCGAAACCAAAACACTACGATAGAGAAAAGAAGGCAATACACTGGCAAATACTTCACCTAGGTTTTTTCCATGCTTAAGTCATCCACGTGGCAAAATCTGGAAAGTACAATAGCAATAGCTAGTAGCTACCATATTCGTTCGGATATGGGAAAAACATAAAAAGATTATTTAACTACCCATTTTAATGACTTATATCTCTATGAATTTTTTTTCCTCTCCCTTTTATGGTGCTTTTATAATTTAGGAGGGTTTTTTTTTTGCTATACATTGTAGATCGTCGTTTCTAATATAATGATGGTTTAAATCAAAACATGGCCATCAAATGGAGTCCAACTCATAAACTGATAACCACTCTATTAGACTCAGATCTTACCATAAACACTACAATATAAGGCCTCATGCTAAACATCCATGATCCTTACTCAACACCCGACCACTGCCATTGACACTCTATTTGCCTTACCTTATACATCGCTCGACATTAGTTACTTGGTCAAACTCGGCTTTCACAATAATAAAGTAGTAAGCTTACCTTACGTCCTCCATAACTACTGTCAACCACCCACTTGTCCACTTATCAATGATCCCATAATGCTTACAATTGTTGGATCAGTCAACTATAAATATTCACTTACACTATGGGGATGGTAATGTCGCACTCAACTCATCAGATATACTTAATTTACGAGCTTATTACCATGATTTCTGACTTAAGCATTAGAGTGGTCATGTTAGACCCATGTCTGGCCTCTTATCGCAGTGATTTCAACCCAATATATCCTTATCTAGCTTTCACCATATTCGAGCAAGCAACACAATGTATGTATAAAATTAGATTTGATATAATGAAACTAAAAAATAACATAACTGTTGAATAAATCCATATAAATATAAAATAATTTGACCAAACATAAGATATAAACAATCCAAAAAACATAGCAAAAAATAAAGAAACAAATAAGTGTAGCAATATGAAAATTATATAAATATCCAATAATTTAAGGAGAAAAATAAATATCCTTATATTTGTTTAGAAAGGTAAATCATATTTACAAATTCAAAAATAGAATAAAAGTCAATCAAGAGTCAAACAATTTCATAAATATTTTTTTGAAAATTTTCGATTTATGCCCTAAATCAAGGACTAAAATTTACAAAATCTTAAAAACATTTGAAAATACTCAAATAATATTAATTGAGTTTATGAACTAATTTTAGGATTTCAAATTATTAAAATACACATAATATCGGTAAGTTTCACTCACGATATCTGAACTTTTTTCGATTGTAACAAAATTATACCAAAAGAAATTTTCTTATAGAGAAAGTACCTAACCTTTTTTAAAATTTCACATAAATTACATTTTTCGTCCAATTGCTGACATGTCATATGGAATAAATTAAAATAATGTTTTTATGTCCTAGCTGGATTTGAACATATTAAAATAATGTTTTAACATTTTTAATTTTTTTCTCTCTCCTACATGATCTGGACCCATTAAGTTTTTTTATTTTTTCTAATTCCCCATCTCTCTCCCTATCTATCTCCTCCTCTTCCTTCTCTTCCTCTTCTTCTTAAAAAAGATTAAAAAATCAACCAACAAAGTTTTCAAACACCTAGAAGATAAAATCGAAAAAAAAGAACCCCAAATTTTGAATATGCAAAAGAAGAAATAAACAAATATGGACACAAATAAAATAAAATGAATACACATAACAACTCAACAACAAAACTAAACAAAGTCAACTTAAATCTGAAAAGGCAATATACCTAGAAGATAAAATTGCAAGTTTCAAATATCGATAAGAAGAATTTAACAAAAATCCAAGAAACTTCCTACTTTACCATCAACAAAATCTTAAAAAAAAAAAAATTAGAGAGAGAAAACTTCACAACTATGGAGTTTTTAGAGAGAGTGTGGGCAAAAAAATTTTTTTTTATAAAAGAACTTTTTTAAAATGTTTTGTGTTGTTTTTTTTTTTTTATTTGAAGAAAAGAAGGAAGAAGAAGAAGCGAGGAGGGGAGAGACAAAGAGAGAGAAGAGAAAGTTAAAAAAAAAAGAACTTTTTTTAAAATATGTTCTACGATTTTTATTTTCTTTTTATTTGAAGAAGAAGAAGGGGAGAAAGAGAAAGGAAAGTTTACAAAATTGTTTTTTAAAAGATGTTTTGTGTTTTTTTTTTTTTTTTTAGAGAAAGAGGACTTGGAGGAAGAAGAAGAAGAGAGAAAGAAGGGGGGGGGGGGGGGGGGGGTTGGGTTGAAGAGAGAGAGAGAGAGAAGGGAAAGTTTAAAAAATTATGTTATGTCTTTTTTCATTTATTTGAAGTGAAGGAGGAGGAGGAAAATGAAGAAGAGGAAGATAAAGAAGAAAAGAGAGAGAGGAAAGAGAAAGAGAGAAAAGTATAAATAAATAAATAAATAAAAAGCTAACATGGATAAGAATAAATAATATTTTAGACTGGTCTACTTGCTACGTTAGTGAGGAGATGAGAAAATGAACAATTTTCGGTCCATATGCACTTTAAATGAAATTTTGGAAAAGTTCAAGTACTTTCTGTGTAAGAAAAATTTCTTTAGGTACAATTATGTTACAATTGAAAAAGTTTAGGCACCGTAAATGAAACTTACCCCACAAAATACCTAAAACTAATTTAACTAACATATGACGAAGTAGACATCGAAGATTGTGTCATGTGACACACTTTAGTTAAAAAAAAACCTATATTTTTTTCACTTAAAAATTCATACATAGATTATACAAACCTTATCACACCCCTATAGGGTAACCTAGTCGTAATAGTAAGCTATGTAACTAACTGAGGTCTCCAAAAAGTTGCATAAACATTGTACAACTAATGTCCCTAATTGGAGTAGACAACGAAAACATGATCGAAAGTTGTTTGAGTGAGAAAGATATTGCACACACATATATATATACAACCACAAAGGAACATATAACAAATCTAGAACTTCATAAGAGCTTTATAAACCAAGGTCTACGGGGCTTGAACCGAACCCCATAAGCAAAAAGGCTATAAAGATAAACAAACTTAACTTAAGCTATTACAACCATGACTAGTCTCTATTACATATATGGTCTTCGCCTTAACAAAATACATGGTCCAAAGAGTCAAACTCTCGCACTTGAACTTGGTTTGGTCTTCTTGCTTAAAACCCAGTAATTCAACAATCTAAGAGAGTGTGAGCACATAAAGCTCAGTAAATAACAAAATTTAGCACAAACATTAAGATTAAACAAGTAAAATTAGCAATCATATGCAACAAACATGGTTTGAATAACCGGAATTCAAACCTATGGTGATTTACGCCCTTCTTAGGGGATAAAGGATAATTTCAGCAATTCATGCCCATGAGAAACTCAATACCGAAGTAGAAGGATTTTCTCTTCACCTAACCTGTCTGGTGGAATAGTCTCTACCAGAGGTCCACAAGACACGAGCAGTCTTTTAGAGAATCATTTTCGTTTTCAAAATAGAACTTCCACTTGACATAAAACTTGAGAAATCTCAATAAGTATTAATGTAAAACATTGAAAATTTCATAATTTTTAGAAAATAATCCTAAGAGTCAAACACCAGAATCGAAACCCTAAAAATCGAACCAAGTTAAAACTTAATTCTAAATAAGATCAAAAACGAGATTTCTTAATCTTGAGAAAAAGAGAACCCTAAAAAACAAAATAGAAAATCCAACTATCGGTTAAATCAACATCCGTACGCCAATCAAATCATCTATCCGATTCCTAAAATGCAAATCAAAACGATATATCCAAATAATGCTTGACAACGAAATGCTAAGATCTTAAAACCATCGGTGAATTTTAGAATAAGAAATTTCAATTTTCACTAAAAATCAAACTGAGTCAACTCATAACTCCAGACTCAGTTAAACGATCCCGAAAACTGAAAACTATTAAATAATCACAAATAAAATGAGATAAACCATAGATATCGAACTAAAAATATGATACGGTCAAAACTCCAAAATTATATCTTACGAATAACTCAATAAAACCGGAAGTCAAATCGAAACCCTAAAAGTCAACAAAGCTTACAACAAACCCTAGTGTTTAAGATCCGGCAAACCATCGCTCTTAAATCCTAAAAAACGAAATGAAAATAATTGTTGATAATAGTTCGTAATAATATAGGAAAGTTTAAAATATCATATTCACAAATTTCTAGCGTCCTTCGGATCCAAACGGGATCAGTTTTCAAAAATCGTACCCGGGTATACCAGATGGCAAAAATATTCTGTTAATACCAATAGACTCGTAAAAATATAAGGTTTTCAAAAATATCAGTTTTAGAAATTTTCGATAGCTAAAAATTACAGATATTGCATTTATACGCGTATTTTTATTACTACGATATTTTAATTATCTAGTTTATTATTCATAGTACTTTTCTACTATTCATTACTATTCCTCTATCTCCTTTTTCTTAGTACCTATTCTTACACCTACATACCTATTTTTTATAATTTTCTTTTCCCATAAAAATTCTACACCACATATTATCAAACTTCTCTTACACTTTTCTTTCAAAATTAATTTTTAATCAAATTTCTCTCTCCTCCTTACAATTGTTGTCCACACTTCTCTCTCTTCTCTTCAATTATTTTCTTTTCATTAATTTAATTATGTCTAATTTTCACTCCAAAATTTTATAAATACCTCATTCCTCCTTCATTATTTCATACAATTCATTTCACTACCAAAACTCTCCCAAAATCTCTCCACAAATCCTCTCTTCAAAATTTCTCTCTACCAAAACTCTCTTAAACCAATTCTTTATAAAAATCATTCTTTGTACACAAACTATCCATCATATATCACTACTCACATATACCCCATTCATCTACCATCTTCATACCACATAAACACTTTAGGTAAACTTCTTCTAACCATTTATTTACTCATGTCATATAACTTAACATGATTATGATATTGTTTTGAAACTCATATGAGTAGTAAAAGCAACATGTTCATGTTTTGTTCTTGCACATGAACTTCCTATTTTATTATGTTGTTATGTTGATTTTATTATTGTAATTTCTTATTCATATCTATCTAAATATATTTATGTATTTATATATAATCTTTAGAGCATATAAGCTCACTTGTTATCTATTTAATTTCATTTCATTTTTTGCAATTTTATTTATTTCATGCTATTTCTTTAAGACTAGTCTTTCTAGTCTTAGGCTTATCCATATCAAGTCAAAACAACTTTTTCTTTATTTTCTTTATTCTTTTGGGACGAGTCTATTCTTAGTCTCGGGATGCCTTGATGAAGCCAAGGGTCCCAATACTTAACTAGGATACCTTGACGAAGCTAAAGTTCCCAATACTTGATATTTTTATTATCTTGCTTATTATTATTTGTTTCCAGTATTTTCTCATATTCTTATTATTTTACATGCTCATAATACTTGCATCTACATAATGATATTGTCTCAACTAATTTAAAAGTAGAATTTTACTTTATTAAAGGAACTTAAAACTAAATTTTCTATTATGTGACTTGTCACAAAATAATAGAGTTATTATCAACAACATAGAAATAGAGTAATATAAGTTTTCTCAAAGTTTTCTCAAAAACAAAGATAGCTTTACCAAAGAAATATAATAAATAAATACTTTCTTTGTATATTATGGTAACCTAAGTTTTAGCAAAATAATTTGTTAATATTCAAAGTTTTCACAAAAAGCTTAAGATTAAACTCTTTTTAACTCCATAACAAACTAAAAAACAAACTAGTTTTAAAGTTAAGATGAATTCAACCCATAAAGTTATAAACCCCTTAGGAAAATAATGATTTTCAAGTTTCTAAAGAAGAAACTTATTTTCAAAGAATATAAATAAGATAAGATTAAAAATAAAGGATTTCATCAATAAAAAGGATTCTTTTCAAAGGAAATAAAAGAACAAGTTATAGAAAACAAAAACTTATATTTTAAATAATTAATATAAGAAGACAAGACTCATTTTCTAAAAACATTCTAAATACAACTTTATAAAAAGATTTTTAACAACTTAATACACTTTTGATAACTTTGATCTTTTATCACTAGAAGTAAAATTTATGAAAGACTAAGGTTAAAGGAAAATTTACTTATTTTGGAAACAAGAATGAAGAAAATAAAAGAAGAATATACCATTTATAATAACCTATGAAAATATACAGTTTCTTCAAAATACTTTAAAAAAATTTGTCAAAGTTAAAGTTTTAACAACTCAAAATGAATTGTTTTATGAAATAAATTGTTGAGATACTACCATTATAAATTTTGCATATAAATTAAGCTTATCTATATACTAAAAAGATTTATCAATCATATATATAGCTATATTTTCATCAAAGGATTTTTTGAATGAAATTGAGTTGGAAAATTGTTTCACAAAATCTAGAAAAATTCGTTTTGAATTTGAACCCTATGGTTTCGGAGCCTAAATGACCTTATATGATAAAGATAATCTTAGAAATGAATAGATCTTTTCGAATAGGTAGAAAACGGTATATTATATACGAAATTCCGAGTTAAAATGAGCAAGTTATGGCCATTTTAAATTGGAATTTCATTCGATACGAATTTGACGAACATAGTAAAATAGAATTAGAAAGTTTAAAATAGAATTTCTACGAAATAATCATCTCAGGTATTTCTTTTGTCTAGGTGACGAAGGATACGAGATTACCTTTCCTAAGGATTACTACGACTAAGAAGATCGCGAAATGAACGAGTGAGTTATTCCTCTTAATTTCGTTACCTTGCGTATGCTTGTAAAGTAGTGGCATTAGTATACTAAGAAAAAATAAAAATGGATATATATGGGGAATTCAGGGATATGTATATATATGTGATTCTATGTTTATGCGTGAAATGAGAATTAAGAATATCGAAACTTCAAACTGTCTGTTTAAGTGTTTTTGTTTACTTACTTGTATGACTGCTTATTATTTGCTAAATTGATTTATCACCCCCCTAATAAACCTTAATAAGGTTTGGCTTAAGAAAAATAAAACGCTCACGCATAGCATCCATCGAGTCACATCTCTTTTGGAAAGGCTGCTACTCCTACGTGTAGAGTTGGATTGGCTGTTATCGTGCTGTACCACGGCCATGTTCCTTCCTAGAGAATCCAAATTGTTCGGGGAATGTGACTCTAGGTTCAGAGCCGAGCCAACTGAATGCTTTGGGTGGGGACCTGGGGACTAGTAGTAGAAGATCGAGGATCTTCATTGTCGATTCCCTAACCTTTGATACAGAGGGGTAAATCCGTTCTATATATGGTTTCTGGATAACTATACATATTTGCGTAATCACGTAAATGTTGCATTATATGCATAGCATATGTATGAAAATTTAAATAAACTTGTTTGAAAACATGGTGCGAATGAAAAGAAATACTTCACTAAGCTGGTTGTAGCTTATACCCCTATAGATTTTGTTGAAACAGGTATACCCGTGGCTTAAATTGAGGATCATGACGTTAAGAAAGTCATGGAAGGATGTTAAGCTTCTATAAAGGCAATGGAAACATAAGATGAAGTTATTTTGTAAGGTTCCTTATATGTAATGTATGCTATATTAGTGTTTTAGAAATTCTAAGAAGTGTATTTATTTTGATTTGAAGACAATAGAGGGATACACCCATAAGAATTGTAATTTACCATGTTTACGTTTTATTATAAGTATTCTCTTTGTCTTGTTACATAATTATTATTAATGTAAATTGCGCTACTCCGATACGTTCCATTGGTTGTGATGTACGCCTTATACATGATATGGAAGCTTCTACGTGACTAAGGTGGTCATTCTTAGGCTTTAGTATTGTATACGGCGAACTGCCACGGTTAGGGTACCCTTCGGGGCGTAACAATTAACACTCCTACCCAACTCCGACACAGACGACCTCCTTTGAAGCCTGCTTAGTTTCTGCGAAGTTGACAATCCTATAGTAACCTATAAGCAGACTCACTTATCCCAACAAGCATTACCACATAATCAAATTTGTTAATACGTGACAAGAATACCATGCTAATGCAATATGATGTTATGAAATGCATATCATATTAATATTAGAAGTCTATTAAACTTAGTTCCATATTATCAAGTAATCATATCAACTTCAAACACTCAATGAGACAACTATAAATTAATGTCAAACAAGTGGTTGTCACTTTAATTATTAAGAATTGCAATTCAAACATACATTACATACCATGTAATAATTCCCATCCCCATGCAATAGGTTCCTTATAGTTACTGTAAACCCCAAGAATTTTTATATTAATAGAAATAGATAGAAAAATAAAAATAGAAAAATATATAGCGGTTTTGAAACCAACCAAGAGTATAGAATGAAACTATAAGTAGTATTCATTCTGTCTATGGTCTCAAACCCTAAATTAAAGCTTCTTAATCAGTACTAATGCTATCGATAAAATTTCAAAACCTGTATCAAAAACTTTATATACAAGAAATAATTTAAATAAGATTTCAAGTTTATTAAGAAGCAAATATTTAATAACGCTTATAGTTAGAAAACGGTAATTAAATGATGAACTATTAGGGTTATAAATACCTAATGGAAACTAAAACAGATCAATAAAATCAAATCTAGACTTCAGATGAAAATTCTGAAAACCATTGTTCAACTCGTTAGAAAATTCCGAGTCCATTAGTGCTCATATCTTAAATTGACCTATTGGACTCAAAAACTTTAATCGTGTAAACTCAAAAGATAAAAATAATTAATTGCGTAAGTTTTAAATTCAAAATTTAAACTTAATAATAATTTAGAAATTTTGTAGTATACTTTGTAAATTTTTGGAGATAAAACTCTTAAAATAATTGACATATTGATACCCGATTAGCTTAATAAACTATCCTAAACTAAATAATTGCTTAATTAAATATTATTTAAATATATTTTTAAAAAATTCTGGTGCACAAATCATCCAAATATGGCTACAAATTGCATGCTATTTACGATGAGGATTGCCTTAATGTTGCTGCAGCCGACTCCTTCATCGTTGCACACACAATTTGCGCAACTAAGGTCATTAAAAGTCAATAAAATCAACTCTTGATCCAATTAAAACCGTCACGCCCCGAGGGGTACCCTAAACGTGGCAGTCCGCCGTACACAATACTAAAGCCTAGGAATGACTACCTTAGTCACGCAAAGGCTTCCATATTATGTACAAGGCGTACATCACAACCAAGGAGATGCATCGGAGTAGCGCAATTCACATTGGTAATAAATAAGTAACAAGGCAAAGAGAATACTTAATATAAAACATAAGCATATCACATTCAATTCTTAAGGGCATGTTCTTCTATTATCTTTAAATAAATATACGTCTCTAATCATATAGGTTAGCACATATAAAGGACCTTACAAAATTTCTTCATCGTATGATTCCATATCCTTAATCATCCGTCCATGACTTCCTTAATGTCATGATTCTCAAATTCAATCCACGAATATACCTGTTTCAACAAAATCTATAGGGGTATAAGCTACAACTAGCTTAGTGAGATATTCCTTTTCATTCGCACCAATTTCAAACAAGTTTATTTATTAATCACACATATGCTATGCATACAATGCAACAATCACATGATTACGCGAATATATATAGTCATCCGGAAACCATATATAGAACGGATTTACCCCTCCGTATCAGAGGTTAGGGAATCGGGGTTGAAGGTCCTCGACCTTCTACTGCTAGTCCCCAGGTCCTCACCCACAGCGTTCGGTTGGCTGGCTCCGAACCTAGAGTCGCTTTCCCGAGCGATTTGGATTCTCCAGGAAGGAACATGGCCCGTGGCACGCACGATCACAGCCAATCCAACTCTACGCGTAGGAGTAGCAGCCTTCTGAAATAGATGTGACTCGATGGATGCTATGCGTGAACGTTTTATTGTTCTTAGGTCAAACCTTATTAAGGTTTATTGGGGCGATCAATCACTTTAGCAACAATAAACAATCATACAAGTAAGTAAACCAAATCATTTAAACAAGCAGATCGAAGTTGCGATATTCTTAATTCTCAATTCACGCATAAACATAGAATCATATATATAATCCCGAATTCCCCAAATATATATCCATTTTTATCTTTTCCTAATATACTAATGCTACTACATTACAAGCACAAACAAGGTAACGAAATTAGAAGGAATAACTCACTCGTCCATTTCGCTATCTTCTTAGTCGTAGTAATCCTCGGGTAGGGTATTCTCGTATCCTTCGCCACCTAGACAAAAGAAATACCCGGGATAAGTCTTCCATGAATTTCTATTTTTGGAGATTCTAAACTTTACTTAAAATCGTGGTAAAATCGTATAAGAAGAAATTCCAACTTAAAATGGCCATAACTTGCTCATTTTAACTCGGAATTTCGCATATGATATACCGTTTTCTACCTATTCAAAAAGTTCTATCCATTTCTAAACTTATCTTGGTCATAAAAGGTCATTTGGGTTCCGAAAACGTCAGGTACAGATTTAAAACGAATTTTCTAAACTTTTGCAAAAATCCATTTTCTAGCTCGACTCCATTTTAAAGAAAATCCTTTTGTAACAATATAAATATATATTTGATAAACACTTTTGAATATATAGGTATGCTCACTTTATATGCAAAAATCTCAATGGTAGTGTCTCAACAATTTATTTCATAAAACAATTCATTTAAACTTTAACTTAAAAATTTCTTTTAAAGAAACTTTATATTTTTCTTAGGTTGTTATAAATGAGTATAATCTTATTTCATTTTCTTCATTCCTTTTCCAAAACAAGTAAATTTTTCCTTTTATTCTTAGTTTTTTATAAGTTTTCGCTTCTAGTGATAAAAGATCTATTTTCATCAAAAAGTATATTGTTCAAAACCTTTTTATAATTTTGTATTTAGGATGGTTTTTAGAAAATGAATCTTGTCTTCTTATATTTATTTCTAAAATATAAGCCTTTGCTTTCTAAAACTTGTTCTTTCATTTCTTTGAAAAGAATCATCTTTATTGATAAAATCCATTATTGCTAACCTTACTTTATTTATATTCTTTTGAAAACAAGTTCTTTCTTTTAAAAATCATTACTTTTCCTAAGTGGGTTCCTTATGAGTTGATTTTTATATTAACTTTGAAAACTAGTTTGTTCCTTAGTTTTAGAAAAGAATTTAAGTCTCAAACTTTCAATATGAACGATTTATTTTTCTAAAACTTAGATTACCATAAAATACAAGGAAAAATTTATTTATGTTTTCTTGGTAAAACTATCTTTGTTATTTAAGAAAACTTGAGAAAACTTGTATTATTCTATTTCTAGGTTGTTGATAATAACTTCATGTTTTTGTGGTAAATCATATAATTGGAAACTTAGCTTTGAGTTCATTTAGTAAAAGAAAATTCTATTTTTAGACTAGTTGAGACATTAACATTATGCAAATGCATGTATCATGAGCATATAAAATAATAAGAACATAAGAAAATACTAGAAAAAATAATAAGTAATAAAATATCAAGCATTGGGAACCTTACTTCATCAAGGAATCCCGATCAAGTATTGGAGCCTTAGCTTTATCAAGGCATCCCGGGACTAAGAATGGACTAGTTCCGAAAGATTAAAGAAAATAAATAAAGATTGTTTTGACTTGAGATGGACAAGTCTAAGACTAGAAAGACTAGTCTTAATAAAATAAATAAATTGCATAACTTGAATGTAAATAAATAACCAAATGAGCTTATGCTCTAAATAAATATATATCATAATATACATAATAAGTTAGATTAGAAGCAAATAATAACAATAATAATAACAAATAATAAAATAGGAAGCTTATGTACAAGAACAAAACATGAATATGTTGTTGCTTTTACTACTCATATGAGTTTCAAAACAACACATAGTCATGTTAAGTTACATGACATGGATGAATAATATATGGAAGAAATATTACCTAAAGTATGTAAGAGATATGAAGATGTGGTAAATGAAATGGGTATTATGTGAGTAGTGATATGTGGTAGATGGTTTATGTATGAGACATGATTTTTGTGAGGAATTGATTTGAGAGAGTTTTGGTAGAGAGAATTCTTGATGAGAGAATTTGTGGAGAGATTTTGAGAGAGTTTTGGTAGTGAATGAATTGTGTGAAAGAGTGGAAGAGGAAGGGGGTATTTATAGAATTTTTAGAGTGATTTTTGGATGTAATAAAATAATTTGAAAAAGAAAAATAAATAGATGGATGAGAGAGAGGGGAGGCGTCGGTTTGTGCTTGTAAAGGGGGGAAATGATTTATTTTAATTTGTTTTGTGTAATAAAGAAGTAATGTGTAAAGTTGATGTGATTAAAGTTGTGTTGGAAATGAAAAAAGTAAGAAAATAGGTATGTAGGTGTAAGAAATAGGTGTAAGAAAAAGTAGAGATGGGTGAATAGTAATGAATAGTAGAAAAGTACTATGAATAGTAGACTAGACAATTAAAGTACCGGTAGTAATAAAAATACGCGTAATAATGCGATATCTGTAATTTTTATCTACCGAAAAATTCCAAAACTGATATTTTTGGAATCCTTGTATTTTTACGAGTCTATTGGTATAAACAGAATATTTTTAATATTCCGAGCTCCGAGACACGTTTTTCGAGAACCGATCCCGTTTAGGTCCGAAGGTCATCAAAATTCGCGAATCTGATATTTTTATGTTACCCTACGTTATTACGAACTATTCTAGGCCATTAACTTAATTTCGTTTTCTAGGGTTTGAAAACGCGGGATTGCCGGATCTTAAACATAGGGTTCGTTATAGGCTTGTTGACTTTTAGGTTCGTTTTGATTTCCGATTTTGGGTTATTCGTAAGATCGTATAATTTTTGAGTCTTGATCGTTTTAGAATTTTAGCTCGAAATTTATATTTTATTTTATTGTGATTATTTAATAGTTTTTATTCCCGGAATCGTTAACCGAGTCTAGGGTTATGAGTTGACTCAGTTTGACTTTTGGTGAGAATTTGAAATTTTGTGATTTCTGAAATTTATCGAAGGTTTTAAGATTTTGCTGTTGATCGTATTTGGATATATTGTCTTGTTTTGCGTGTTAGGAAACGGGTAGTGATTTAATTGATGTATGAACGTTGATTAAACCGGTATGTTAGAATTTATATTTTGTTTCAAGGGTTCTTGTTTCTCGAGATTGAGAAAACTCGTTTTTGTTCTCATTTGGAATTAAGTTTTAACTTGGTTCGAGTTTTAGGGTTTCGTTTTCGGTATTTGACTCGGTCTAGGATTAAGTTTTAATTTCAAGTTGATTTTTCGGGTTTTTGATATTTATTCTTCTAGAATTATTTTTAAGGATTATGAAAATTTTTGGGGGTTTACAAAAACAAGCCAGCAAAAGGAGCTCCATAAATGCAAAAGGAATGCATGATTCTCGATAGAAAACTTACCTGCAAAATTGTCAAAGTATTGTCCTTCTTCTTCTTAATCTTCTTCTATATATAGAGCTCTTAATGAGCAAGAATACAAAGTATATTAAACACTCAAGACAACTCCTTTCACTCCTTAAATTCATGCTTCACACCCTTGAAAACAAACTTCAAACACACAAAAACACAAGCAAAACAAACACCAAACAAACCTAAGCAAAACGAAGAATAAGCTAAGTGATCTAGCCAAAAAAGATAAGTAAATTCGTTTAAGAGCAGCCAAGTATTAAAACAATGTCTTAGCTTGTGTTTCTTTTCATATAGGATCATTTCTAGCTGTGGGAAAGGGTCTAAATCCATCAAACCACTTTGAAAAAGATAAATTCGGATTAAACTATTAGGTATATTCTTGAATCCGAAAATCATAGATTCAAGGATTATTGTTGTGTTATGAGTTGTTTAATGTGTGTGTATATATATATCACATATTATCATTTAGGGGTGATTAGGAAGTGTTTTTAATGTAAAAAAAATTAAAAATTAAGAAAATGGAAGAACAAGTGAGGTAGAAGATGATGAGCAGTACCGCGGGTACTATTCACATCTGGAGAAAAAAAAAATTTCCTTGTTTGTTTTGAAAATTTCATGTATCATACAACAAAAATAAATACTAATAATAATGATAACTATATTAGAAGTAATACTATATATATATATATAAAAGAAGGGTCGAATCTGGAGGGACGTGGAGATGCCCCCTGCAGACCATTCTGGCATTGCATGCCGAGTTATGTATATATGTATATAATAATAATAATAATAATAATAATAATAATAATAATAATAATCTAATTTAGTTATTCCAAATACAAATATTACTATTATATTAATGTTATCATTATGTTTTATAATTTCTGTTTTGGTTAAAAATATCATTAATTTCTATATTACTAAATTTATATATTTAGTAAATTAAAAATAATATTTTCATAATTAATAAAATTAGTTCTTTATATATATAAATAGATATATGCAAGAATGGAAATTTAATTAAGCTAATTCAGGAATAATGTGATACCTTAAGACAATAAGAAAATATCATAAAATAGATAAAGAGAACACAATGAAACTAAGTAATAATAAATTAAGACAAGTTACCATAATAAGCCAATAAACAAACGATACAAAAATAGTAATAAAGATTTTTCTAAAAAAATAAATAAATACCGAGCAAGATCAAGAGAAGCAAAACGAAAATAAAATATCAAATGATAATAATTATTGTAAAGACAATAAAGGACCAATACAGTATTAGACAAAAAACCAGATATCGATAAGGACACTTAGACACCTATAGGAGTTCGATCATATAGTTCATGTATTATTATGAATATTTATTCATCTAAATAGGTGACTACGATACTTGGCAGGACTTGCTGACAGATTACTACAACTAGCCAAAATGAGCAAGCGAGTAACTCAGACTGATTACATTGTTTGTGCTTGTAGGTTAGCAAAAATTAAAATAATCAGATAACAAATGAAATGTGTGGAAATGATTTGATTTATTGTTGTATGAATGATTTGGTTGTTAAGTTACTTTAAATAAAGTGACAATGGAATACGGTATGAATCTAATGATTGTGTAGCACGTTGATTATTTGTTTACTGACTGGTCACCAATAACTTGATTAATAAATATTGGAATTATAATGGAAAAGGACATACATTACATATTTGGCATATATTGCATCTATAAAGGCGTAGCAGCCTATCACGCGTTAGTTTTTCGGTTCTTTGGTAATGCTTGGTTTTTCTATGAAAGATATTATAGTTCTACGCAATATTAACTTTGTTCAGTCAATTCTATGGGAACTAACCGGTACATGAAGGACGCCGCTCATAGTATCACTTTGAAATAACTAACACTTAGTGGAGCTTCTAAGACTTGAAAACAGGAATTGGGTGGTTAAGACACAATAAATACAAAGAGATAATTAAAGTGAGTTGTTGTTTTCCTGTATACTTAGTCTCTCCTGGATAGATGGGTCATAGATGAGGATTTCCTTCAACCTAGATGAGAGGGCGCAAATCTCCATCTTGTTTGGATTCCGGTTGTCCAAGCTTGTATTTGTTCATTTGCTTGATTGGTGCATTACATATGTTTGATAATAACTTGCTCGATGTGTAGTATATTCTGGTTATTCACTGAGCCTGTGGTTTTGCTGACACTCCAACAGTCCTTTCAAGTTTACGCTTCGACCCTGGCTAATTACTTCCAGGAGTTTAGCTCCGGTAAGAGTTTAGAAGACTGGAAGCCATGGTTTTTATTTGGGATAAGTTATTATCTACTGTTAGAATTGTAAAGACACAACCCATTAAATTCCGAGATTTAGAGTACCGAGTCCCCAACCATATATAACATTTTCACATTATATGTAAGGTTGTCCTAAACTAACAATTTATGAGAATTGTTTGATCAAATCTACTAAAAGTTTATGAATAACCTTTAACAAAACAAGATTGCTAATAAAAGCAATCTATACATATATATATATATACAAAGTTAGTGCCAATACAAGACACTACAAAAATTACAAGTTTTTCCTTAGCACAAAAAGTAACCCAAGAGATCTTAAGGTTTTTACATCTTAGGCTTATCTATGAAGCCTTTTATACAGAGAATTTTGCTTTAACAAAAGCTTCTCAAAAAAAAAAAAAAAAATCCAGGGCATTCGAGTCCTATTCGTCCCACTCATCCATGAATCTCTCGAAGTCTGACCCGTAACCCAAATCATCATATAACTCATCTCCATTACCTGCAAAGCAGCAAAAGTGAGCCAAAGGCCCAGTACGCAATAACAAAATACAAGAACAATTTATTAAGCAAAATTAAATTAAATGGAATGCATCAATGTATCAAGTTATTATCTTATTATGTTTTCTTTTACAGAACAACAGGAGGAGGTTCAAACCCCTGGATCATGCTCTGGGAATTTAGGGTCTGAGTAACAGCAGCTGCTCAGGGGGTTGATATAAGCAGTCCGAATACTTATATCTCCTATATCTATTCCATAAAGAAATAGCTTCATTTAGGGTTCAAAATTCATTGCCCGACTCTACTTAAACTCAGTCCACAACATGAGCCTAGTTCACAAGTTTCCATAAACTTTGAACTAAACCATGGTATTTCCCCCTAAGTTTAAGCAAACGTTACTTAGATACTATTCCTCCTATCGGCTACCCACTTAACCAAAATGAATCACTATTGCATCATAGCGTACCATTGCATCATGACTTAGGTTAAGCGCCTAATTAACATGTCATTGCATCATGACAGGTTTGTTGCTCCTCGGACCAAACTAAACAGCATAATAGACATCTAGTTCATCAAAGCATTAAGCCGAATTGATTTAAATCAATTTAAGAATGCCTAGTCTTAGTACACAACAAACAAGTTATTGCGTACTTGAACCCGATAGTATATTACTATATTCACTCGGTGGGGAAATAACCGAAGAACCTTTAACTGAAATAAGAATATCAAAACAATCAATAATTGAATGTAGAATTCACATATATATATAGATATATATATATATATATATCACAATCCTAGGTTAATTATACGAGGAGATTCAAATAGCTTAGCATATAGTTTTAACATCAAATTCATACATAAAAAATGTTTATTTAGCTTATATATTCATTAGAAGATCATATATGAAGTAAAGATTGAAAATTGGAGAAGTTTGAATTTGAAAAACTTAGGGGATACACGACCTTTCTACACAGGAAAAATTTGAATGAACGCTGGCAGTATGGGAAATATATGCCGGCGGCATTATGCCCGGCATTAAATATTTTGATTCTGTTTGCATCCAACATTGCCCATACGGTGGCGGCGTTGAAGCCCTAATGGCCGGCGTACATTTTGAAAAATAAACGTTGGCAAATTTTTCTTGCAAAAGCCGGCGACGTTCGAAGTGGTTTTAAAAAAATCGATTCTAAGCACATTCAACACTGCCTCTATGTCGGCGGCGTTGAAGTACCAGATGCCGACGTACCTTCAAAAACAAACCTTTTTGAAAAGAATTTATTTCCCCTATTTTGCACTTTGCAAATTCATAACCTACAACACTTTTAATCCTTCTTCAAGCTCATATTTAGCTTCATATACTATTTTCTATCCACATTAATCAATCCTAGCAACTTTGAACATTAAAACAACACATTAAACCACTTCAATCACATCAAATCCTCCCCTCCTCTTCACTTCAACTTCAACTACTCAAATCAACATTGCTCCTCACCAACACTTCTTTTAGCTATTATAACACATAAATAAGTTCACACAATAACAAAACACAATCTAACCTATATCAATGCATGAACCATATAACTCAAAAGACATTAAACTCATTTTACCATAGATTTCACATATATACTACAGGAAAGGAAATAAAACAAAGTCTATACTTGTATTGACTTACATGAATAAGCCTTAGCTTTGAGAGATTTTTGATTCCATGAGCTTGGTATTAGTCTTTGGTTTAGGGCTTGTAGTTTGAAGGATAGGAAAAGAGAAAAGGAAAGAAAGAAATGGGAAATTCGTATGGAAATGGAGGGTTGCCAAAAGAGGTCTTAATTGATCAACTTTATGACTCCAAATTATCTTAAGTTTGACTTTTGAGGCATATAAGTCTTTGGGTTGAATTTGGTTTAATTTGGAGCTCATTTAGGTGTAATTTAGGCATGAAAAATAGGCTTAATTTTGTAAAATTTATGTCAACAATTCCTTAGACAATTCAAAAGTTGATTTTATAAATTTAAACATAACACAAACATATTAATGCATAAAAGACACAAATATTAATTATACTATACACACATTAATATATATAAAACAATAACATTAATTTCATTACACATAATCACTTATATCAATAATTTACATTAATAAACATAATATATCAAACATATTTCTACACATTTAATTTCACAAATCGAAACTACTTCAAACTTAATATCTAGGACTAATATTGTATTCACATGCAAATTTTAGTTATTGAATAATTTAGATTATTTCAAGAATAAAGTAATCAATGTTAGACTTTAGTATGTATTTGAGAATTTTGAGAATACTATCTGGTTTGTAACATCTTATATTGCTTGGATGATAGTTATTTACCAATTTATGTTTAACACGTATTTGTCATTTCTTATCAATGCAACCCAAAAGATCCTGTTGGTTGGAAATATGTCATACACTGAATGTTTACTAGTAATAATAATCAAGTGAGGCTTGTTTATTACTACTAGGGTACCTCGGAGAGTGACAGTTACGATTAACCTATATTCCACTACTTACAAACACATAAACAAAGTGCTACAATTCAAGTTACTCACCCGTGCATGCTCTTTAATTGTTGTAATAGTCCAATGGGAAATCCAACTCGTGATCTAGGGTTCCTATAAGATAGAAAAGTTTGTATTACTATCTACTTAATAAAGACAAGAAGGATTAAACAAGATTCTAAAGCTAAAAGAGACAAAGAAACACTTCGAAGCTGCCACACTTCCTACCACGCCCCGTGCCAAGGGTCGTGTTAGACAGAGCATTACATAAGCCTCACCACGCCCCATCACGCCCGTGCTAAAGAGCAAAATAATGACCAGTAGCCCCCACGGATGGTGGCATACCACATCCCTCACCACGCCCCCTTGTGGCCCAGATTTCACCATTTCGAAATCACCACGCCCCCCACCACGAGTCGTGGTACTTCTACAGCGAAAACACACATTTTTCATGCAATTTATACACACTTTAACCAATTCCAATTGTCTTGTTTTCATCTAAAACACTTGTCTATCATGAAACAAGACTCAAATGCACCATCCACTCCTTCAAATCCTCGAACTCATCTCTAAAACCGGATCAAACTCCAACTATCAATCCAACCATTCACTTCAACCATTGAAACTTCAACTCCACTTTTCTATCACCTTACTTCATATATCAATATCTAAAACTCATAAACTAATGAACTTCCAAAATCAGCCATAAACCAACAACAACTCTTAACCTATAACTACTCAAACAAGCAAATAACAAGAATAAAATAAGAAACACTTACTTAAACTTGCTTAGTCTTGAAGATGGAAGCTTGTTTTTCTTTCCATGACAATTTAAAAAGAAGAAATTGAAGTTGATGTGTGGTGTGTGTGTATGTGTGTGTGGGTGTAACCATCGGTTTTGAAAGAGAGGAGAGGCAGGAAGAGGAAAATTTTTGCCTCTTTAAAAGATAAACACATGCATATATATAAATTTATATTTGACTTTTGAAGCTTTTTCAAACTTAATCAAGTGTGTGTGTATGCATGGGAGTTGTGGTGGTCTTCAAGCTTTAAATTTGGCAGCCAAAAGATTAAAACCACACATATTACACTAACATATATCTCTATAACATTAGGATTATTAATTAACCTAACTCAAAACAAAGTTTAGTAACATAATAACTTATAAATTCCTATTTAACAAAATAATCTCTTTTAAGAACTTATCTTAATACTATAGGTAATTTAGAATTTATTTTTTTTTCAAAACTCAATTCTCTAAAAGAATATAAGAAATACATAACTAACAATTTTCTCAAATCAAAGCCATTATTGAATTTAAATTTCTATTCTACAAAATTGATTTTATAAAAATTATATACTTATATTTTACTTTAATAACAAATACTACCACATACACAATCAAACACAAAAATTCTTACTTTAATTCTATTTATGAAAAACTTGGAGATTATAGACCTTCATTTTTCTTCATATTCTTTCTATTAAAACCTCCCTAAAAACCATATAAGTTAAAGTGTATCTAAATCTCATACCTTAAATAAATATAATTCATATTTAAGTTGATATAATATAAGATTGAGCAGTGATTAACTTACTCGTCTTATTTTTAGTAGGAAATAAAAAGTTCATAGCTCAAGAAATAAGCCTTTGAAGTTACCTAAAAGAGGAAATCCAAGATTAAAGTAGGTTCCATGTGTTTAAATTGAATTTAAAATTAGTTCTTAATTCTAAATATTAAATTAATAACTAAAATGCAGGTATCAAATAGAACATAGATATAAAATAGTTGGAGCTCTTAGGTTGAGCTGAGATGGGCTCAAAAGGGAAATGAAGTGGTGTGTGGTTGAAGGTCTAAAG
This sequence comes from Combretum micranthum, assembly GCA_024138025.1. Lineage (NCBI taxonomy): Eukaryota > Viridiplantae > Streptophyta > Magnoliopsida > Myrtales > Combretaceae > Combretum > Combretum micranthum. The sequence continues at coordinate 275,552 of JAMXBD010000574.1, forward strand.
TAATTCTACAATTAATGTAAGGGTTATTCCTCAATAATCTTGAAGTACAAGTGAGTATATTGTATTATAGATGTAATCCGAATTTATGACATGTTTGGAGGCATAAGGAAGTGTGAATTTGGGAAGTGTTTCAAATTTGTTTTTCATTCTTAATTTGTCGTTTAGTTCATGAAGTCTGATGTTAAATTGATGAATTGAAGTAAGAAGATGATGGATCAATGCGTAGTTTGTGTTAAATGTGTTGGCATGTTTTTAGTGATGCTACAACTTTGTCTTTTTATCAATTACCTTATATAAAAAATTATGTTTTGAGATGTAACTAATAGTGTATTAAGTGATTATTAAGTTTTAAGAAGGAATCTATCAATTTATAATGTTGAAAAGTGGAAGTAGAAACTTTAGGATGATAAGTTTTAAGAAGGAATCTAGCAGTTTATAATTTAATGTTTATGATATGAGTTTAATTATAGATTAGTGGAAGTCGAGGATAAGATAGGATGTTAAAGTTATTAGAACTTAATACAATGGATACTATAAATCTAATACAATGTCTCTGCTTTTCAATTTAGGCAAATCAATATTTGAACTTTCAAACCTTGCATTTTTTTTGTGGCTCTACTTTTACTTTTTTGCTCATATTGTTGTCTCTAGAGACATAAAAATATAAAGTTTAAACGTTCAAATACTAATTTGCCTAAATTGCGAAGCAGAGACACTTTCAATATCATTTTCCCTAAAATTTTGTGTCTAAGTTTTGAGGATGCTTTCGATTGAATTAAATAGTGAATGAACTTATTGCCCAAAAAATCATTAGGAAATAACTAAAGTGATGGGAAAGTTCCAAGTGCTAAAACTTGACTTAATATATTATAAAGCTCTAAAAGGATAAAGTGAAGGACCTAGCAAAGTTTTCATGAATTGTAAATGAATGGAACATGGATAATAGAATCGGAGACTAAACAACATACTTAGATAAGATATGATAAAACATAAATATTTCATATGTTGTGATGGATAAGTGAAATGGTATGATAAGAAGTTATCACATGAGAACTTAAGTAGAGAATAGTATAGAAGATTTCTACCCATGGCTGGATGTTAAGATATGATTTTGTTTTTGGATATTTAAGCTGGAGTTATATATAAAATGTGGTTAAGAAAGTTTACTACACATTTTGAGATCTTGGTGGATTGAAAATAGGTCATAGAGAATCACTACAAATGGTTATAGCATATTAAATACCTGTGTGTTTATGAAATTATGCCTAAGATGCTAATGATAATTCAAAATGGATAAGGTGGCTTGTTATTTAAAAAAAAAAAAATCAAATTTGAAGTAATCAAAAGAAGTAACATGAAACCTATCCTATTGTTTTATTTAGAATTTAGGGTGCTAAAGTACATATTTGTTTATCAACCTCGATATTATGTGTTTATAGACATCCAACACGGTCAAGATCTGAACGTGACTTGAACCAAACGTTAATGCCGGTTCCCAATCCAAGAACCAACCCACATATGATGAGTAAGACCCACCATACAAACTGCTAGTTCTAGCAATTCTATGTGAGTCGATGGTCCAAACTTGGTGGTTTAGCTGGGTTAGACTTAAGCAATTGGAGCCACTGATGGACTCGTATACCCAGTAATTCCTCAATTAAAATTGAAAAAAAAAAAGATCGAATCTCAAGAATGCTATTCCATGCATGTGATTTAGTGTCATTTCAATGAGTACACTCCATGCAAGCTTTTAATGAGTTCACAGTCATGTATCATGTTTTGAAAAACCAGAAGCATTGGAAACAACAAAAGCATACATTTACATTACAGCAAGTACGAAGACTGAAGCCAAAATTAAAAACAAGAGCAATAATTTACTCCGTCATTGTTATATTCAATAGCAATAATGCACAGACCACATTACTTTGCCTCACAATTCAATCTCGTGGAAAAAAAATCTACTCTGAACGATATCAGAAGCGTGAAATTTATTCGATGTGTTAAATTTTTTTAACGTTTGTAGATGAATTATTTTTGAAGTGTTAAGAATCTCATTAGGCAGTAAGCTTTTACTATTTATGCATTCAAAAAAATTGAATCATTCGAATGACAAGAGTTGGCTATAAATTGATGTTTTGTTTCCACAAATATCAAATTTTCCGATATTGCATCTTAATTGTCTATTACCTTTATTCCTATTACTCTATAGTTCTAAATAAATAAATAAATGGCTTTCTATTTCTTCAGTAGTTCATCAAAAAAATCTAGAAAGAAAGACAAATCGACAAAAAGCTATCCAAGTGTTAGGAACAACCAAATATCAATTTGGACGAGGATGCTGACTGCTACGACTTTAATAAGCCTCAAGCTTCCAACCTTGAATATACGCTTAAATAGTTTCCTCCAATTTCATCAGGTTTCAAGACGTTTAATCCTGTTTACCAGCCATAAGGGGGTAATACTATGATTCCTAAGATTTAGAAGTGGAACTACTTCCATAACATGAAGCCAAAGATTATAGCGTTTTGATTAAAGAAATGCACCCTTTCGTCGAGGCACACCTATCAGCTAAGCCATCTAGACTATATAAGTTAATATGTTTGCTAAACATTTTAGGAAAGTTGAAGGTCCAAACAGGAAGACAAGAATGTATTGCAATTATTGTAGCGCTAACTATGTTTTTTCGAAGGGACACATTATGAGAGTCTTTCCAAGAATCTAAAGTCAAAGCATCCCAGTAAGTATGGAATGGATTTGTCACAACAACTAATATCATGATCCGGTTCAAAGAAAGAAGCGAGGCTATGTAATTCAAAGATGAACCGTATTGTGATGCATTGGTGCAAATGATAAGTAGATTGCACTTGGGTTTTAACACTAGTAAGAATTCAGATCTTGTATATTGCCATCAAGAAACTTTACAACCATAAGCTCTTAAATGGAGTACTTCAATAATGAAACAACATTGTTTAAAAATGTACCGGAGTGGTAAGGCGTAGCTACAAATTATGTTCGTTGATCTTGATCATGTGTCCCAACTGCTCGGATATTTGGACGGATAGATGGAGTGAAAGTTCTAACATGGGCATTACATCTCATTGGATAGACTAGCACTGGATAATGCATAAAAAATTGATTACATGCGTAAAATGGATGGAGCCCATATGGCCCAAAACATATATGCTATAATATGAACAATTCTTGATGAACATAGGTTTTAACCAAAAAAATTTTTTTCATAAGTTTCGGCAATACTACACTTAAGGCAACCAATATTTGTGACCCATAATTGTTATGTCAGTAAAATGATCAAACGCCAATCATAAAAAATCAAATCAATAAATTTAATAGAATCAATTGAATTATGTGCAAATTTAAACTGCTAAATTTCCAAACTACTAAAATTAGCTCTCAAACCAATTTTTGAAAATCTAAAAGAGCAGTTGAAATTCGAAATAAATTTATTATAATTTTCACAATAGTCCTTTAAATGAAAAGTTTTGTAAGAAAAATCAAAACAATGTTGTTAAAAGCTTGATTCTGTAAAATTGCGATTTTATCCCTATCTGGGAGCTTACATGAATTAAAAATTCAAAATTTTAAATAATAAACTTTATTGATACATTTAAATTATCATTAGCCTAAGAAGTTAATTATAAAACCCAAAACTATTTAAAAGAAGCTAAGGGTCTTGCATATGTAAGATTTAGATGCACCTGATCGTGCCATGTGGCAAAACCCTAAAAAGAGACTCTTTTTATCTAAAACCATAATTCTGTCCTTTCCTCTCCCTGTATAAATACTTCTATTCTTTTCTACCTCCTGCCCTTTTTGAAACCTTCCCAAGACCTAAGTAAGGTCCTCTAAAACCTTAATCCCTACCTAGTGCTAAATAAGTGGAATTAGCAAAGTATAACAATAATTAACCGATGTGATGTTTTTTACATAAGGAAAATGGAGAGGATGAAGTAGTGCTAGAAGTGGAAGGAGACCTACCATCATAAAAAATTAGTGTCAAGGTAAGCATAAGGTTTTGAAGATGTTGTAATGTGAGTAATTTAGCATTTTAAGCATGAAAATAAACTTGGGTGAGATGATACATGTTTGGAGTGTTAAGAAATCAAGTTTTTAAGTGATTTTGAAGTCTTAAATCCCCTTCCCAGCTAATGCAAGTGAAAACTATTATTTGGAATGAGGTAAGACATCAAAACTAACTTATTTTCATGGGATTATGGTGGTTTTGAAGTTGAGTCTACTATGATCAATGGTGTTTTAAGAGTGTTTTAGCTTGGGTTTTGCTACAAGTAATTGTTAGCAAGGTAAAATGATGAAATCTTGTATGAGCATATTGTAAAATTGGAGAAAACCCATGAAGGTATTGATGTTGTTGTCCAAACTAGATGAGTTAAGCTTTCAACTTTGATTAATCATCTTTTAACAAATGGAAGATGAAAATAGATGAGTCTAGGTATGAACACAACCATATGATACGTTTAAGATCACCAAAATTTATCCCAAAACTTGTTAATGACAAAAATATCAAGTTTGAATGCAAAATAGCATGAACCTAGAAAAGTACGCCATGAACATAAAGTCATGTTCCAACCGGACTTCTCTTTGAGCCTTAAAAACCCAAGGAGTCATGTTTCCAAAAAAACACGGCATGTACGCGATGTCATATACTTGCCCGTGCTTCTCTCTATTATTGAAAAATACTTAAAACCCAGAAGAACACAAGGAAATCCATACGGTCGTGCTCCTCCTATGCTTCTTTACTCCAGAAACGCTTTGAAGCCCAAAAGAACACGGAGAGATACATTCACCACGTTTACTATCATACTTCTCTCTGACTCTCAAACAAAGAAGGCACACACTTGAAATGCAACTGACCTATCTAGTCGTATACTAGAACACAGGGGGATACATCCCCCTATACACTGGTCATGCTCTTTTCCAATACCTTCATAATTCGCCAATTCTCACTCGAACCACATGAAACTTACCTCAATTCTTCCCTTAACATTAAGTAACCTTCTAAGACCTTCAAGATACATGTTTAGCGAGTACTAATATCTTATTCACAATGTACATCACCTAAACACTTGCGGCCAAAATGCCACAATCAAATTAGAGTAATTCAAACTTAATAATTGGAATAGGATTATAAGGATTATACATGATTAGCGGAATTTGGGAACCAACTGTTAAAAAGTTAAGAATCAAGACCCACAAAAGTATATTCTACTAGGGTTGGTAAACCTAAGCCCTAAAACGACCCTAACCTACATAATTAGCTAGATATCTTAGCTAAATGAAACAAATGACCCTTTAAACATTATCTATAAGTAGATATGGTTAAACTAAAGTAGACTAGATGTAACAAACAATACAAATGAAATAAAGGTAGTAAATCTTAAACTAATTCTCGATTTCAATAATGAACAGTTGTTAGATACCAAGCTTGGAAAGGGATTTGAAAGGTTAAATTGATTGATAGGTATGCAACAATTGCGTGTTGCTTGCTAGGATAGTATGACTTAGGGGTGGGCACGGATCGGTTTGGTTCGATTTTTCCTAAAACCAAACCAAATCATAATTTACGGTTTGTTTTTTTTTTCCATTCCAAACCAAACCATTAAGTAACGGTTTGGTTCGAATTAGAAATTTTTTAAACCATTAAATAACGGGTTGGTTCGGTTTGGATTACGGATTAAATTAAAATTCTAACTGAAAATTTTCTTTGTTCTAGTTTGTTTACATTTGTATAGATACTTAAATATTTATATCATTTTACAAATTTTACATTATAAACCATGAAAAAATACTTTATGAATTCATCATATTTTTAATATATAATTCTCTATAAAATTAGTTATTCACCAATAAAATACATTTACCAACCAATACATAGTAAGTCATAATTTATAATTTTTAATTGAACCATCATGTCAATTATCTACCAATGAATTTAGTTAAAATAAAAAAAATCATTTATTAACAAAATTCATCAACAAATAAAATGATCCGCTAACAAAATATATTACAAAATTAATACATAATAAGAATATATAACTGAATAAATAAATTTCATACTTTATAAAGTTAAAACTATTAAAAAAAGACAATAGTTTATCATCAACAAAAAATTACATATCAAGAGCTTAAAAAAAATTAAAAATGAACAAATTGATTTTAATCAATATTCACCAAAAAATAAATATAAAATGAAATCATATAAACATATAGTAAAATATTATTATATTTTTCTAAAACGGTTTGGTTCGGTTTTACGGATTAATTTGGTTTACTTTTCAAACCAAACCATAAATTTACGGATTGGTTCGGATTTGAAAATTTTTAAACCAAACCATTAAAAAGACCATTTTTTCAGTTTGGATTGGATCGGTTACGAATTAGTTCGGTTTGGTTGGTTTTTTGCCCACCCCTAGTATGACTAATCAAATTACTAATTAAACTCGGCCTAATTGAATATTGGTTGTTGCTTAGCCATTTACTCCAGGAGTAGCACATTCGGACTGAGTTATGAGTCTGATCACAACTTCGTGATGATACGATAGTTTAAGCACTTACGGATGCATGGATGGGCTTAACGAGTAGTTGATAAGGAAATTTTCGAGATCGGATGACTAACTAGGAGTAGTTACGAAGTTGTAATGAGTTATACGACGTTATGAGACCTTGTATAAAGTGTTACAATGAATCATGCTCACCGATGGTAGCTCATCAAGAGATGACCCGGATGAGACTATTTCCTCCTTTTCTTTCTAGTAAGTTTTGGGGACTTATTGAACCCCCTTTTTCGGTGTGTGATCCGCTGAGGGAATCATACCCCTTTTGTTTAGTGGGAGTCTTGAGTACTCTCATGCGCATTTGTATTTATAGGACGCTGGCAATACTTAGTTGTGAGCTTAAACTTTATCAAACATAATTGGTATTTGTTACATTATTCTAGGCATGCATGACATGCATATATGTGTTTGATTACTATGTACTAGGCTTCACTACTCATTTTTTACTATTTCGGGTATAAAAAATGATCACTTCATGGACCTTTATTATGACTCCATGGGCTATGGGATTGACAAGTATGGTGAGTAGTATAGATAAGTAGAAGGCCATATAAATTTGATAAAAACTATGCAAAAGTTCATGTTTTATTTTAATGGATAACTCTAAAATTTTAGTAATTTTATTACTTTTGGGCCAAGTGCCAAAAGTTGTAACCAAGTTGAGACTAGCTCCCCTTTTATAACGATTATCTTAAACTATTTTAGACTTTAAATTTTTGTTTGTCTCTTTCTTAAAGCACCTTTCTACATGTTGGTATAATGGTTTCTAATATGTTGGTAAACTGTCTTTTGATACATTACGGTTTTGCTAAAGAGTCTAATTACAATCAATGTTGTCAAAATTGGACCAGAGTTTGACCCAAATATGCTAGGGGGTCAAAGGTCAAGGGGTTAAACTAGGTTCCACCAGAGGTTGAACCAAGGTCATGAAAAAGTCAAAATATAGGGAATAATTTAATTATAATAGACAAATATATATATGAAATCACTTAATTAAAACTATATTTCGATCGAGGATCATCAATTTTTATTAAATAAACAAGATATAATGATTATATTTTATAAGTTTAAAATATAGTATGAATACATATTTATATTTCTAGTATCATTTTTTGCTTTTCTTTAAGTCAGGTCAATCGGTCTGGTCGCTCGGTTCACCCCGTCCGACTATCCAAGTTGACCGGTTCAACTCGAGCGGTCAAACCACGTCAACCAGGTTAAGTTGGGTCAACGCAAACCTGAGTGAGTCGAGTGGACTAGCTGTAAACCCCGGTTTTCCTAGTAACCAAGTAAACTTTGGAAACCGAAAACTGAAACCCTAAACCGGATTAGCTTAAGCTTGAGAGAGAAACCTAGGAACCTTGGATCTGGCTTTCCTTCAGTTTCAAACTAAAAGAACTTTTGTAAAATAAAATAATGTGGAATATTGTTTTAAAGTATATTTTAAACCATAAAAGATCTTATTTTGAAAAATTTTTCATTCCGGGCTTTCCCGAAATCCATTACTTAAAAGCGAGCCCTGGAACTCGAAATTTGAAAAATATTCTGGAATATTGTTTAGAACCGAAATTTAATAAGGATTTCAAAAATATAAATTTTATAATTTTTCTGTTTATAAAATTACAGATAGGCCTTTTCTCGTATTTTTTTTACTATCGGTAAAGTAATTGTCTTATTTACTATTCATTACTATTCACAAGTACAACCGACTACACTCACAAGCCATTCCCTACCCTTACATTCTTACAAACACTCAATTATATTTTCTTTCCAAGAAATTTTTGTCTCTTAACAAATTATTACATTTAATACTTTTTAATACATAAATGACAAAACAAAACAATTTCAACTTCCCTCTCTCTCCCTATCTTTCAAAACCGGCGCAAACCAAACCACCCCCCCCACCCCCCCCCCCCCTCCCTCTTACCCTCATTGTATTTTTTTATTGAATTTATTAAGCCATTAACCATAATTTACCGTATTATATATATTCTTTTACTTCTCTCTCTCCTCATTTCTACTCTTTCAAATTTTTCACGCAAGTAAAAATCCTCTCTATTCTCCCTCTCTTGCTGTGACATACATACACACACCACACACACTCACTCAAGTTCAATTTCTTCTTCATTTCCCTTCCATTTCAAGCCTTAGGTGATGGATCTTTAACTTTACTACCATTAAATCTTGTAATGGCAAGATTATTCATGAGTGTTTTCACTTTTAATCCCCATGAGCTCTTGCTAGGGACAAGAAACTACTACTACATGAATATCAAGCCATCACAAAAGTAGATCTTGTGTTTAAATGAGTTTTTGTTGGATTATCTTCATGTTCATGCATATAATAATAGAGTAAAGTAGAGATCTTGCATCAAATCCATGTTCATGTTTTCAAACTCCATTTCATACATCATAAGTAGTAGATCTAGCATTTAGATGTTCATATTATACTTGACATTCATGATCTTATGAATATTTTGTGTTTTAATGCATTAATGCTCATAAAGTTTTTGTCTTGTATATATAAATATGGTAGTTAGTAGATCTTTAGTTAGATGAGATGAGAAACTTAAAAAGAAAAACTTTTGTTTGAAATGTTCAAATGAAAAATTCGTATGACTTCAAAACCATGCTTTAAAAACTCTTTTATCAACTCTAAAACTTGTGTTTTATAGGAAAAATGAAGGGTATAGGTAATAGATATCATTAAGTAATGATTTTTATAAGTTGAAATGAGATTTGCTAAGAAAAATATACAAAACAAAGAGTAGAAATAATATAAGAGATTTTGAGTTGCTAATCAACTTAAGAAATTCGTAATTTTGGAGTATTGCCATGAAAAAAAACCTATTTTACAAACTTAAAATGAAAGTTTTATTCAAGAAATGAGTCCTTAAGAGATAGGTATAATAAAGCCTTAAATTTTAATGTATTAAACAAGTTTTTCTCAAAGAAATCATTCAAGAACTAAATTTTCAAAATTCGGATTTTGGAATAAACCCTATTTGAAAACATGATCATGAAGACTCAATTCTAGCAAAGATAACTAGAAATTCCTAAGTAATAATTCCAAAACAAAAGAGATTTATCAAGGTCATGAAACTAGATTTCTTAAGAGTATGTATTATTGGAGTCTTACAAAATAAAGAAATTCTAAAATTTTCTTTTGGTAAATATCATCAAGAGCATGCATACATTAAACTCATAACATGTCATTCATGATAGGAAATCATCAATATTGCATGTGTAATTGACCTATAAAGTAGAAAAATTACAAACATTCACAAAACTATTTTTTTTAAATGGATTTTTGCTACTGGTTAGAACTGATCCTACTGTTTTGTAACCCAAACATTTTTCAAAACTTGAAAATAATATTAGAATTAGATAGATCTTTCGAAGTAGATAGAAATCGATATATAATTTGCGAAATTCCGAGTTAAAATGACCAAGTTATGGCCGTTTTAAGTCGGGACTTCCGTAAATGACGAGAATTACGAATTTACTAGTTTTGATAAATAGTTTGGATTAGTTAAGTGATGAAATACTTATTAGGGTATTTGTTCCTTTTTAGGTGACCCCGAAACCTAAGATTCTCTACCACCGGATTACTATTACTAAAAGACCGATGATCAAATGACCGAGTGAGTATTACTTCCAATTCTATTTATTGTATGTGATTGTAATGATAGTTGCACTAGATATTTGGTAAACATAAAATGGATACGCATGGTGGGGATGAATGGGAGTTATGTATGGTTGTTCTTGATATGAGAAATTGAATATAAGAATATTGAAGCCGGATGATTAACTATCGCTTGTATAGATGAATTAGGATTGGCCGTCTGCGATTATTGATTGATCACTTAAATAATTGATATAATTGACTATTCGAAATTAAAAATAAATATGGACTCATTCATATCATAAATGGGGATGGAGCATTAGCATTGGTTGGTTGCCCGTGATCCTAAACGATATAAAATTTGGTTAATCGTGATCCATAAACGAATTAATGAGTTATTTAATCGTGATCCGCAAACGAATTTATAAGTTGGTTGACCGTGATCCTAAATGGCATATTTGAGTAGTACCACAGTATTCGTTAATCTGCTAAAGTTATGGAAGGGGCGAGATGGAGGGCGAGTCCATCACCATCATATGATTTCCAGCTGGTCATATGTTTTGTTGATTCCATATGTTTGATGCATATCACTTGTCTGGCTAATCACTTGTTTGTATGACTTCATATGGCTTAGACAAAGGCAACCTACCGCTCAGGTACATGAGCTAGGCATTTCCTTTTGGAAGTTGTAGTCAAATTTGTTTAGACTTCCATAGGAAATCGAGAGACTCTGGATGACTGTAAAAGACCTTTAAACTATATTCTTTTACGGGGGAATGCCCCATAGATTTTGTAACTAATTACATATGTGTTTTGAATTATTTTTTAATGCTATTGAATGCCAAATTAAACTCTTTAATTCCATCGGTTTAAGTATTCTATTGTCGTAAAGGGACGCCTTACATCTATACAAGACTCCTGAAGGACTAACGTAGTAATTCGTGAGTCTTATATGGCATGTGGCTGACTGTTATGTTTAGGGTATCCCTTGGGGCGTGACACTAGCCTACCTTTATGGCCAGTTCTGGTTGAATCAGGTCGAACCGACCAAGGTGGTACGGGTCTGACAACATTGATCACGATTTCACAACTAAAATTTAATTAGTAACTCACCTAGTTATCGACATCTTTGCACATGTCGCTCGAAGGCAATGTGTACGGCGAAATAACCATGCCTTTAAGCCCATTAAGGATTGGGTCATTTCAGTTAGCCTACGCTTGGTGGAACATTTTTTCCATATAATATGTGCATGTCATATCTTAAATCTGTGTGTAAAGGACGAAATTGAGTCTTCAAAATTCGTACATCTTTGATAAAAAGTTATGGTTGACTACATAATGGACCATCCATCAATTAATAGAGAATGACTGAAATGGTATGATGCATGGTCAAAAGCCAAAAAAAAAAATTTGTTTTTAAAAGTGTGGAATTCAACTTATGAACTTTTAGCTAGCATAAAACCATACAAAGAATTGTCCATTGTAATTTGTTGGCATTATTGAAGGTTTTTCATGATTATACAGATGTTTTCTCTTGAGTATACAACCCCAGTGTAAATATCTTTTTACTGGAGGCGTGCAATGTTACATCTCAAAGGATACCCTAAACATGATAATTTGTCGTACACAATATTAAAGCTTAAGAATAACTACCTTAGTTATTCGAGGTTTCAATACTATGCACAAGGCATATTCTTACAATGAAGCAAACATCGGTGGAGTTATGCATTTTGAGATAACAACAGTATAATAGCATGGAGGAATTACTAAATATTAATTACATAATTCAAAAGATCATAGCCTTACATCTCAAGCAAGTATACCCCCTCTAAGGTCTTAAATATTATAACTTATCAAATCTCTCAAAAGCTAAACATAGTCTTTATAAGGAAACTAATACTACTTTATCCTCATCATGAATGTCTTCATGAGACACAAACTTACCTTGCAAAACCTTCCCCTTGGATATAGCCATAAATGCTCCTGAGATAACAAAAATCTACAGGGATATGAGCACAACTTGCTTGGTGGGATAATTCCCACAATAACGTATCCATAACTACAACAAACAAATGTGCTAATTAAATATATGAAATCTAACATCCATATGATTAACAAATACATATGATAATCCGAAAACCATTCGTAGAATGGATTTACACCCTCTATATCAAGGGTTAGGTGTCATGCCCCGAGAGTACCCTAGTAGTAGTAAACAAGCCACACTTGAATACTATTACTAGTTAACCTTCAGAAAATGATATATTTTCAAACAACAGAATCTTTTGGTTGCTTGGATAATAAATGACAAATACATGTGAGACATAAATTAGTAAATAACCGTCATCACAAATAAAGGGTATCATAGATATTACAGACCATATAATCTTTCCATAAATCTCCAAATACATAATTGATAAGCCATATACTAACTAAAGTATACTAGAAATAATAGAAAACAACTTATCCCGATTTGACCCACGAGCATCCAACTCCTATGCTCTTACCCGGGCTATACTCCTGGATGTAACTAGCCACAGTCATAATGTAAACATGAAACGTCTTTAGGAGTGTGAGTGAAACCACGGGCTCAGTGAATAACTAGAACTTGCCACATATCAAACAAATTTATTAACAATCATATGAAATGCATCAATCAAGCATATGCACAAATACAAGCCTAGATAACCCGTAATCCAAAGCAGGATGAAGATTTATGCCCTCTTATCGGGATTGAAGGAACACAGTACTATGACCTACCTACCAGAGAGACTAAGCATACAAGAAAACAACAATATTCACTTTAATTATCACTTTAAATTTATCATATCTTTAACATCCATTTCCTGTTTTTAGCCTTAGAAACTCCACTAAGTGTTAGTTATTTCAAAACAATACCGTAAGCGGTGTCCTTCACTTACCAATTAGTTCATATCGTACCAATAGAACAAAGGTAATCTTGCATAGAACTAATAACCTCTTTGCCTAGAAAAACCAAGCATTACTGGAGATTCGAAACACCAACACATAGTAAGCTGCCACTTACTCAAATGTTGTTTATGCAAATCGTACAATACATGTTCAATTCATTTATAATACTAGTGGTTTTTGTCACGCCCTGAAAGATATTTTAAACATGGCAATCCGTCGTACACAATATTAAAGCTTAAGAATGATTGCCTCAGTCACGCTAAGGCTTCCATACTATGTACAAGGCGTCTAACACATGTAGGAGACAATGTAAAGGAATACAATTTACTATATTTCAATTACAATTCATCCATAGATTTCACTACACAAACTATTATAGGACAATTCACAAAACCTAGCTAATATCTTCAAGTATTCTTACTTCCTGCCGAAATCCCAAAATCATATTCGGCTCCAACCATCTCGGTCCCCACGTAGCATTCTCCTGTCAACCTGTTTATTCAAACATCTATTGGGGTATAAGCTACACTAGCTTAGTGAGAGTTCTCTTAATTTCGTACCATAACAAGAAAGTTATAAATCATCCATATGCTATGCATGAACAAACACATGAGCATACAAGCATATGACTTTCCGGTAGCCATATGTGAATGGATTTACGCCCTCTATTCGGGGTTGGGATGGTCCATAAATCATGCAACCATAATCCCGATCTCTTTCTCTTAGTTTTACAACATCTGTTGTTTTATGTAGTTGTTTTAAGTGCCTACTCCACTTCCGTTAACTTAAGCAATTTCGCATCCTTAATGTTAACACAGGCTCCCTCACCTCTGCTAATATACTTTTGTCCCACCAAAAGTACATTAGCCAATGCAATGTGACTTACTACGCGATATGCATGTACAGTCTATTCATATAATCGTGGCATGTTAATTATGTAGGTAAGTGCGATCATAGAGAGTTTTAGACAATCCAAGTCTATACTAGCTCATATAATGTTTTTACAAAAAGTCTCGTCTCGATATACTTATCATTCATTCAACTAAGATTAGATCACAACTCATCACAATTTTATCTTTTTTCCTAATTCTAATGCCACTACGATTACAAGCACATACAAGGTAACAAAATAAGAGGAAAACTCACTCGGCCATTGGATCACTGGTCTCTTAGTAAAAGTAATCCGGTGGTAGGGAATCGTCGATTTCGGGATCACCTAAAAAGAAAGAAATATCCTAATAAGTATTTCATCACGTAACTAATCCATTCTATCTCATACAAACTATCAAATTCGTAATTCTCGTCCTAAGCGGGAATTCCAACTTAAAACTGCCATAACTTAGTCGTTTTAACTCGGAATTTAGCAAATTATATATCGATTTCTATCTACTTTGAAAGATCTATCTAATTCTAATATTATTTTCAAGTTTTGAAAACTTTAAAGCTTCGAAAAGATCTGATCAGTCGAGATCATTAGTGAAAACAATTTTAGAAAATTGATTTTGTGAAAGTTCATGAAGTTTCTACTATCCAAAGCAAGCCTACATGCAATATGAGCAAGTTACTAACATAAATGATATGTCATGAGATATATATACATGTTCTTGATGATATTTAATAAAAGAAATTTTTAGAAAACTTTTTCTTTGTAAGACTTTATGAAAAATTAACTCAGAAAGACTAATCTTGTATTCTTGACAATCCTTACTTGTTTTTAGAAAAATTCCTTGATAAAATCTATTTATTCTTATTAAAATTAAGCCTTCATTATGTATATTCCCTAAGGCCTTTGTTCTTTTCAATAAAAATTCTCATTTTACACTTTGTCAACATGTTTTTAAAATTGGTTCATCCCAAAATCCGAATTTTTTAAAAATTGTTTTTGAGGTGATTCCTTTAAGTAAACATCATTTGATACTTAGAAAATTGAGGCTCAACCATGCCTAGCCACTAAAGACTTCATTTCTTTAATAAAACTTCTAATTGAGTTTGAAAAATATGGGTTTTCATGCCATTACTCTATTATTACGAATTTTTTAAAATGACAACAACTCAAATTTTTCCTATTTTATTTCTACTCCTTGTTCTACATGTTTTTCTTAGCAAATCTCTTCTTAATTTATAAAAATCATTACTTGATGATACCTATGACCTAAACTCCTCGTTTTTCATATAAAATACAAGTTTTGGAGTTGATAAATGGGTTTTTAAGACATGGTTTTGAAATCATCCGAATTTACAAAATTTGGATAGAACTCAAATTTCATACTTTGTAATCTCTTCCTATTTTTGAGAATCGCTACTAGTAGATCTACCATTTACTTATCAAAAACATCTCCTATTGATACCTATTCCATAAGCCTTCCATTTTCTAAACAAAACTTTCATTTTGGTGTTGAAAAATGGGTTTTCAAAATTGGTCTTGGTTGAGATCCGAAATTTACCAAATTTATTTTTGGACATATTTTTTATAAAATCCATCCAAACTTATGAAAAAACATACTTTACATATCCTATCTTAAGAGCCTTCCATTTCTTAATAAAAACTTCATTTTTGAGTTGGAAAACATGTTTTTAAACTAGCCTTGGCCTAAATCCGAAAATAAGATTTTTATTTTGAAAATAACTTTTGAAAATCACCTTTGATTCCTGTAAAAAGAAGTCTTGATGATATACATCCACTAAACCTTCATTTTCTCAACTAAAACTTCCATTTTGAGACTTGGAAAGTGGTTTTTAAATATGGTTTTTGCCAATACGAATTTCACTATTTTTATTCAAGTTCAAATCTAAGATCTACACATAATATGAACATGAATATAAAAGAAATGCATGGTAGCAAACTATAAACTCATAGATCTAAACTTTACTCCTAAAAATCATTCATTTATGATATCTATTCCTTAAGCCCTTCATTTTAAATGAAAAATACACATTTTGAAGTTGAAAAATAGCTTTTCTAAATATGGTTCCCTTTTTATCCGAATTTTCAAAAATGATTTTTGTTGAAACTAAAATAGATCTTGAGCTTTCTAAAACTTTTCTACTATCATCAAGCTATTAGAAGTTATTTAAGAAAATAAATCAAAAGTCTAATGATTTATGAACCTAAAACACTAGATCTAGTTTACTATACTAGTTATAAATGCATGAACACTAAGATAGTTATGTGAATGATGAATATATGCATAAATCATTAGCAATAACAATAATAACTCATATAAAAGATCTAAAGCATAAACAAAGTCAAAGCTATAAGAAAAAGTTAGATCTACAAAATATAACTACTTTTAGCAAGAAAATAATAATGATACAAGAAAATAATCATGGAGAAGAGGAGTGTTTCATCTTGGCATCATCATCCTTAGCTTTTTAAGCTTATGGAAGGTCATTTGATGCATGAAACTCTCACTATACTTTACCTATATCACCTATGGAAGCTCAAGAAGATAGTTTACTTAAAAATCTTCAAGAATGGAGTGTGGAAGTGATTTTTTTTAGATGGGGGCAGCTTGTGTTCTTGCAAGAACAAGAACAAAAGAAGAAAGAAAGAGAGGAAAAGAGAGAGTAAATGAGATAGGGTTTCAAAGGAATGAAAGGAAGTAAATGAGAGGCATTAAATGGAGAGAGAGGAGTGTATTAATTGAAAGAGAAAAAAATAAAACAAGGGCAGCAAATTGGGGGTGTTGCAGTGAAAGACCAAGGAGAGAGAGGGGGAATTTGGTTTGCTTTTGACTTGGAATTGTAATGTAATTAATGATATGTATAGCTTCTTGAAAAGGATTTGAAAAAGGGTTATTTTAATTAATTTTGTGGTATTTCAAGAGACAAAAGGGCAGCAAAAAGGAGTCAAATCTGCCATGAAGTATGGAATAAAGTGTAGAAAATTGAAGTGAAAAGAAGTGATGTGTGAAAGGTGTACTTAAAAGTATGGGTTGTAAGAGTACTTTCTTAATAAATAAAACAAAAATAAGAAAAATATAGAAAATGTATTCCAAATATTTGTAGCAGATTTTTCATAATTAAAATAAGATAATTAATTAATTAATTTTAGTGAATTATCAAATAAGTTACCGGTATGATCAAAATATGCGAATATGAGCTATAATTGATATTTTTATAACCCGAAAAATTCTAAAAAATTATTTATGAAAATAAAAATATTTTTCAAATATTTCCAATTATCAAATTAATTTATTTTATTTTTAATATCGGGCTTTAAACAGAATCTGATCCTGTATAATCCAAAAACGAACTAAATTTTGGAAAAACAAAATTTTCTAGGATATATAAAATATTTATCTAAAAATATAAGGGTTTATAGAATAATAAAATCATGTAATGAATAGTAGTGAATAGTGCAAAAGACTAGTTAATTGCCGGTAGTAATAAAATACGAATATAATCACGAAATTAAATAATTCTAGTTATCGAAAAATTGTAAAACTGATATTTTATAAATCCTTATGAAAATACAAGTCTAAAGGTATTCAAGGTATATTTTTGATATCTCAAGCCCCGGGACATGCTTTTCGAAGTTTGTATCCGAATGGGTTCGAAATAGATAAAAAATTTACTAATCTGATATTTTTAAGCAATCTATATTACTACGAGTTATTCTCCACACTTAAACTACACCTCGATCTCTACAGCTAAGAGCGCGAGATTACTGGACTAAAACAACTTTATTCTACTTAGGGTTCCCGGGTGATTTTCCCATTTAGATCATTACCAATTTGGAAACTGATGTTCTATGTTTATATAACATATTTAATTTGAGAAATTTATTTTAAATTTTATTTTTGTAAGTATTTAATATCTCTCAACGTTTTCGGAATTCTTGAATTGAGTTTTATTTCCGAAGGTTTATCGTTATTTACTTTTTAATAATTTGTTTTTGGTTCTATATTACCCGATTTTACAATTTGGAGTTAAATATAGAATTTGTCGTACATAGTGGTTTTGAATTTGAAGACTGTTGAGTTCTTATTTTATTTTTAAGGATTTTCATTTTCTCAAGATTAAAAAAAAAATTCCGGATTCGTTCGTGATTTAGGACTAGTTGAAGTTCGGTTTTAATTTGGAGTCATTTTTAGAGTTTATTTTCGAAGTTCATTTTGGAATTATTACTGAAATTTTCCGGGGCTTACATATAACCTATCTTTTACAACCTACACACTTATTCCTTACATTTACATTACCAATACTACTTTTTACTTAACTTCTCTTACTCTTTAATTTCTTTTCATTACAAAATAACAAAACATATCAACTCACACTCTCCCTCTCCCCTAAAAGTAGTGCAGGCCTTCTCTCTCTCTCTCTCTCTATATATATATATTATTCTTTTTCAATTTATTTTATTACAACTAATTTCCCTCCACATGATTTATAAATATCTCCTCTCCCTTCATTTCCTTCACACGTCTCATTATACATACCAAAATTTTACCAAATTTTCCTTTCAACTTTTCTCTCTAAAAATTCTCTCTCAAACACTCTCTACCATCCACTTCTCTCTAAGAAAAATATCAAAGACACTACCTATTTGTTTCTTCCACCTTCAAATCCTCCGTTAACCTTAGGTAAAATTCCTAAAACTATCCTCATGTCCGTGTTAACATAACATGACCATAGTGTATGTTTCATAAACCCATTGGGTATTATGGAAGCAACAACATGTTCATGTCTTGTTTAACAATGTTCAAATATTATTATTCTTGTTGTTATATTATTATGCTTTATTTTTCTCCTAATCTAACTTATATATATTACTAAGTGTTTGTGTGTGTGTGTATATATATATTCTTAGAGCCTATAAGCTCACTAACATAACTTTTATTTATTCATGCTCTTTTATTTCTTGTAATTTATTTATTTCACAAAATTCCATTAAGACTAGTCTTTCTAGTCTTAGACTTGTCCTTATTAAGTCAAAACAAATTTTCTTTTGTTTTCTTATTTTCTCTATAGACTTGCCCATGTCTAAGTCCGGGAAGCCTTGATACAAGTTAAGACTTCCTAATACTTGTCTTTTATTATATGCTTATTTTAATTCTATGTCTTTTATCTTTATAAGAATTATTTTTGTTCATATTACTTAGCTACAAGGTCATATTCATATATGACCATAGTGTTGTTGTCTTGATAAAATGAGTTGTCTCTTTAATAAAGAAAATAAGACTAAGCTCACCATAAAAATAAGTTTTATCACTTAGGAAAGATTTCCATTAAAGACTTAGAAATTTTATTTCAACAAAATTCTTTTCAAAAATCTAGACAAATTCATCATGATTTTTTGAGTATTAATATTATAGACTTCTTCAAGATTCAACTAAGTAGTTCATTACACTCTCTTTTTCTAACCATTAAATTAAAAACGTATAATCAAACCTTAAGGTTCATAATTTTTGTTATGAAAGTTTTTTTAAGAACTTCTCATAAGATCATCACCAATAATTTAATAAGAAATAAGAACTAATAACTAGATAAGTTTTTTTTCTTTTTCAAGTCAATCTAAAATCAACTCACTAGTTAAAATCCACTTAAAAATAAAGTTGACATACAACTTAAAGAACAAAGCTTTAAGAAGTAAATTCATTTTCTTTTTATGAAAATAATAGTTATAATAATTAGACACTCGTGATAAATTAAAGATTTTTCCAACAACCCCTAAAGGCCCATGTGTTGAAAATTTTGAATTAAGAAAGAAATACTATAAGCATGAAAGTTTAGAACAAGTTATTCACTTAATTTCCTCTTATGACTTAAAACATTTTTCCTATACAACTTAGAATGATTTTTCCTCACAACCACATAAATATTTGTGTTTTTGGAAAGTAATTAGTTAAAAGAAGATTGATATGAAAATAAAGTATTCATGAACTCAAAATAAATATAAAACCATTATTTTCTCTAAATCGAGTTTCATATCTACAAAATCTAAGGATTAGAGTTTTGTTTAAAAAGTTAAATTAAGGAAATTCTTTAAAAAGGGGAAATACACTTGGGGTTTTATGTCATAAGTAGGTAAAACCATGTTTTATAAAATAAATTTTTAAATAAGAATTTTGAACAAATATAAGATCTTTAAAAATTTTTAAATATATATTGCATTATGACTTACTTGTTGAGTTACATATTTACTAAATGATAATGTTATCACAAGTCAAAGGATAACTTTTCCCAAAACTCTATGTTTCATAAAGAATGTTTACAAATTTTTATTTTTGAGACAACATCATTGAATTCAGCATATAACATGAGTCTATGTATATATTAAAAGGATTTTTCAACTATATAAATATTTATGTATTTGCTATGGAATTTTTAGATGAAATAGAATTTAGAAAAATTACAATTTGAGGTTGGAATTTTCATGTTAGAATTGCACCGACCCATTTTTGAATCCAAATGACTTTAAATTTTCAAAATGACTTCAGAAAAAGATAGATCTTTTCGAGCAGGTAGAAAATGATATTTTATATGCGAAATTTTGAGTTAAAATGAGCAAGCTATGGCCATTTTAAGTTGGAGTTTTACATAATCCGAATTTTGATGAAAATAGCAAAATAGAAATAGAAAGTTGAAGTATAGCTTTTATGAAATACTCCTTTTGGGTATTTCTTTTGTCTAGGTAACGAGAAATACGAGACTTCCCTTCCTGAGGATTACTACGACTAAGCAAATTGCGTTATGGACGAATAAATGTTCCCCTACTATTTCTTTACCTTACTTGTGTTTGTAGATAGTTGTACTAGAATTATAAGCACAAAATAAAATGAATCTAAATGGGGTTATGGGTTTATATGTATATGTTTTTATGGATGTGTGATAATGGATACTAAGCACATCGAAACCAACAAATGATTTTTTAAGCACGTCATTAATATTACATATTGTTTATGTATGTACGATGCTTGCTTGATCGCCTTTAAGTATACCATAATTATACTCAACTTTGATATAAATTAAACGAACACGCATTGCATCCTTCAAGTCACATAATAAGGACTGCTACTCCTATGCGAGGAATCGGAAAAGCCAGAGGTCAAGCTCATTCTTAGAAAGCTAAGGCATACCAGGGATACATCCTAAAGATGAGCTACACCAATCGATCGCTATGAGCAAAGTGCTTGTGGACTGGCAGTGAAGATAGTAGAGATCTTCAGCCCTAAATTCCCTAACCCCCGATATGGAGGGTGTAAATCCATTATATGTCCGAATACTCATGCATAATTGTTTTTATCATGTAGTTGTTGCATAGCATATGTGTGAATTAAAAAATTTGTTTGAAATCACAGTGCAAATAAAATGGAATATCTCACTAAGCTCATTGGAAGTTTACACTCCCATAGATTTTTGTTGAAACAGTTATGCTTGAGACTCCATCTAAGGATAGGAAATTAAGGAAATCAATGGTGGATTATTGAGCTTCTATGAAGGAAGTAGAAGCATAGAACGAATTTTCTTGTTTGAACTTTTGGAGAGTATTGGGAACTGTATTTATGTAATCTTGAAGACAATAGTAGGGATATTCCTCTAAGAGTTGTAATTGATCTTATTTATGTTTCATGTTAAGTATTTCTCTTGCCTTGTTACTTAATCGCTATCAATGTAAATTGCACTACTCCAATGTGTTCTCTTTGATGTGTTATATGTCTTGTGCACAATATGAAAGTCTTTGCGTGACACAGATAGTCATTCATAGATTTTAATATTGTGTACAATGGACTGTTACGTTTAAGGTACCTTTCGGGTGTGACATATAGGTGTTATAAGAAATGGTGTGTAAGAGTGTTAGAAAACATGATTGATGTGAATGATAGCGAATAGTAATGAATAGTAGATGAAAAGATAATTATTTACCAGTAGAAGATAAAATATTCATATTTGTTTCAATTGGCATTTTTGTATATTGATAAATTTTTTTCAAATATTATAAAAATAATTTATTAATATTTTATTGTTAATTGTTTGTTCGCTTAAGTTGCCTTGATTTGTGTGTCAACGATCAGATAAGAAAATCGTTATTGAAAAGGGTCCGGAAAGATTAAGGTTTCAAAAACTCCTATCGTTTTAGGGTAAGTACTTCATACTTGTCTTATCTCTAAGGTTTCCATAAATCATCTTACTTGTTTGATATTCTAAGGTTTTAGATTCATGTCTGATCAAGTCTAAGGATTTTAGGGTTTAAGGTTGACTCAGTTTTGACTTTAAGATTTCAACTCCGGTACCAATTCTAAGATTTACCTTTAAGATTACCCTAAAATCTAGGGCCTTGCATGTAACATCATCGGGATGCTCTAATAGGTAAGACATGATCCCATGTTATAATCGTGTGTTAATAATATGACTCACAAGTGGTTGAAAACTATAAGGAAATTCCCATGATATATAACATAGCATGGTTGCTGGATCCATGCAATAAAGTGGAGAGAGTTCGGGAAGTTCTTGATTATTATTATGAACATGTAGATAAAATATCAGACACTCAAAACATATGTACAATTTCTGGAAGTAGTGTTGTGAATGAGATAGGTAACGTAATGTTAAACTTGTACTCGAAATTTAGTTTCACATATGGTGGACAAATGCCCGCCAGTCCAGCAACTCCCGTTAATGTACTAACATCTACCACCATAGAGAAGCCTGGAGTAGTGCTCCAACATCAGTGGCTCAAAAAGCACCATGACATAGGTGGAAGTGGATTAGATTCCAAGATTGACAAGTACCTGACCATGACAATCGAGTTTGGTGACATGGTGGACACATACAACTTTGACATCCTCGACTGGTGGAAACACCATAAAGAAATGTTTACAATACTATCTCGGGTCACTAGACAAGTATTGGTTGCACTAGCTTCAACCATGGCAGTTGAGTAATCTTTCAGCATTATAAGGCAACAACTAGACAAGCATAGGTCCACGTATGACCCAACAATGGTTAAGGCACTAACTTACAACCACGATTGGATAGGGGCTAACTGACAACAACAGGACTTGAAGAACTACTTGAGCAAGGAGGATGAGTACTTTAACGGCTTCAATTCTTCCTTAGGGAGCACAACAACCAACTTACCAGGGATTAGTCTAGGTTAATGAGCTTTCTATATATATTAGTTGTTTATTATTATTCTAGCATGAGTTTTAATGTTGTAGTCCAGGTCAAGGAGCTTTCTATTTATCTGTAGTTGTTTATTATTCTACTAGTATGAGTGTGAAGGTCCTAACAGAGGTTAGGCATAATGTCCTCCTTCAGCCGAATGTATTTGTCAAAGTTCGAATGTGTTATTCTACTAGTATGTGTGCTAATGTTGTATATGTGATAAGCATTGTTTTCATTGAAAGTTTTTTCCCTTTTGATCCCAATATATTTGTTAAATGGATACTTTATCGAAAACAAGAATGGTGAACTGATGATTTGGGTCCGATTCTAGAGTAGACCTGAACCGCGATGATGTCTACGTGTTTACTTGGAAATTTACATAATTTCATCTATTAATATGTCCTAATTAATAGAAATGCGTTTACTTTAGTACTTGACATGCTAATCTTCATTTAAAAGAATTAAGCAACTTCCTCTTAGGAAAATTTCAGATTTTGAAATCATAGAATAAGTTACACAAATTGACTTTATTTAAATAGCAAATAATGCATGTGTTTACCATAAGAATCATATTATGCAATTATTAACCTTTTATATAGTTTTACTTATTTACAATGGAAGTAAAATGAATAAACTAATTTGCATTAAAAGAATATAATGTATTATATAGCTAAAACATAAAGAGGACAAATTTATGTGACAAGTGAGACTGTAACGCCCTAAAATAAGGCATCACAACCCGCCACGTATCCCCTCTTAATATAGGATACGCAAAGGCTCTATTATCCACAATAATACAATCATCACCTGTAAACACTCATAGGGTAACTCATAGGATACCAAACCTGTTCAAAACTAAAAAGCTCATACTTCATAAAACATAAACTCCTTGTTTAAACATAAAATCCAAGTTGACATCATAGTCAACAAATTCAATATATACTAAAAACTGTTTACATTAAAATCTCTTCATTTAAAACCAACAATAAATACAACTACAATCTCAAATGATCGAAACATGTCTTCTCTTAGAAACTTGGTATACGAAGCCTAACTCTCGGCTGAGTAGTCAGGTCCACTATCGCCATCCCCGCTATCAAAGAATAAATCATAGCTGGATAGATCATACACTATATCTTCTTCACCTGTACCTGAAATTTAAAAGAATGAGCGGCGACGCCTAGTACGATAACTCCAATCCAAAAACAAATGCATATGCACATACAAAAGGCATACAATTCATGCAACTTAAACTAATGCAAACAATCATATTATTATCTTTCTTAAGCCAACACAACAATACAGTCCAGTATTAGGTATACTCTAATCCTGAACTCGGAGTTACTCAGACCCCATTGAAAATCATACAACTTTTTGAAAATAATAATCATATACATATATCGATGAGTGGGTACTCCTCAAACACCCCGAATCCAAAACACCTAATTCTACCGGAATCATATCAAGGCACGATTCCACTAGGGACAACCTCACACCAAGATCATCAGGGTGCCTCACCAGTATTACTGTCTGCCAGGTCTTTACTAGTCAAAGCCAAGCACAACCAAAACATACAATTATTAAACCGAATAAAGATTAAGTTTATTAAGAAATTATGTTCCTACAAGCATTCAATCAATACTAAGCTTCCAGACAAAAACAGCAAGTAAGGATTGATCGTACCTTTCTCAGTTTCAGGAAATTCCAATCTGTATCTCCTAAAAATCCTTTATCAACAACACTTAACCACAACCAAATCTCTCGAATCTCCACAATACTTCAATCAATATTAATAATTCAACAACAAACCTAAATCTTCAAAATTCCTGTCAACAACATACATTTATATATTTAACAAATAAAAACACGATATAAACAATTCCTAATGTACTATAAATCCCGAAATCCTAACCTGATAAAAAAAATCACCTAGTTGTACCGTCTAACCTGATCAATCTTCCATAACAATCTATAGAATTCGATAATCCTTCAAAACCCTAATATTATATGACAACAAGAACACATAATGATCATCTAATCACACATTATTTGATAAGATCATATTTTATACAAATTTTTCAATGTGCAATTTGAATAAACCTATCTTAAATTCTATAAAAATTGCTTGAATAGATGCTTGTTTTGATTAAATTCATGTTTCAGGTTTAAATGGAGTAGAGGAATGCAAAACAAGCATAATTGAATTGAGAAAAGGAAAATTCAGAGGATACGCCGGCTTCTCTTGAGTCAAAGCTGTCTGCGTAGTGCCAGCTTAGAACTCAACAACTTAAAGGCCGTCTCTACGCCACCGGCCTTGAGGCGGTGTAGGATGAGGAAGACTAAACAACAACAAAGGCTGGCTTAACGTTGCTAGTGTAAAGGAATTAAAGTAAGCGTCTGCAAATTTATCCAACATCGGCTTTCTGGGATTCAAAGCCGCCAGCATTGAGACAACTTTCATTGTGCACAGAATTGAAATAATTAAGGCTGTCGACTAAGCTGCCAGCCTTGATTATCAAACAACACTGCCTTCAACATACGCCGGGTAAATCAAGCGATACGCCGTTGTCTTTCAAACGGCGTAGCTCATCCACATAAGGCTAATATTTAAGGCCGAAGTTAACACTGCCAGCATTCACTGACTTTTCATATGTACGCCGCCTATACGCCGCCGGCATAGGTTGTGTAATTGCCGGCGTACAATGTTGTAACTGCAAGATTTTGCAATTAAAGAGTCTGAATTTTCTTCTATATAAGGATAGGTTTTCTTCATTGGAGAACACAAACGAAAATAGACAGTTTACAATTCCTTTGTAAGAGTTTGAGAGAGTTTGAGAGATTAAAGCTTTGTATTAACAAGATTTTGCAAGTAAAGATATGAATAATTGAATTGGTGAATTCTAATCCTATTTCTTATGCAATTCTTTTGTTTGAATTATCTATTTAATATGATATCATTTGCATTTTCTTATCTGATACTTGAATTATTCATGAACAACTAAATCTTATTTGTGGGAAGAGATGAAGTTCTAATTATGCTAAAATGATCGGTGAAATTATATTATAGGGTTGTTAGAATTTTAGAATATTTGTATTGAATTCTAATTATTTGTCTTGTTTCTGTATGGAATTAGATTGATAAGAATCTTGATAATTTGGAAGAAGAATTAGGGTTCATAAGAATTCATAAAATAAAATTAAACAACAATTGCGAAAGCGGCGTAGTTTAGTCTAGTTTAGAAATTGACTCATATGATTCATGCAATATTTTAATTTAATTTTTACTAAGAAATTAGGAGAAATTAATTTAGGATATTAAACAATTGTAAAATCGGGAGATTTATAATTGTAGATTCGATTTCATTAATAATTTATTTAGCGGAAGCTATTAGATTATTTTGTGGTTTCCTAAAACTTGTAGTTTTAGGTTTTGTCAATTTCATATAAATAACTATAATTCTAACTATTCATATGATATAATTTCAATATGATTAGCAAAAATTAGAATGGATTCTGCTTTTTCCCACATTTTGTTTGATATATCTATCTCATTCTCACATCTTATACTTATTTAGTATCTATCTTTAGAAGTAGATTAGATAATCTCAAAGTCAATATCCTAAATATTAGTTTAAACTGATACCAGTTTAGTAATTACAAGAATTCCTTGTGGGAACGATACTTGACTCATTTTTTATATTATTTGATTCCATCCAGTATACTTGCTGGTAGTAATCAGTATTTTATTTTTCTATACATTTCAAACGGATCATTATTCAACGTCATCAAAGAAAGGACGAAACTTACTGAAATAGATTACCAAATTCCAACTCACATCCACAAATTCGGATCCCAACCAAATCTAGGGTTTCCTTCATGCAAACAAATCACAAAATCCTTAGAATTTACATGAAATTCGTATAAATTTGATATGAGTACATTATACTTACTTGTTTTAATCACAACACTCACTTCTTATCCAACCAAAGCAGATCAAATCCAAGATCTAAATCTTTCCCACGTTTTTCCTTCAAGAACACAACAAAACCCTAAGCAAACTCATACAAATTCGTATTTAATCCATGAGAAAATGTTAAAATCACTTACTTTGAATCATAAACACCTTCCGGATGATTCTCCAATTCTAGATCTCTAAGAACACTCCAAAACTCTCTTATACGAAGGAGAAAATGATGAAAGACAAATTTGTCGAAACTGTCTTTCGTGTCTCGTATTCATATAATTTTGGAAGGCCGGCGGCTTACGTGTAGATCTTGCTAGCGTACACCCTACGCTGGCAAAATTTACACGATTGCTGGCAGCATTCATCGGGGCTTTGGTTTCCCAGAACTTCAATTCCTACTACATAGGCCGGTAAACCCATGCCCTACGCCGGTGGCGTTTCATTCCGGTGTTGAGAGAAACCTAGTAAACACCGGCGGCGTTCCTCCCAGCGTTAAGAAAAATGGTACTATTCCCATCCTACGCCGTCTCTAAGCAGGCGACGTAGATTCTCCAGGAGGCAGCGTACAATCTGTCAAAAATTGCAGAAATTCGAACTTCAACATTTGTTCTACAACCAAACTTAAACATTTGCAATTTACTTGTTTTGACCTTAAACTCATCCTATATCATCTCATGATTCATAATTCATTATTTTTTCATCTTTATTTTTGTATTTTACAGAGACTATGGTCTAAAGGACTTGCAATTTGATTCGTGGACAATGGTAATTAACTTATAACTAGTTGAGAACTGAGCAATAACGAAAATTAACTATTAATGAATTGGTCTACCTAAACCTCATGAATCGATTCATCTTTGAATAATTTGATGGATAACTTAACTATTGATTAAAGTAAATGACATAGACACTAAAAAATCACTTACCACCAAGACGGATTTAATGTGTGCAAATGAGTTAAGTCTTCAAAGAGGATTCATGAACCTCTGAATAATAACCGAAATTGCTATGATAAACTAAATAGAAAACAAGGTGAATTGGCTAGCAAAGCAAATAGGGATCATATTTATATGGGACTAACTATGTCAATTTTAATACCTGTACTTTACACAAAAATTCAATTTGGTACCTGAACTTTAAAATGATTAGTTTACAACTCAATGATACTTTTTCATGACTATTTTTATAAGCTCTTTACCATTATTTATTTTGTTTGTAGACATGGAATAAACAACCTATCATTGAATTTATACAACTTTTTCAAACATCATGTAGCATTGATAGGTTGTTTTTTCCATATCTAAAAACAGAGTAGACGATGTTAGCAAGGTAAGTCACGAAAAATTTGATTATATATTAACTTAATCTTCAAAGTTCATATACCAAATTAAATAGTTGAGCAAATTTCAAGTACCAAATTTGACATTTTCCCTTTTAATTATAAAGAGAATTAAGATTATCCTAGGATACTCTAAACATGCAAAAATTAATACTTTTGAGATAGAGTAAGAATATTTACAAACTTATCACAAATTGACTACTTTGGTTCATTCTATACCCATAATTAGTAATATTCTAGAGATGTTGAAACTTAAGATACAAAACTTGCACTAAATTAAGATTGATGCAATTTGACACTTCATACAAGTTTCAATGGCTCAAGTAACTATGAATGAACATCCTATAGGGATTGATTTAAGGAAATCATAAGTTTGTGCTCATAGAGGATCAAAGATCATGAATAAGCTCTCAAGCAGACAATTTGACATAAACCATATTTAAGTTTCAAGAAAGCTTAAAAATCAAAATTAAGTTACATTGAATTATAAACATTACTTTAAAAGAGACATTCTCATAAGCACTATACAAAGTTTTACTAATCAAAAGTATAACTCAATAAGGGTCTAATAATTCATATTTTGCACAAAGTCAAAATTTTTGCAAGCTAGAGCTCCAATTAAGTTTTAAAGTATATTGAGATATGTAGAATTAGAGTTACAGCATCGTAACCAAGAATTCAAAAAGATGTGCATGTATAAACCAAAAACTAGCACAAATGAGCACAAAATATATCAAACTACCAATTAGAACACAAGAGCAAAACTAATTTATGTCTTGAGACTTTTAAACTTTCAAGATTAATAAGATTGAATTGGATGTAACTTCCATTATGTGCCTTAAGCAACAATCATCCACGTACCATTGTTTGATCTACCTTGAAGGTACATACAAAGGTAAGTAGCTAATTCTTTGGTACTAATTTGTATTTAGGACAATCAACATTAGTTTTAACAGTACGAGCTTGTACTTTAAGAACTCAAATTATATTGTCGCTGTGATTCAAAGCTCTCATACTCTTTATTGCACAAATTAAGTACAATATAACCAATTTTATCGTAATAGTTACAAGTCTTATGTGAGGCTTTTACAAAATAGCTTTTATAGAACTTATTTTTTATTGTCTCCCCTATATATAATTCCAAACATATCTAAAATAAGCCTTGGTTGGCCAAGAAGGAAAAAAAAAAAATTTCATCTTCAGTGAATTTTACCGTAGTTCACTTTGAATTATCTAAGGTAGATTTTAAGATAACATTCTTTAATTTAAGGTCATCCATCTCTTTCATAACTGATTCATCATTTTCAAAACGCTTTGTTTTGTCACACTCTAAAGGGTACCTTAGACGTGATAGTCCGCCATATACGGTATTAAAACTTAAGAATGACTTTCCGAAGTCATGTGAAAGCTTCAACACTAAATGAAAGGCATCTATCACAACAATAGGAGACACCGGTAGGATGTGTAGTTCGGGATAGTAAATACAACATACAAGAAATCTAGATAACCATCTAATTTCAACATTATAAGAATATAAACCTTACATCATCTTAGGGGTATTCCCCTAAAAATCTCCAAACAATCATAATATCATCTTAATCTTTCACATAAGGAATCAATATTAACACCAAAAATATTAAAGGATATTTAGTCTAAGATCTTCAAAAGATTTCCAGAAGCTCCCCAAAACATAATCCCACTCGAGTATATGAAGTCCTCAGGCATAAAGATATTGATCCTGTTATGACAAAAGTCTATCGGAGTATAAGCATAACTAGCTTAGTGAGAATATTCTTGAATCAACGTACTCGTATCAATAATTTCAAACAAGTTATTAAACAAGCATATGAATGCATCAAGCAAGTGATCAAGCAATGCAAGTGATCCAGCAATACATATGATCTACCGAAAATCATATGTTTTGAATGGATTTACACTTTCATTCAGAGGTTAGGTGTTTTGGGCTCTTTAAAACTCATCTTTGAAATCCAACTTATGTAGTTTATTTCTGGCTACTACTCGCTCATCCTGAAATAGTTCTTTCTGGCTCCTATTCTCTAATCTTGCAAATTTATGGCTCCTGCAAACCCGACTACTATACTCTTATCTCATCGAGTATAGTAGCTC
The DNA here is from genome assembly GCA_024138025.1 of Combretum micranthum. Taxonomy (NCBI): domain Eukaryota; kingdom Viridiplantae; phylum Streptophyta; class Magnoliopsida; order Myrtales; family Combretaceae; genus Combretum; species Combretum micranthum. The sequence goes on from JAMXBD010000574.1 coordinate 306,237, forward strand.
ATGAAATGAAACTAACTACGTGATATGCATGATTCAATTAATATAACTCATAGTATATGATTAAAGTAATTTAAAGATGATCACAGAATTTGCACACACTCCAGCATAATAATAATAAAACACAATTTAATTAACAACAACTTATGTCTCGGTATGCTTAGCATTCTTTCAACCAATATTTATCATGCATAATTCATTTTCATCTTTTCCTACTTCTAGTGCATCTATCTACAAGCACAAACAAGTACGTAAAAGGTAGGAAATAAACTCACTCAACCATCCTTGCTAAAAGCTCTTCACTCGTAATGGTCTCCGAATATGGATCCTCCTAAACTTTGTTACCTAAAGGAAAGAAATACCCAAAATGAGTATCTCATGGAATCTCTTCTTGAACTTTCTAATTCTATTCTAGCATTTGCGTCAAAATTCGGATAAGAGGAAATCCCAACTTAAAATAGCCATAACTAACTCATTTTAACTCGGAATTTCGCATATAATATACCGTTTTCTACCTACTCGAAAAGATCTAACCATTTCTAAGGTTACTTTTGTAATAAAAAGCCATTTGGGATGCAAAATACTACAGTACAGAATAGTTACGAATTTATAGTCCACCAAATATGATTTTTCCAAACTTCTCTTTACTAAAAAATCTTTAAGCAAAATATATGGATATTTGTATAGTTAGAAAAATCCTTTGAACATATATATACACACACTCATATTGTATGCATGATTTTGATAGTTTTGTCTCAATATTGATATTTTACAAACAATTTGTCTTTAAGAGTTTTAAAAAATAAAACTTTGAAAATTTCTCATTTCTGAATTCCTAGAAGGAAAACTAAAATATACTTGGGTTGTTATGAGTGAGTGTTTTCCTATTATGATTTCATTTTCTCACTTTTCAAAAGCAAATTTATTCTCAAAAATTTGGTTCTTTAAGTTATCTACCAACTTTATTTCTAATGATTGAAAAATAGGCTTTTCAAAATTTTTCTTAAGTTGCTGATGTGGTCAAATATTTGGGGTTGTGTTAAATGTATGTTTTCCCCTCATTTTTATATCCTTTTCTTCTTTAGAAAATAAGTTCACCTTTAAAATTTTATTTTCTTGGCAAATTTTATTTTTCTAAGTTGGTTTCTAAAATAGTGAGTTGATTTTACCTTGATTTGAAAAACTTGTTTTATTCTTAATATTTATCAAGTGATAGAATAATTCTTTTAGATAAGTTTATAAGAAAAGCTTTCTTAATAAAGAATTATCAATATTAGATCTTAGCAAAATTTCATTTTAATTTTGAAAAGAGAATAACAATATAAAGGTTAAGTTTTGAAGAACTTTCTTAGTATGTGATTTTGGAAGTCTATAGTGAACCTATTTAAGTTTTATAAAAGATATAGTTGAGTTAAAATCTTAAGTTCAATGCTAAAAATTCTATTTTTATGGAGTGTTTAGTTTTGATTTATAAAAGAAATGAGTTCCTTTCATTTGAAGAAACCTTGGGCACTAATACTTTAAAACTTGTGATTAAATTATTTAAGCTTTTGAAAAGAATTTATTGAAAACAATACTTAGACTTTTTGTTGAAAATCCTTTGTTAAGAAATCTAGTTCACTTTTCCTTTGTCTAAGAAAGAACCTATTTTCACTTTTGTTTATTTTTATTTAAGACAACAACATTCTAATCATGCATGAATATGATTATGTAGCAATGAAAAAGTAAGAATAATACATAATAGAAAGAAATACTCATAAGCTAATAAACGTAATAATAATATGGTCAACCATTGGGAATCTTAGCTTCATCAAGGTATCCCGATCATGTATTGGGAGCCTTAGCTTCATCAAGGCAACCCGGGACTAAGAATAGACTAGTCCCAAAAGAAAAGAAAAGAAAGAAAAATCGTTTTGACTTGATATGGACAAGTCTAAAACTAGAAAGACTAGTTTTAATAATAGCATGAATTAAATAAATAAATTGCAAAGCATGAAAATAAATAAATAACAAGTGAGCTTATATGCTCTAAAGAAATATATATATATATATATATATACATAATATACATAATATTATATAAAAGTTAGATTAGAGCAAAAATAATAAGAACAATAATAACAAAAACATAATAACATAATGTAAAATATGAACATGAACAAAAAAAAAAATGAATATATTGTTGCTTCTTTAACTCTCATGAGTCTAAGAAACATACACTAAGCTCATGCTAAGTTGTATGAACATGATAAAGAGATATAGGTAGGATTTTACCTAAGGTTTAATGGAGGATTTGAAAAGAGATGAATGGGTAGTGTGTTTGTTATTTTTCTTGAAGAATAGTAAATAGTAGAGAGTGTTTTGAGAGAAGATTGCTGGAGAGAGGTTTTGAGAGAAAATTTTGGTAAAGTTTTGTTATGTAAAATGAATGTGTAAAAGAATGAAGAAGGGATAGGGTATTTATAGAATTTTTGGAGTGGAAATTAGATGTAACAAAATAATTGAAAAAGAAAATAAATGAGAGGGAGAGAGAGAAGATTTGCACCAGCCATAGGAGGGAAAGGAGAGAGAAAGAGTTGATTTTGTTTGTTTTTTGTGGGAAAATAATTAATATGTAAGATATGATTTGATATAAGATGTATTGGAAAGGTAAAAAGTAAGAAAATAGGTATATAGGTAGTAAGAAATAGGTGTAAGAAAAAGTAGATATAGTGAAATATTAATGAATAGTAGGAATAGTACTATAAATAGTAAACTAGACAAATAAAATACCGATAGTAATAAAATACACGTAAACGAGCTATATATGATATTTTTAGTTACCGAAAAATTACGAAACTGATATTTTTGAAATCCTTACATTTTTACGAGTCTAATGGTATTGTCGGAATATTTTCACTATCTGGTGCACCAAGGCATGGTTTTTGAAAACTAATCCCGTTCGGATCGAAAGACACTAGAAAGTTGCGAATCTGATATTTTTATACTTCCCTATATTATTACGAACTCTTATAAGCCATTAACTCAATTTCGTTTTCTAGGGTTTAAGAGCGCGGTTTTGCCGGAGTTGAAACTGTTAGATTGTTTTAATCTTTGTTGACTTTTGAAACTCCGGTTTGACCAGGGTTAGGGTTTAATCCAACTTTACCCTAGAAATTGAGGGTTTACATTAGGGATCGGATAGATGGATTGTCTCATGCTCGGATTTTTGAATCGAACGATTATTGAATTTTCTATTTTTGTTTTTGAAGATTCTCTTATGAAATTTCGTGATCGAAATTGTTTAAGGTTCAGTTTCAACTTGGGTCATTCTTTAGGGTTTCAATTCGGTATTCTAAAATCATTCTCGAAAAATTCGGGGTTTACATGTTTCACTTTTATACTATCACATCCATGTTTAGTTTTTTATTCTCTATGGTAAAATTCTCATTATTCTTAATTCTTTATTTCTAGTTCTTAACTTTCATTATATTTACCCCAATTTTCACTTCCATCACTGAGTTTGTTGAAATCATATGTTAATACGTCTAACCCATTTCCCATTTCCTTTATCATAGTTTTTATAATAATTATAGAAATATTAGCAATAGTTCTTTAATTTGATTTTTGTTTTATTAGATGCATATGGTCTTTAGAATTATTTGGATCTAATTACTCTAAATAAAAAAAATTATAAACTATTTTTTGTATTAACAAAAGTAGCCATAAGTGTGGTTATGTCTCACAAGACCAATAACTCACTTAAATTAGCCCTTACAATTATTTTCAATTTTAGATAAATCAATTATAATACGATATAAAACTTATTGAATTTGAGGATTGCAATTATGTTTGGGTGTTGTGACTACAGGAAGAATTATTATGGAGAAAGTGTCACTAATATATTTTAATCCTTCCATATAATTAGAGACTTTTTTATATCATATTTTTATGTTTTCAAATTTTGACTTTTATAGTTTTTTTTTTTATTAATACAAGTTAGCATTCTAATTTGTGGGTTAAATGAGCCAAGCACATTTAACCTACTTTTTAAACGAGCTAAAAAACTCAATACTAGCCCATTTTTAAAGCAAATTCTATGAGCTGGCCCATAAGTTTCAACCTGGCTCTAGTTATGATAGATGTGTTAGAGTTAAGGTACTCTTAGGGAACACAAGTTACTTGAAGAAAAAGTTCAAAATAAAAGGGAAAAAAAGAAATAAAGAAATAAAGAAAAACCCTTATGTAGCTAATGTTGGTCTCCTTTTGGCCATAGGTTGTTGAGTACGTAAAGGGGACTTTGTATGGAAATACCATGCATTTTCAAAATTAATATGAAAAAACAATATATCCAAAACATATTGTGTATATAATCAATTGAAAACCCATTCGATGAATGCGTTTTAATAGTTACAAAGAAAATACATTCACTTAATGTGTTCACGTCTATTTTGTCTTTTCTTTAAAGGGTAATGTGAGGGTGGTGTACCTTAAAGTATAACTCGTGGTGTTTTTTGTCTTTAAACAAATTATGGGTCTGTTTCGACTATTAGATTTTCATTTGTATCTTATTTGTATCTGTAATGTTTGATTTGTTTATATGTAAAAATATCTCTTTTTCATTTGTATTTTTTTTAACAAATAGTCTATTTCAATATGACAAAAAAAGATACCAAAATAACCTTAAAAACGACAAATTAACTAGATAGAGTAGAACAAGAGAGAAGAGGAAAAAAAAAAAAAAAGAGAAGAGAAAATTTTAAAGATGGAGGGTCTTGTGGCCTACAACTCTCTAAAGATAATGTTAGGGCAGTACCTAATCTTCATATGACAATTTATAAATTATTTAATTGAATATATTAAATAGTATATATTTTTAATTATTTATTATAAACAAAATAAAAGTTGACATATATCCCTAACATCAAACAAAGCGATAAAATATTAATCATTTGTTTTGTTAAATATAAAATATAGGGCACGAGATTGGGGAAAAAGAAATTAATATACATATATATACTTTTAGAAAAATTACAAAAATACCATTAGGATGAAAATAATCCTAATTTTAGGCAAATTAAACCCATCTCTTAAAGAGACGAGATGACCTTGTTTATTCAAGAGACGAGTTTAGTATTATAAAATCAACATTATCTCTTCAAAAGACAAGGTTAGTGTATTATTCACCAATCTCGTCTCTTGAACAGAAGAGGTTGCCTAGTTATAACCTAGTTTATTCAAAAGACGAGGTTGGATTGTCTATTTCTAGGAGTTTTGTTTATTCTGTGGGATTTGCATAATTTTTTTTTAAAAAGTTGTCATTTTTTCCCTTAGTCCCATGAGATTGCATTAGGATCAAAATACCATCATATTTTTGCCATTTTTACTTTAAAAATTATTAAAAAAATGAAATTATGTCTTAAATGTTTAAAAGGTTTATCCATGCATATTGTATAAATCAGAAGAGACTTTGTAATTATCCCAAAAAAAATTACACTATATTCCTTTCTAATCCATCAATTAAACAAAAGCAAAGTCCAAACCTAAGAGCTAAACTCGTTTCTTTTTCTTGTTTCTGCTCAAGATAGTGGAAGTAGGTTAAGAAATAATACCATATCATGGATTCATAAACACTAGATCGTTTAAAGAACTCCGAAGTAGCTCAACTCAAAAGGAAGCATCCTCTTTATCAAGATAGCTTTGAAAAAAAAAAAAAAAAAACGATGAAAGGTTACGCATCCATCCTACCATGTGCAGACCAAAACTATGAGACTAGAATTTATTTGGATGATTTGTTTTTCATTTGTATTGTACTGTATTGAAATAATGTGTAAATATGTCTGATTTACATTTACTTTTACATTTTATCTATATTTGATTTATTTAATCTTTTAATGAAACCGCCAACTATTTTATATATATATAGTATATATATTTCTTCATAAACAATTTGTTAAAAAAAATTAAAAAAAATATGCATCTATAATCTACCGATAGACAAACAAACAGACCTCAAATATAATTGGAAATAAAGAGAAAGGATTACAACTTATATTTCCCCTTATAATTTTGAGTCTCGAGATATGTACCAAATATTTACCACATCACTGGATTTTATAGAAACATGGCTTTCTCAGCGAGGAGCACAATCTATAAGGATCAGTAAAAATGGAATCTCCGGAAAATTGATAGCACAAATTCGTTCATCCAGCTGTCTGGAAATCCCCAAAATCGTCATCTGGTGTATCTTCACTGCTTTGCTCCTCACTAGGATTTAATCTACTTGTCTCTTCACCAGTTGCCCTTGGAGGGCCATCTTTATGAGATTCCTGGAGAGTCGAGTTTGATAGAGAGTTTGCAGTAGAATTGGCTGCAGCTGAAACAGGTGATAATGGTGCTGGGGGAGGAGGTGGAGGTTTGAGACATATCTTCTGCTCCTTTTGGTTATCTTTCCCATCACAGGGTGGATCGTTCAGACCTTGTTCTGTGGATTTTGACTTAACAACCTGACCACTTCTCTGTCGTTCAAATAAAGAAAGATCTCGTCAGTACATGTAATCAAATTCAATATACAAGCTTCAGAACAGGTCTGAATGCTCACTGTCTTTATTTGGAGCACAAGTTTTTCCCCATCTTTCAAACTATAATCAACCGAGGGTGTGTGCTGGTAATGTTGCTCCATCTCCTCTGCAGTTTTCTTTTTGTTAACATACCTTCAAAAGAACAAACATGCCACTGTAAACATTTAGAAGGCACAGCGAATACCAAATGATGCAAGCACTCCATCACAAGCAAACAAAATTCATTGCTAGAAACGAGAAAAAGCGTGGAATTGAAAAGACAGAAGAAGTAAGAATGCAGAATTTACTTCACGTGGTCATGCAGTGCTGCTTGAAAGTCATAAGCTTCTGTTCTTTCCCGGAACCCAATACCTATGAAAGCATGCCTAACCCGACCACCTGGAAAATATCATAGAAGCTGAATAATTTCCATAACCTAGAAAAAAGCAGCACAGAATGCAGCAGATGTAGCAATTCTGTAGTTGGTCTACATCCAGCCATTCTGTCCCTTAAAAATGCTAACTTGCCTTAAAATCAATTTTCTCTCCGATGTCACAGCAAATAATAGAAAGAAAAGGGGATATGGGAACATGACTTTGATGGGTAAGCAGATGTTACTAAAATTGAAAATTGTAAAATAAGAGGATACACTCACCAATGTTCTCTTCTACACGGAGAACAAAATACCTGCAGGAGATAGAAAAGTTCAGCAGAGATAAACTCAAAACTTTATCAAATACCAAGAATGCAAAACAATAGTTCAAGTTAAATATGTGGATACCATGATTAAGATAAATGCTAAGCATCCATAATAATATTTTACATAAAACAATGAAACACTGAAAAGAAGGATTTGTTCGCTCAATAAGTAATTCAACCTGCTACTGTCAATTACAGATTCCACAGGATGTGGTTCTCCTTTCCTCAAGAAGGCCCGGGCATACAGTTCACCTAAATTAATGAATGCCAAGAGCATAGATTATCGGCTATGATATATATATAGAATACATAACCTATCATGCAGGAATGGGTCAACAATAAAATCACCTGTAGTCTTGTCTTCAAGTCTGATTATGCACTCTTCCCCCTTACTAATTACTTTCAATGTACCTTCCCATGCCCAATTGTTGACATTCCATTCATCAGCCCTAAATACAATAATACATAAACAACTCTCAGTAGAGAACAGCAGCAAGGTAAATTAATGAGTTTAAAGCCTAAGGTCAACCACATGACATGTTACCAGGTATACATAGACCTGCATTGAAATAAAGGTTGACACAAAATGCAAGGGTAGAGCAAATTCCATGTGTTTATATGCATGATTAGGGACATCACACGAAATATGTCAAATTGGTAATTGAGATGCTTTTTATAAGAAACAGCTCAGGGAATAAAACAAGGAGCGTAATGTGAGTGCAATAAAATGAAATAAGAAGTCCAAAAAAGACTCAAATGCTCTCCTTAGCTTGGGGCATTAGGACTAGGACTTTCTACCCTTATACCTAGATACAACAGCATTCGCTGTTTACCTTGTAGCCCCAAACTCCCCCAAATGAGAAGTGTCTCAAACAGAATTTCAAACTCCAAGCATGGATGCATACGTAGGGGGGGCTCTTCTTCATTTGAGCAGTAATGAAAGATTGCAAGGGTTTAGGGTGTTAAAAAAGCTTTTGTAAGGGACATGTACTTTATTTTCAGCTTTTTAATCCATTCATTGGCAACCCCAACTTAAAATTAGAAGATAACAAGGAATGACAATGTTACTTCAACATCTGAGCCATGCAACTCTGTAAAGTTTGACTCCTCTTACTTGCCAAAAAACCAAATGAAATTTGCTTCCACATATCATAATCAGAGCAAAGCATCATATGCTTATTATGTTCTAGGAAGCATTTGGCATTGTGTCAATACCAAAGAAATAATGACCAAACTTTATGTACAAAAGAAGGCATGAAGATAAGTGGCATGATCCAGCCTAATCAAAGACCATCTAAGAGTTGCAAGGCCAAGAATCAAACATCCATTTCACATATCTGACTAGAAACTCCAGCTGAAGAATCATCAATTTATTGAAAGGGAGGATGGTAGAACCCTAGATTGCACAGCCATAGTTAAATTACTAATTTAATCGCCATCTGCTTTAAAGCATAGTTGCATTGCTACATATATCAAACTTTTTTAATCCAAAAAAAAATTTTGAATTTATCCAAAAAAAAAAAAAAAAACTGAAAAAACAAAAAAACAAAAAGAAAGAAAAGAAAAAGAAAAGTATTTTAAATATGGATAGACCATATCATGAAGAAAGAGGGGAGCATAACCGGCCAGACAAAGTATCTTTCGGCACTTCCATGTATTACAAAGAGACCCCTAAAATCATTCCACGATGACAAGATGGTGTAGTAAGTCAACTGGTGGCTAACTGAGATGCTTTAATACCAAGCACAAGATAGTTTCTTTAAATTGACACAACACTAATACAGAAAAATAAGGGCACGCATATATTTATCACAGTTGGAGTTATCAGGCAGGTACCGGTAGGAAGCTGCAGTTTTCCGTGGGGGTATCTGCACAGAGTAAGATAAATTGAGTTAAAAAATATAAAATGCATCAATCTGAATGTTCTTGGATATTAGTTTCACACCAATATAAGGCCACATTCCGTTACTTCCTACTCAGCTCCAGATTTACATTCTTTTAACTATGATCAGAACAATAATGATTGCGTATAAGCAATAACAAAAAGCTTGCATCTTTCAAAGGGCACACTCTGGAAACTTCAGCATATGATGGACTGGTAGCCAATCTCATAATTCAACTTAAAATCAAAATTCTAAACCAACCCAATTCATCATTTAATCAAATTTTCTTAAAATTTCTTGAGCAGCTAAATCAACTAATATAAACTCTTTTCTATCATTCCTTTTTATCAAATTTGGGGACAGCTGTAATTGGACCTGCAAACTCCATACACGGTGCACGCGACTCTTACAAAATTTTACACGGGAAGCCCTAAACCTAAAGTCCAAATCCAATTTCTAAACCCCAAAATCTCTAACTCTAAATGATAAGTCTTTCCTGCACAATTCCAGTGTAATTTCAGATGATTGATTAAACCAGTAAAACCATTAGTCGTAAACCAAAGGAACCCAAATTCACGAACTATATACGAAAGGAAAAGGATTGCATTAACAGTACAAAGCTGACATACCATATAGACATAACATTCGGGTACTTGAAAAAGAACAAGTTCAATCGCCTCTGCTACTTCTTCTTCGATCTCATCGGGACTTGACTCGCTTTCCGGGGTTATCTTGTCGTTTTCCATGTTGACGAAATCCTTAAACACAGATAAACATGAAACGCAAGAACTGAAATTGATATGGGAATTGAAGAGAAACTACTTCAGTTGGGTTTAGGATTTCGAGATCTGCCGTGTCCTCTGTATTATTTGACAAGTTCATTCGTTTTCTGATTCACTTTCACTTGATATCAGTCGACGTGTGGGTTTAATTTTCCAAGTAAAATTGTACGGGAAAGAAATTAGCTTGCGGGAAAAAAAATGAGGGAAGAGGAAATTGATATAAATATATTTAAAAAAAATAATATTATTATGAAATAAAAATAATCACAAAATTAGACAAGTTAATAAGTTTCATCATGTCCTCATCTTTTCAAAAGACAGATTGTTTTATTTGCAGGTTGATGAATTACAGCCTCGTATCTTCAAGAGAAGAATTCAATTTATCTTTTGAGATTTTCTCTTATATAGAGAGATTTGTATAATTATTTTAAAAAAAGTTGTTATTTTTTTTTCTTAATCCAAAAAAATGACCCTATTTTGCTTTAAGAAAATAGAAGTGTGTTAGCCTTTCAAACATTTTCTTTTGAATTTTTTGTTTCCTAAATTAACATGAAATGAATGAAAATGATTGACTTATTGTTTGGCTAATATATTTTAGGAAGAGAAATAAAACGAAACAATTAAAAAGAATAAAAATAAAATAAGTGGGAAATAAGAAATATAGTTTTCATTTTATGTTTAGAAATATAGAAAGGAAAATAAAGAAATGAGGAGCTAAAAAAGAAAATGAAGAGACTGAAGGTAGTATATAACAAATTACATCAATTTATTTTTGAAAAAAATATGCAGATAAAGTACCGTATTTTATAGTCTTTGCCAAAAAAAAAAACCGACTTGGTCTATGCATTTAAAAGTTAAAAAGAAAATTCTATTATCTTGTTATATTTTTTTAAGGGTATTCAAATGTAACTATATTATTAGAATACTTAATAATTTAATTATTATATTATTTTAATAGTTATATTAAAATAATATCACGTCAGCGTGTTAAGAAGTGATTGAGGACGTTCTAAAATATAACAACTTATCAATACAGGACTTTACTTTGTTTATAAAACTATACAAATGTGACCTCTAAACGCACGGTCCAAAAATCAATTTGTTTTTTGAAGAATTGTACCAATATAAAAATACATATTTATTAATTAACCATTACTTGAAAAATTAAAATTTGAAACTTAGTAATAAAGTATCTGATATAATTTGATGTATATACACATATGTAAGTTCATAATTTACTAGTTATCCTTGTGTATGATAATTAATTAAAACCAATATTGGTTTTTTATCTCTTTAAATTATGTAATAACAACTAATTAAGTGATATTGTATAAAAAAAGGAAGTTCTAATAAAAAAAGAAATTTTTTATTCATAAATCAATGTGTGTGTGTATATATTATATTAATAATATTAAGTGAAAAAAAATCATATAACAAGGAACTTTGTTATACATGGTTAAAAAATTATACAAATTTTATAGTACTATGTGTAATAATATATTTTAACTCAATATTACAAATATAATATATATATATATATACACACACACAATTTTCTGGCGATTAACAATAACGGATATTTTGAAAAAATTATATTAATAATAACTGATAGCAGTTAAAGTATTGGACATTGTTTCATTAACAAAAATTTTATTTTCTATTATAAGTTCCTGATTATATGATATCAATTAATTGCGGTAGATTAATAAAAAAGGGACAAAAGTAATTATCATTAATTTTAATTAATTATCATGCAATAGCTGATAAATGATGAACATATATCATCATCTTATTAAAGGCAAAGACTCTTTGATGTTTTACGTCCAATAATGAGCATTTTATTTGTGATCTTACCAAATTATCCTTGGTGCAATAAAGAGTTGGAGCAATAACATTCCATATTAATATTTTCTTAAACAAAATGTTAACGGGTAAATTGTCATTATTATAATTTTGTGGGTTGTTATATTAATTATATATCATAGACTATTTTGAGTTTTTTTTTTTTTTTGGGTCATTCAACAAGTAAAACTTCATTTCTCAACTAGAATCAAACAGATTACAAATGTTTACAGTTAAAGATAACCAATGAACTTCAAAAGGAAAGATGGGGTGGATAACCACCAATCGTAAGGAAACATCCAACTCCTAAAAAATGAAGCTACCCAATCTACAACAAGATTTACATTTTGTTTAATAAAAACAAAGAAACATCTGCATGAAGAGAGCTTAAACTAAGGTGGTCTTCCTCAAAAGAACTAAAAGATTGCTAGTGTCGATAGACTAGTCCATCTTTGAAGGCACAAATAGCTTGGAGGCAGTAAGAAAAAACACTACAAGAGGCCTAGCCCATGTAATTTGCCATCCTAAGCCCTAGAGAAATAGCCAATAATTCGTAAGCCTATGTAGAAGGAGCCTGCACTATTCTCTAATCTCCCTAGATAAGTTCACCCTTAAAATTCCTTACCACTGCAGCAACAGCCGCATCTTTATCAGGCCCAACCCATGAACTATCAACATGAATGAGTAGTTGGTTTGACCGAAAACATGGAATACCCTTTGATCCATTACTAGTGGATAAAAAAAAATTCCCATGACACTGTACAGAAAAAACATGACAATCTCGATAGCTCTCAGGTATTGAGCCCCTTAACAAATGAAGGTCATCAACATCAACGTTCGCATCAACAAGAGATCTTACACCAAAAAAGGTCATATCTTTAATAGGGATGTAAACAGGTCGGGGTCGGGTCATTTTGTCCCAAACCCGACCCGACCCGATTTTTTAGAAACACGAACCCGACCCCTATTACATAATTAAATGCATCATTTTATTATTTCATTAAATTATTATCGTAGTGAGACATGTTTAGGAGAGCAAAAATTTCAATGGAGTTGATAAAGATCCTAATTTTTATTTTAAAAAAATTAGAAAACGTTAAAGACAAGTAAAAAATTATTAAACGTGAAAACTGAATATATAAGGTAAAATCAGTAACTCAAGACATGTCATTGCCTAAAATTATTAGAAGACTTACATATATATATATATATATATATATAATACATTCAACTCAATAATAATAATAATAATAATAATAATAATAATAATAATAATAATAATAATAATAAAATGATGACACTACACGACGATCTATATATTCTTGATTTATTTGTCATTACATATATATATATATATATATAATATCTAATTTTTTTTTGAGAAAATTAATTTTTATACTTGTTGTGTTGCATGGGAAAGAAATGAATTTTGAAAAAGTGGGGAAGGTTGCACATGGAAATCGATTTTCTCTGGATAATTGGTCAGTGATTATTAATTGTAAATATAATTTATATCCTATCATGTGACTCAATATATGAATAACAAAATGATTATATGAAAAACATCATTCAACTAATGAATAAGTAAATTTCTTAAACTAAAATTTTTAATTTTTTTTAATTAAATCGGATCGGGTTTTCCCAACGGGTGTCACTGGGGAAAAGCAAGACAACGAATTGCTAGGGTTTCTGTGTCATGAAGTTATGGAAGTGGAAAAAGACAATGGCTGTCAGAGAGTTGGTGAGTGGAATAAGGGTTGCGTGGAAGTGAATGAAGAAGAAGGACAACCGGGAAAGAACAATGATGAGCTGGGTCTGTACGGTGCACCTTGGGCTGGGCTCAGTTGTATAAAAGACGGGCCTAATATGAAGCAAAAGAGGACTGGGTAGAAGAAACAGACTAGTCCAGTGGACCAGTATTAATAAAGCCCATCCACCCTCTTAACAGAATTGGTTGTAACTGTTTTACGTTGCACATGCTACAGATTTGATTTTCATTTTTTCTGTTTTTCTGTTATTTCAATTTCCTTTTATATTTACATAGTTAAGGATCATACTTCATCTATAAATATGTATTATACGGAAACAAAGGATATACAGAAAATACAAAAACATTTGCTCCAATACTGGATCTGAGTATTGTTATCATTCGTTCAGCTTGTATTCGAGCTTCATCCGAATCCGGATTCCCTTTTGCAATTTATTTCACACTTCTGCATTGCAAGTGGTATCAGAGCTCTGTTGTAGGAGCTATCAATCATGGCAGAGGGTACTCGGGAATTTAAGAAGATCGAGGAGATGATGAAGAACTTGTTGAAGGAGCAGACCGAAAAACAGGACAGCTGGATCAAACTCTTTTCCGATACCCTGCAACAACAGCAAACCACGTTGGAGCAGCAATCGAAGGTAATAGATGAACTCAAAACTCAGCTCAAAGGAAAACCCATAGTAATGGAAACATTATCTAGTGCACATAAAAATAATGATGGTAATATGACAGCAGAAAATGTGACTAGTGGTGGGTTACCTGGCAGTAGCATGGTTGTTAGTGGTTACCATCTACCTATGAGGAGTACCAAAATTGAATTTCCCACTTTTAATGGAGAGGACATTAAGAGTTGGATAGTTAAGGCTGAACAATTTTTTATGTTGGATGAGACACCCAATCATCTTAAGGCAAAGGTGGCTATCATGCACTTGGATGAAAAGCCTTCTGATTGGTATGTTTCTTATGCAAAACTGAGGACAGAAATGAATTCAATTACTTGGGAAGAATTAACCAAAGCGTTGCAGGCAAGATTTAATGAACGAGCCTATGAAGACCCCATGGCTGAGCTTAAGGAACTTCAACAAACAGATTCATTACAAGAATACCTTGACCAGTTCACACATCTCTCTGCCCAGAACCAATTAACTGAACCACAGCTAATCAGCTGCTCCTCAGTGGATTACGCCCTGAAATACAGTTCTCTATCTGCATGTTTCAACCTAACTCATTGTCCCAAGCCTATACATTAGCCGAGCTTCAAGATGCCACAAACACTACCACTAAAACCAGCCAAAAACACCAGAAACTTACCACTAACTATACCTACCCGAAATATTCCACCACAATTCCAAACACACCACCAACATACACCAACCGAAACACTACACCCATTTCACAGACCCTTAATTCCCAACCCAAAATTCCTAACCAAAACCCCAACACTACCAGGAATTTTCGGAGGTTCTCTCCTGAGGAATTAGAGGAGAAGAGGAGGAAAAAGCAATGCTTCTGGTGTGATGAAGCCTTTGGTCCAGGTCACCGGTGCAAAAACAAAAGGCTAAATCTATTAGTGGTGAGCAAGGAGGAAGGTGAGGAAAATTCGGAGGCAGAGGAGATGGACAAGTTGGAGGAAGATCTAGCCTCTTTAACCCTATGCGCATTAGGGGAAGATACTAACAATGTAGCACACAGTATATGTGTGAAAGGGTACTTCAAGAGGAAAAAATTGAGCATATTAATTGACACGGGCAGCTCATCTAATTTTATAGATGAGGAGCTAGCCAATCACTTGAATTGTGAGTTGATTCTTGTTGAACCAGTAGCTGTTAATTTGGCTAATGGAGCCAAAATTTACAGTTACTCTATGGTTAAGTACTTTAGTTGGTGGATGGAAGGAGTGCAATTCCACTCAGATATGTATGTGCTTCCCTTAACTGCATATGACCTGATTTTGGGAATGCCCTGGTTGGTCTCCTTGGGTACAGTACAATGGAACTTCAATCTAATGAAGATGGAATTCCAATGGCATGGATCGAACTGTACACTTCATGGTCATAATGAGGTAATTACTCCTGTATCTGACAATATCATTTCCTCTATGTTATCAACTCATAGTCCTACACTAAATGTACAATGCTGGGTCGTTAGTAACTCTGTAAATGTTATGGATCCATTGGTTGAGTCAAGTACACATCCTGATTTAACCAAACTGTTGGAAGAATTTACTGATCTATTTGAGGAACCTACTGCATTACCTCTTAATAGGTCTTGCAATCATAGGATCCATTTACAAGATGAAACAACACCTGTTAATCTTAGACCATATCGCCACTCCTCAATTCAAAAGACAGTTCTGGAGGATATGATTAAGGAAATGTTGTTGAGTGGGATAATACGTCCTAGTCACAGTCCTTTTGCTTCTCTTGTGGTGTTGGTTAAAAAAAAAGACAATACATGGCGCATGTGTGTAGATTATAGGGATCTAAGCAAGTTAACTATAAAAGACAGGTTCCCAATTCCTATCATTGAGGATTTGTTCGATGAGTTACATGGAGCTAGCTGTTTTAGCAAATTGGATTTACGCTCAAGGTATCACCAGATTTTGATGCACCCTAATGATGTTTATAAAACAGCATTTAGAACACATGATGGGCACTATGAGTTCCTAGTCATGCCCTTTGGGTTGACTAATGCTCCATCTACCTTCCAAGGACTTATGAATAACTTGTTTAGACCCTATTTGAGAAAGTTTGTCCTAGTTTTCTTTGATGATATCTTGATTTACAGCCCTAGCTTGGATCAACACAAGGTACATTTGAGGGTAGTATTTGAGATATTGCGGACAGAAAAATTATACCTAAAAAGGATCAAATGTGTCTTTGGGGTAGGACAAATAGATTACCTTGGTCACATCATTTCTAATCAAGGGGTTGCAACCGACCCTAAAAAGATAGAAGCTATTGTCAAATGGCCTGCTCCTACCAATGTCAAACAGCTAAGAGGTTTCCTGGGGTTAGTTGGTTACTATAGGAGGTTTATACAGGGATTTGGTATCATTGCTAAACCACTTACTAATTTGCTACGCAAAGATCAGTTGTGCTGGAATATTGATGCTCAAAAGGCATTTGATAAACTGAAAAATGCAATGACCACTTCTCTTGTCCTGAGTTTGCCAGATTATAGCAAAAAATTTCACTATTGAGACCGATGCCAGTGGTGACGGAATTGGGGCAGTATTGATGCAAGATAACCATCCAGTGGCCCATATCAGCAAATCCCTTGCCCCAAAACATAAGGGTATGTCAGTCTATGACAAGGAGTTATTGGCCTTGGTGTATGCCATTGACAAATGGCGACATTACTTGCTGGGAGGACAATTCGTGATTAAAACAAATCATCAGAGTCTTAAGTACTTGCTGGAGCAAAGGTTGGTGACTCCCAATCAACAAAAATGGCTTACCAAATTATTAGGGTTGGATTATTTAATAGAGTTCAAGAGTGGAAGGACTAACAAGGCAGCAGATGCTTTATCCAGATGTGGAGGAACTCAATTAAATCAACTATCAATTCAGGCTACTATTCCTGAAATGATGGAGGAAATCAAAGCAAGTTGGTATTTACCATTCGGGTACACAAAGCTGATTGAACAGCTTAAGGAAGGAAAGGTGGTTAAAAATTTCAGCTTTGATCAAGGAGTATTAAGAAGGAAGGGTCGAATAGTAGTTGGACCTTCAGAGGAAGTAAGGAAGAAACTGCTGGAATTGTACCATGGAGGAGTGCTAGGAGGACACTCAGGTTCACAAGCCACTTATAAGAGGATTTCCTCAGTATTCTATTGGCCTAAACTTGAACGAATCATTAGGCAATATGTGAGGTGCTGTGAAATATGTCAAAAGTATAAGTTCGAGAATGTGGCTTATCCTGGACTCCTACAACCTTTACCAGTCCCCACTGAGTGTTGGCAGGAAGTAACTATGGACTTCATTGAAGGATTACCAAGGTCAAACGGGAAAGAAGTTATACTGGTGGTAGTGGACAGATTAAGTAAGTATGCTCATTTTTTTGACACTCTCTCACCCCTATACAGCCCTGCAGGTAGCTCATCTATACTTGGAACAAGTTTACAAGCTGCATGGTATGCCAGAGACCATTACCAGCGATCGAGACCCAATTTTTGTGAGCTCTTTTTGGAAGGAGTTCCTAAGTTTGCAGGGTGTAACTCTCAACCTATCCACTTCCTACCATCCCCAAACTGATGGTAAATCAGAAGTGGCAAACAAGTGCCTGGAAACCTATCTCCGATGCATGACAGGGGAGTTTCCTAGCAGATGGAGTCACTTCATTCCTTTAGCTGAGTGGTGGTACAATACGAATTACCACACCAGCTCCAAGCACACTCCCTTCCAGATACTGTATGGCTACCCTCCCCCTCTGCATCTCCCTTATGTTCCTAGAGATGCCTGAAACGCTACAGTGGACAGCATGCTTAAGACTAGAGAAGCCATGCTCAAGACTCTCAAGTTTCATCTCACCAGAGCACAACACAGAATGAAGCTTATGAGTGACAAACGACGGATTGACAGAGAGTTCAACATCGGGGATTATGTTTTACTGAAGTTGCAACCATACAGACAGAGGACTCTCAAGCATGCACAGAACCAAAAACTAAGCCAGAGGTACTATGGACCCTATAAGATAAAAGATCGAAAAGGGAAAGTAGCTTACCAACTCGATCTTCCTCCCGAAGCAAGCATTCACCACACCTTTCATGTATCGCAGCTGAAACCCTATCACGGACCTCTTCCAGCCACTGCCTCTCCTTTGCCTACAACACAAGAGGACCCATTGTTAGAACCAATTGCTATTTTGGATATGAAAATGGTGAAAAGACATAACAAGGCAGAAACGATGTTACTTATCTCGTGGAAGGATCTGTCACCGTCCGAAGCCACTTGGGAGTTCTTCAACGAGCTGCAGCTTAGGTTTCCTCAGTGTCCCTTGTGGACAAGGGATTTTAATGGGGAAGGGATTGTCACTGGGGAAAAGCAAGACAACGAATTTCTAGGGTTTCTGTGTCACGAAGTTATGGAAGTGGAAAAAGACAATGGCTGTCAGAGAGTTAGTGAGTGGAATAAGGGTTGCGTGGAAGTGAATGAAGAAGAAGGACAACCGGGAAAGAACAATGATGAGCTGGGTCTGTACGGTGCACCTTGGGCTGGGCTCAGTTGTATAAAGACGGGCCTAATATGAAGTAAAAGAGGACTGGGTAGAAGAAGAACAGACTAGTCCAGTGGACTCAGTATTAATGAAGCCCATCCAGCCTCTTAACAGAATTGGTTGTAACTGTTTTACGTTGCACATGCTACAGATTTGATTTCATTTTTTCTGTTTTTTGTTATTTCAATTTCCTTCTGTATTTACATAGTTAAGGAGCATACTTCATCTATAAATATGTATTACAGGAAACAAAGGATATACAGAAAATACAAAAACATTTGCTCCAATACTGGATCTGAGTATTGTTATCATTCGTTCAGCTTGTATTCGAGCTTCACCAGAATCCGAATTCCCTTTTGCAATTTATTTCACACTTTCGCATTGCAACGGGTTATGAGTACAACCCAAAACCCTACCCTAAACCCTATAGGGTTTTTAGTGGGCGGGCGGAGCGAGTACCCTATAACGACCCACCCCGGTTGCATTCCTAATCTTTAAGCTCAAGGATTGAAACTTTCTCCATATCTACTTTCTTTGCAAATCAAGCTTGAATCTCACACACTGTAGCTTCAAGATTAAGTTTTTTTTTTTTTTTTTTATTGTACACACAATCACATCTGTCCCTCTATACATACCAGGCAACTTCAACCATAGAAGACTCTACCCAATCTTGATTACTCATGTCAAATAAATATCGCCACCATTCAAAAAAGGTACGCACCCTTTATTTATCAATTTTAAACCGTAACATAGCAAACCAAACACACGCAACCTAGTCACAGCATAACATAGGATGTTCAATTGTTTCAGGGGGTATTGTAGAAAGGATAAAGGTCTGATCCCACGATCCTCTGCTTTGCAAGGTCTTGAAGTGTGGAATGAAGTTTGATGCGATTCGCCATAGGAAGTAGCGAATTTTCAGTAAAGACTTCACATTCCAAATCTGTAATGCATGTAGAAGATGAGGGTTTGCTGACATCAACTTCCTTGTTGTTTTGCAGAAAGTGATAAGCTGATTTTTCTGTACAAGTCCCCTTACGATCATGATGCCAGATCAAAATATCCTCTTCACTTGAGGGCAGAATAGGTGTGGCTTTAATCACCTTAACCTCCTCATCGGATAAGCAGTGTCTAATACTTCGTAAGTCCCACTCCAAAGTCTCCTTTTTCATGATGTTAGCAACTTTTAGGTTAGGATCCATAGAATTTCCTTCTAGCAGACCTCCACTCCTGAGACTCGAAATACACTTACCTCTCCCCACACAACCTTAGTTCCAGAATTCACCTTCCAAATAGTCCCTCTAAATAAAATATCACGACCATCAAGGATATTGCTCCAAACCCACAAGGCACAACTCCCCTTTCCAGCAAATTTGAAGTCTTGATTCGGAAAATAGATACCTTTCAAGATCTTAACCTAAAGTGAAGTAGGATTCGCCTAAACTTTCCTAGCTAAATTTGTTAATAGTCCAAGGTTAAAATCATGTGATTCCCGAAAAACCCATACTCTAGAAAACTTAGCATGTGCCATTTTACTCCATCTAACCCAATGGACTTTCTTCTCTTGATCCTTCTATCCCCACAAAAAATTGGCTATAACTGAATCAGCTTGATGACACCATATCATAGGAATTTCAAGACACTCATTGAATGGGTAGGAATGGCAAAAGCTACTACTTTAATCAAGATCTCTCTACCACCTTCATTAATCAAGCAATCTCTATTTCCAACCTTGTAACTTCTTTACTATTTTTCTTTCACAAAGGTCAAGGCCTCATTTTTTTGATCCACCCTACATCATGGGAAGTCCCAAGTACTAACTGGATCCATAGTATTAGGAATCTCTAAGACCTAACCTACTTCTACCTTCCAATCTTCAGGCGTATTTAGACTAAAGAAACTGTAGAAATGCTAAAATTCACCTCCTGTCCAGAGGCTTGGTAATACTCCAAAAGAATCTTTTGGAAGTTTTGTAAATTCTGTTGACCTGCCTCTGAGAAAACAAAGAGTCATCTGCAAAAAAAAAGGTGTGTTCGGATAGGACAAGATGTATGACTTTAAAACCATTGATAGAACCCATAACTACTGCTTTGAGTATTCCTTTAGAAAGAACATCAGCAACAAGGATGAAGAGGTAAGGAGACAGGGGGTCCCCTTGTCTTAAACTGCTAGAAGGTTGAACTATTCCCATGTTTTTACCATTGACAATTATACTAAAAGATACACTAGTAACACATTCCATTATCCATTGAATCCATTGTCTATTAAAACCCATCTTCACCAAGACTGCTTCTAAGAAATACCATTTAATTCTACCATAAGCCTTACTCATGTCCATCTTGACCTCACAAAAACATTTTTTCCCTTGTTTTTTGGTTTTCAGAAAATGGAACATTTCATGTGCTATAATGATATTATCTTGAATTATACATCCTTAAACAAAGGCACTTTGATTCTCCGATATAATTTCATTTAGAAAAACTTTCATCCTATTTACTAGAATTTTAGACACAATTTTGTACAAATTATTGTATAAACTAATAGGCATATATTGAGAAACTAGGGTAGGGTTATGGATTTAAGGAATTAGAACAAGATCAGTTTAGTTGAGATAAGGAGGAAGTTTACCTAACTTGAAGAAGTGTCCAACTACTGTCACCACGGAGTGATCGACGGAGTTCCAATAAGTTTGATAAAAAAACTCGTGGAAAACCATCTGGACCAGGTGCTTTGAGTCTACCTAATTGAAAAATAGCTGCTTTAACTTCCTCCTTTAGGATCGGCCTACAAAGACCCCTATTCATATCTTCTAAAACCACTTCCTCCATCCAATCCAAACACTATCCTCATTGCCTGTTTGAACCAGCCTAAAAAAGCTTGTGAAAGTAATTCTTGAATAAAGCACCAATTTCCTTCTCATCTTCCACCAAGATACCATCTTCTCTATCAATTTTCAACACTTTATTTAGATTCCTTCTATTGATAGTAGATTGGTTGGTGAAAAAAATTAGTGTTTTTGTCACCATAGAACAACCAGTTCACACAGGAACATTGGTACCAGTAGATCGCTTCTCTAGCCCACAATTCATCAATTTCAGCTTGGATCTTCTCTTTTTTGTCAAGACCCTCATCATTAGACTTGCTTTGGAGGAACTCTAACCGCTTTTTTAATTCATCGATGCACCTCCTATTGTTTGGAAACTTAGTCTTACTCCAAACACTAAGTTTTCTGCTACATTTATCCAAGCTAAGCATTACTCCTTGTAGAGTACATACAATACCTCCATTCTGCCATGTGTTCTTTCTAATATCACCACACTCACTAGACAACCGCCAAAGATTTCAAAATGAAAATGTTTTCTACCCTTTACATCAAAGAAACTTGAATTAACAAGAAGGGTTGCATGATTAGAACCCAAAATGGGTTCATGAAAGACTTGTGTTTTTGGATATCTATCCATCCAATCTACTGAAACTAAACCATGATCAAGCCTTTCCCTCACTAAATAATCACCTCTCCTATTATTAGTCCAAGTAAACATTGTACCTTTAAAACCTAAATCAACAAGATCAGAATCAAAGACCATGGAATTAAAAGCATCCACTTGATGCCTATCGCGAGGTCTACCTCCTTTTTCTATCAACTTAGAGATTTCAATAAAATCCCCAATGCATGGCCAAGGACCTATGAATGACTTGGAGATATCAATTAAACACTTCCATAATTGCAATTTTCCTTTGAAATGTGTAAAAGCATAACACCAAGTATAAAAACCAACTAATGAATCATCAATCCAGCACACTTCACAATGGATAAACCAGTTACAACTCTCAATAATTCCAACTTGAAAGTCGTCACTCCACCATAGAGATAAACCATCACTTAATCCTGTAAGTGGCACATAAAAAGAACCCGGGTAACAAAGCTTGTTTTGAACCTTTTCCAGTTTAGAAATTTTACTTTTAGT
The DNA here is from genome assembly GCA_024138025.1 of Combretum micranthum. Classification (NCBI taxonomy): domain Eukaryota; kingdom Viridiplantae; phylum Streptophyta; class Magnoliopsida; order Myrtales; family Combretaceae; genus Combretum; species Combretum micranthum. The sequence continues at coordinate 328,932 of JAMXBD010000574.1, forward strand.
TTCCATTAAAAACATTAAGCAAGATTATGTTTCTTGATTAGGTCATTAAGATGACGAATTGTCAAGGCTAACCCAAAACCTTGACAATTCAAGAAGGTTATCATGGCTCATGTGTTGCTGTTATGGCCAACCACCATTTTAGCTTCAACAATAGGCATATCAAGTAAACAGCCTCCAACTTCAGGACATACCGTGCCTTTTTTCTTGCTACATTTTGTTGATGTCTTCCTTACAACTCTTTTTTGTAACTTTCTTAATGGTTAGGATCTCTGCAAATTCTTCTTCATTGTGATATTCAATACTAACCTTTACTTTCTTCTCGCAATTATAAGGGAATAATGAAAACCCTCTTCAAGCTCAAGTTGGATAAAACCATCACACGTGCCAAAACATCATGATTTGGCTTCTTTATTGTGTTAGAGCACCCTGCAACATCATCATGTTTTGTGTCTTGCTTGATTGCTGGAGTCATCTTACCATCCTCATCATCCGATGGAACAGTCACAAAGTAAGTATTTTGACTCTCTTTAAGAATATTTGTAGTGGCGAAAGAAAAATCAAATCTCTCTTATCAAAGAAATCAACCCTACTTTTCACTTCACATTGTTCAGTAGATATAAGAGTGGTAGGTAACATCAACCTTGTTAACAAAGGTTGTGAATGGACAGGATGAGGTGGAGAAAGAGGTTGGTTAGGAGTAGGATGTTCAGGTTTAGGTAGAGGAAGAATGGTGTTGAGAACCGAGCATGAGGAAATGAGTATGGAGGGTACTAAAAGTGGAGGGGGAAGAGGGAAGGTTCAAAGGTACTGTTGTTTAAGTAGGTGAGAAGGATGGTTTTGGGAAAATGTTTGAGGATGGGGACAATGGAGATGAATTCGGTTGAATGTTTGGACAATGATCTAGGGCATGAGGGTTAGGAACTGATTTTTGAAAAAGGGGTGTAAAAGATAGAGTGAATTAGTGTTTGGGCTGGGAAAATGTGGAGCTTATGTAGAGGGGTGACAATTTTCTTTGGTAGGATCAGAATCAACCTTGCCATAGGACCAAACTATCCCGTTATTTAACTATCGAATAGGAACAGCTCTTATAAAGGCATTAAAAGTACCAGAAACAGCTTTTTCAAATGACACTACTAAATTAAACGACCCAATTGACCATAACCAAAACAAATATAAGAAATTCGTTATATTTAAAATGTACCCAATATTGAGTACTATCTTTTCTATTCACCCATGTACCACTCTTTAAAGGATCTTAGAATCAATTTTAACTTTAATCCTTAGAAAATTTCTTCTGCAACCCAGCTCAGATCAAATGGGTTCCATTGCCAATATCATTCCAATTATAGCACCTAACTTATTAGCATTAGAAACAGACATATGACCTAGTTGCAAACCATGGACTTGAATCGACAAAGAAATAGAACTCAGATCAATGTCTTCCATTCTAAGATGAGATTTCCATTCTTATAAAATTAGCAAGCAACCTATAACTACACAAGGACCTTCATCCACAATAGTCTTAGCAGTTTTCTTATCAGAAAAACCAAAAACAAAAGATTTTGTCATGCAGCAGAGATCCGAACTTCACTAAAGCAAGTCCATGTACGTTTAAGTACATTTATAACACCACTTGTGTTCAAAGACTTATCGGAATTACTTTTCCAACCACCAAGAATTCATTACTAACTGCATCTTCTGTATTTTCTTCTAAGTCCAGACCTATAAGGGGAATACATCAAACTTATAGGAACTTTTCGGCACTCCACTGCATCCAGCGACAAACTTCATATATCTGCTATGAAGAGATAAGAGAAGGCACGTTTAGATTAATAGAAAAAGAAAATAGCTAAGGAACGAACAAAGGGACAACATCAATAGAAAGTTAAACCAAGAATAGATCAAAACAAAATAAGAAGACAAATGACAAGAATAGTGAATGACAGCTTCAAAAAGACCCATATGCACTAACACAGACAGACATGAAGGAGATAAGGAATCTAGAAAAAGAGAAAGGATCTATACTGCAGATTAAGCACCATGTTTCAATGGTATGATGCAGATATAAACAAAAAGCACAGAGAAAAAAAAAAAATGAAGAGTATGAATGAGTGATGATGATGAATGTTTATATGATTAAGAGTGATAAATGTGTGTATGAAATAGAAAAAAAAAAAAAAGTGACGATATGAGTAGGTCACAAAACAGAAAAACAACCACTAAGAAAGTGAGGACCACTATCATGCCCTGAGGATACCCTAGTAGTAGTATACATGCCACACATATGTATTATTACCAGTTTACCACTAAAGAATGACATATTTCAAATAAACATGATCTTTTAGTTGCATCAATAAAAAATGACAAACAAATGTAAGCCATAAATTAGTAAAATACTCATCATCATATGTCTTGATCAACCTAATATTATAGACCATGTTCCTGTCTTTTATGTCTCCAAGTACATAAACTGATATTTCAAATGCTAACTAATTTACAACTAAAAAATAAAAGTAATTAGCTTATCTTGAATATCACATAATCTCCCAGTTATTAATTCTTACTAGAGTCCTGCTCCTAGAAGTAACAAGCCAGGGTCGTAGTGTCAACCTGAAAGGTCTTTAGGAATGTGAGCGAAATCATAGACTCAGTGAATAATCAAATGTATTACACATCAAGCAAGTTTATTAACAAATCATATGTAATGCAAAAATCAATCATATGCACATATACTGTAATAAATAAATAAATATTTTATATTAAAGGGCAAAGATGTCATTTAATATAAAATAAGAGGGTTTTATGGTCAACCCTAATGTTTATTTAATTTTTGTCTGTTATGAGATGTGTAAATGAAGATGAACAGACATCATTATTAAAAATAATGAGATGTTACTAAAGATGAAGAGGTATTATTAAATAGTTATTCCATGTATTCTATATAATCTAGGCTTCCCTCTTCTCTAAAATCATTCATAAACCTAAAAAATCCTCTCTACAAGTCTGCTAATGTCCATTGGAGTTAGAGAAGATCAAAGAGTTTGGATCGGGTAAGCAAATCTAAACAAGATCCATTAAGATTACAAGAATTGATTGTTTTCCTCATATCTCTTTTCGTTTTGAAGGACTTTTGTTGGAGCAAACCTATTATGTGCAAGATATGATTTTGGTGATTAGCAAGGGGTTTAAGGATCTAATCATGGTAAGTATATTTTCACAAACCTAGATCTATAATAAGATGTAATTTTGATGATACATGTCTGTTTTTGCTGATTTGCAAAATTAGGGTTTTTGGAGTGAGATCTGTTTTATTGGAATTTCGAGGAAATTAATTGATGAAGAAGGTGTTATTTTGGAGTTTCCTTAAAATGTTAGGGTTTTTATAGAAATTGGATAATTAGGGTTTTGAATGATGTTGATGATTTATATCTTGTTCTATTATATGTTATATTCAGGAGATTAGAGAATTGGGATCTGTTGTTATTAGAGAATTTGTGGTTTTGGAGAGACTGTTCCTAAAATTGAAAAGGTACGACCTTTTCTTGATTGTTGTATGTATTTGCAGGATTAGTTTCATGTATGCTTTGTTGTAGGAACAAATGAATAATGAATCTAAATCTATTTGGGTAATTAATTTATCTGCTGGGTGTGTGTGGCTATGACCAGTAAAGACCTACAGACAGTGATACTGGTGTGGCACCCTTGATCTTTGTGTGGCGTTGTCCCCAGTTGAGTTACACTTAGAGATGATTCCAATAGATTTAGGTGATTTGGCAGTATGGCCACGAGTGTTTGGAGAGTACCCATTCAGCAATATATGTATATAATTATCTATTTTCAAAAGTTAGTTGATTTTCAAGGGTCTGAGTTACTCTAAGTTTAGGACTAGGGATTCATAGTTCTGAACTGTGTTGTTTGACTGGCTTGATAAAGATAATAATCTGATTGGTTGCATTAGAATAAGTTGCATTTGATTTATATGTTGTGTGTGCATATGCATTTGTTTTGTGATATGGCGTTCTAGACGTTCCGTGCATTCCACTTATTCCTTTCAGTTTCAGGTACGGGTGAAGATGACATATTATATGTTATATCTGGATATGATCTATATATAGATTAAGGGGATGACGATAGTGGTCTAGACTATCCTACTGAGGAATAGGTTCAAATACAGAATTAAGAGAATTAGATCTTTTGCAGAATTTGGAATAATGTTAAAGATTTTATATTTTTTAAAAGACTTTTGATTTTTATGATTTTGAATATCTTTTAAGGATCTGAAGGATTATTATGTAATAAGTGGAGTTAGAATTATCTTGAACTTGGTTGGCCTAGGTTTATGCCAACTTTGTTATTAAACAGGATCTTTTTAAGGATTTTTCTTTATATGTTATACAAGTTTGAACCTTATAATGTACCTTCTTTGAGAGTTTATGGAGATTATATTATATGTTTTTATATTGTGGATTAGATTGTTATATAGCTTTACGTATCCTATAAAGAGAGACACGTGGCGGGTTGTAATTACCATGTTAGGGCGTTACAATATAAACTTGGATGATATAGAATCTAAATAGGTAAAAGATTTATACCTTCTTTTTAGGGTTAAAGGACAATTACTTAATGACCCACTGCCCAAGAGAGACTAGTACACAAGAAAATCAACATTTTCTCGTTTTAGGATTATCACTTTAACTTAAAGGTGTTTTAACTGACAATTTCCTACATCAATCCTTGGAAACTCCCTAATTATTAGTAATTTCAAAGCTATACTATGAGCAACGTCCTTCGTTGCCACTTAATTCTTGTGGGACCAATGGAACAAAGAAAACCTTGAAAGAACTAACATTTTAGAAAAATCAAGTATTAATATAGAACCAAATACTAATACGTAGTAAATTGTTACCCTTTTAGAATATACAATGATGTAGTCGTATAATGCATGACTGTTTTAATTATAAAGCCAGTAATTTTTAGTCAGGCTTATGGTGATCATACATTACACACACAACATATATCATGCTTTTCTCAAGTTATCAAATAATTTGTATTATCACTTTTATTATCTTGGTTTGTCAACAAAAACAACTCACAACACATACTCAATAGATTTTCACAACAACCATATTATTATCTTTGCATTACATATGCCACTAGTTGCAAATACAAATAATGTAATAGATCTGAGTTACTCACTTGCTCATTTTGTCCAATTATAATAGTTAACTGGAAAGTCCTCAACAATATCAAGATCACCTATTAAGATGAATGAAAATATTCATCAATAAAACATATATTATATAACTAAACTCCTATAAGTACCTAAGTGTCCGATATTGGTATTTGATTTAATTGTATTACCTGTATTGGTCTTTTAAGGTAAGGATCCTCCGGTAACAGATTTTCATTATTTAATATTTATTTTCATTTGCTTCTCTTGATCTTAAATTTTTTATTTTATTGGTTAGTTAAGAGTTTGTATTCAACAGTTCAGGATTTTATTATCATCATCGTTATTATTTTTACATCGTTTTTCAATTTGACCACTTTATGGTAACTAATATTTATTTTCGATTACTTATTTTCATCGTGTTTCTCTTGATCTCATTTTATGTTGTTATCTATTATTTATGGAAATCACATATTCTTAATGATAGCTAATTTACATTTTCCATTCTTGTATATTTACCTATACAAGATGGTTATAAGAAGATTATCATAATTTAATCCTTCTGTTTAATAAAAATGTTTTCTATTTGAAACTGTTACTAAAGTTTAATATTAAGGAATTATTAAACTTAATAATCTTAAAATATTTTTATTTATTTACTAATTTTATCTTCTGTTCTTTATTATTATTTTTCTTCTCTTTATATATATATATATATATTTATATATAAATGGACAGATCTTGTTTCAAGAAAATTTTGCACATACACGGCATCAACACCACCGGCGATGAACTTTAAATTGCCGGTATTCATGTAATTTTTGCATGTCTTAGTTCTAGAGAACGCTGGCTTCGAAAGCCACCAGCTTTACAACGTACGTTGCCGGTAGACAATATACACTTACAACGTTCGTTCATTTTACGTAAAAAAAAAAAATTATGTAGCTTCTGTTCCAATGTACATCATTTCGAAGGCCACCGGTCTATCCATGTACACTGCCGGCTTTGGGCATATACACCGCCGGTGTAAGGCCGATGCAGGCACTGTTCATCATCTTTTTTCATTTTTCTTCAATTCGTATCTTATTTTTCTAACATCATACATGTATTATACTTGTGTTTAGACTACTTCTAAGTATTTTTACATACTTCACAAATATTATACATGATATATCTTGTCATTTAACATTTTATAATCATCATACTATATATTTTCCTAGCTCCTACACACAACATAATGTATAAATAGGGTTTTAGAGTGGGGTGTTACCTTGTTTGGGCTGTAATGGAGGTGATAAACCCTTCTCCAAACTTGATACGAATCCTATGTTAAATAAAACATTGTTTAAGCTAGTGTTTTAACTTAAACGAATTTCACTTACCTTTCTTGTTGGTTTTCTAAACTTGTTTGGTGTCTTGATGAAGTTGTTTTAATGATTATGTTTGTGTGTGTTTTATGTTGCTGCTTTGGGTGGGTGAATAAAAACTTTGTTTCTTAGCTCATTAAAAGAGAGTTTTATACGCAAAAAGGGACAACAATTTCCTCAAGAAATTTTTGGCAAAAGAGAAGCAAGTTGCTCCATCGAATTTCATTTGTTGTGCTTGAATTGTGTTGCATTTAATGAGATGCTGTTCTGGTACATTTTGATTGGCTTCTCAACATTTTCTCTTGACTTTAGTTGCTCAATTTGATCCATTTTCATGCAAAATACTGGTTGGAATTTTTGGACAATTCTCAGCTGTAATATCTCATGCAAATGCACCAAATATATGTATATAATTAATATAATATTATTTGATTAATTAATTATCTTAATTTTAGGGTAGTTTATCAAGCTAAACAGGTATAATTATGTCAGTTATTTAGGAGTTCTATCTCTGAAAATCCATTTTATGCTTCTACAAATTCTCTAGATTATCAATGAATTCAAATGTGAGTTTAAAGTTTACACGATTAATTATTTTTAGGGTTTTATCTTACATAATTAATGTTTTCTAAGCTTAATAGGCAAATTTTTTGTTTTAGTTTCTAAGAGATTCATAATTTTTTAACTAGAATAATGGTGTGATTCAAATATTATTTGAAGTCTAGATTGTTATTATGGATCTGCCTTTTGTTCTTATTGTGTATTTATAACCATAACGGTTTATCCTTGCATTATAGTTTTCTAACTATAAGTTTTATTGGATATTTACTTTCTAAGACACGTGAAATCTTATCTTATTTATTTCTATATTTTGAGTTTTTGATACCAGCTACAAAGTCTTATCTTTGGTATCTATTACTATCTAGAAAACTTTGTTTTAGGTTTTGAAGTTATATATAGGTTCATAACTACTCATTGTTTTATTCTAGGGTCTTTGTTGAGCGCTATATCGACCATCTATTTTTATATTTTATTTCTATCTATTTTTACTGACATGAAAAATCTCAAGGTTGACAACCACTCTCATATAGAGAGAAAAATCTTTCATTACAGGAGGAGAGAGGACCATCTTGAGTTAACGAAATAAGCTTTTTAAATAAAAGTAATAATTCAGTTATTGCTGAATAAGGCTTTTAAAACTAATACGCCTAGGAGAACAATCACTGGGTTAGCTAAGGAATAATTCTAATTAATCTAGTTTGAATCCTTAAATCTAAAGATAAGAAATTATGGTTTCTTGAAAAGAAAGAACAAAACTTTACTTGCCTTGTATATGATGAACTTAGAAAGTAAAGATAGAATATAACACTCATGAGTGATTGATATTACGTATAATAACTCACTCGTACACTCTCCACAATCTTATGATAAGTAAGTTGACACAATCAAAATTGATTGACAAGAGTTAAGGTTTTCTTTTAAAAGCAATATTTTCAAAGAGAAATAATTCTATTCAAACTAAAGATTCGATAATATTTAACACAAAGAAATGCCTTTTTTATACATACAACATAGTTCAAAGGATGAAATAGTCAATAACTAATCAAAACTAATGAAATAACTAAAAATAACTTATAGTATTGCATGGGCAGTAGTGCAATCATGGCACAGGGTGCATCATCTTCTGATTGATTAATTATGACTTAGTACTGTCTCAGATGTGGCCGTAGTAAAGATTGTCTTCTCTTCTATTGTAAACGTCATACACTGGTAATTGAGGATGCGAGCATGGTATAAATTGTGGTCTCCTTTAATTAGGTTAGTGCGGTCAATCACATGGCTGTTTAATCCAATATGTTCTCCCTTATGCAATTATGTCAATATTAAAACATTATATTCAATATAATCATGACTATCATGCATTTAAGCCGAAGAAAAACTTCTCTTCATTTGGTTCTAAGCAATATGTAAGTACTTGTAGTGCTAGATTTGCAATCCCCTGCTCAAATCTAGTAATTGGACCCTCATGTTGATTCCCATAAACAACTCATCTTTATAAGCTTTTAAATGCAGTCCTTAATACGTAGAAATGCGTATTGTAAGCCCCAAAAAATTTCAGTAAATAATTCCAAGATGAACTTCGAAAATAAACCCTAAAAATCACTCCAAATTAAAACCGAACTTCAATTAGTCCTAAATCACAAACGAATCTAGAAACTTCTTAATCTTGAGGAAAATAAGAATCCTTAAAAATAGAATAAAAACTCAACATACTTCAAATCCTAGACCACTACATATGACAAATTTCATATTTAACTCCGACTTATAAAATCGGGTAATATAAAGCCCAAAAACAAATTATTAAAAAGTAAATAATGATTAACCTTCGGAAATAAAACTCAATTCAAAGAATTTCGAAAATGTCGAGAGATATTAAATACTTAAAAAAATCAAATTTAAAATAAATTTCTCAAATCAAATATGTTGTATAAACATAAAATATCAGTTTCCAAATTGACAAAGATCTAAACCGAAAATCATCCGGAGACCCTAAGTGGAATACAATAGTTTAAGTCCAGCAATTTAGCGCCCTTAACCGTAGAGGCCGAGGTGTAGTTTAAATGTGCAGAATAGCTCGTAGTAATATAAGTTCGCTTAAAAATATTAGATTGGTAAATTTTTGACCTATTTCGAACCCCGTTCGGATACAGACTTTGTAAAGCGTGTCCTGAGGCTCGATATATAAAAAATATACCATTACTACCGTTAAACTCATAATTTCATAAGATTTCCAAATATATTAGTTATATAATTTTTCGGGTTATGAAAGTTACAGTTATAACCTTTTTATCGTATTTTCATTACTACCAGTAATTAATTAGTCTTTTGCACTATCACCTCTATTTCATTACACGATTTTATTATTCTTATAAAACCTTATAATTTTAGATAAATATTTTATATATTATAGAAAATTTTGTTTTCTAAAATTTAGTTAGTTTCGGGTTTTTACGGGATCAGATTCTGTTTAAGACCCGATACTAAAAATAAAAAATTAATTTAATAATTGAAAAATATTTTTATTTTCATAAAATAATTTTTTAGAATTTTTCGGGTTATAAAATATCATTTATAGCCCATATTCGCGTATTTGATCATACCGGTAACATATTGTTGAAATACTAAAATAATTCAAATAATTATTTAATTTTATTTATGAAAATTCTGCGACTCATTTAAAAATATTTTTCCTAATTTTATTTTGTGTTTTTATTAATAAAAAGTACTTTTTCCAACCCATACTTTAAGTACACTTTTCACATATCACTTCATTTTCACTTCAATCTTTCTACACTTTATCCCATACTTCATGGCAGATTTTTCTCTTCTTTTTGCTGCCCTTGTCCTTTAATTTACTCCCAATTTGACTAAAATAAATATATTCCAATCCTTCTTAAAGAAGCAACACATACACATTAATTACACATTCAATTTCAAGTCAAAATTCAAACAAATTCCCTCTTTCTCTCTCTTCTCAAAATTCACGTGCAGCACTCCTCTTTAGCTGCCCTTGTTTTATTTTTTTTTTCATTTAATACACTCCTCTCTCTCCATTTAATGCCTCTCATTTATTTCTTTTCATTTCCCTTTGAAACCCTATCTCATTTCCTCTCTTTTTCCTCTCTTTCTTTCTTCTTTTGTTCTTATTCTTCCAAGAACACAAGCTGCCCCTATTTCTTCTATAAGCTCCCACACATATTTCTTCAAGATTCTTGGATAAAACTCTTGTCCAAAGCTTCCATAGGTGATATAGGTAAAGTGTAGTGAGAGTTTCATGTATCATATGACATTCCATAAGCTTAAAAGCTAAGGATGATGATGCCAAAATGAAACACTCCTCTTCTCTATGATTATTATTTTGTATCATTATTATTTTCTTGCTAAAAGTAGTTATATTTTGTAGATCTAACTTTGTATAGCTTTGATTTTTGTTTATGCTTTGGATCTTGTTATTTGAGTTATTAATTTTGTTATTACTTATGATTTATGCACATATTCATCATTCACATAACTATCTTAGTGTTCATGCTTTTATAACTAATATAGTAAACTAGATCTAGTGTTTTGAGTTCATAAATACATTAGGCTTTTGTTTTATGTTCATAAATAACTTGTAGTAGCATGATGATAGTAGGAAAGTTTTAGAAAGTTCAAGATCTATTTTATTTTCAACAAAAATCATTTTTGAAAATTTGCATGAAAAAGGAACCATATTTAGAAAAGTTATTTTTCAACTTCAAAATGTGTATTTTTCATTTAAAATGAAGGGCTTAGGGAATAGATAACATGAATGAATGATTTTGATGAGTAAAGTTTAGATTTATGAGTTTATAGTTTACTACCATGCATTTCTTTTATATTCATGTTCATATTATATGTAGATCTTAGATTTGAACTTGAATAAAATAATGAAATTCGTTCTAGGCAAAATCCATTCTTAAAAACCACTTTCCAAGTCTCAAAATGGAAGTTTTAGTTGAGAAAATGAAGGTTTAGTGGATGTATATCATCAAGACATTTTTCTACAAGAATCAAAGGTGATTTTCAAAAGTTATTTTCAAAATAAAAATTCTATTTTCGGATTTAGGCCAAGGCATATTTTAAAAACATGTTTTCCAACTCAAAAATTAAGTTTTTATTCAAGATATGGAAGGCTCTTAAGATAGGATATGTAAGGAATGGATTTTCATAAGTTGAGATACATTTTATCAAAAGGTATGTCCAAAAATAAATTTTGTAAATTCGGATCTCAACAAAGACCAATTTTGAAAACCTATTTTTCAACTTCAAAACAAGCCTTAAGGGATAGGTTTGATTAGGAAATAGTTTTTGAAAGACTAAATAAGTTTTACAAAGAAAACAAGCTCAAATGAATTTTTCAAAATTCGGATTTGAAAATAGCTACAATTTAAACACCTATTTCCAAATGCCAAAATGATAATTTTGATAGGAAAATGGAAGGCCTAGGGAATATATATCACAAAGACCAAGTTTTGAAAAGGATAAAAGAAGTTTATCAAAATATAATCTTAGAATAACAAATAGTTTCCAAGAATAGGTTAAACAATGTTTTCATTGTTTAAAATTTTGTAAAATTCGTGCTTAGGTAAACCACCTATGTAAACACCTATTTTTTAACCCCAAAATGAAGGTTTTTATTGAAATATTGAAGGTGATGGTTATATAAGTCATTAAGGTTGAGTTTTGATAAAAGCAAGTATGATTTTACAAGAAGAAAAACTATTTTTTTTAAGTCTAGTAAAATTCAAAGTTTTGCAAAGTAAAGGTTTTCAAAAAGAATTCTTAGTACTATATGTATACATATAGGTAGATCATCTCATAACCTTCATAACAATAGCTTGTGGGTAAGACATATATGCATATGCATTGTAGATATAAAGTAGGAAAATTTGAGTTGTTGTCATTTTAAGAAATTCGTAATAATGGAGTAATGGCATGAAAACCCATATTTTTCAAACTCAAATTAGAAGTTTCATCTAAGAAATGAAGTCCTTAGTGGCTAGGCATGGTTGAGCTTTAATTTTCAAAGTATCAAATGATTTTTACTTAAAGGAATCACCACAAAAACAATTTTTACAAAATTCGGATTTTGGAATCAACCCCACTTGAAGACATGTTTACAAAGTGTAAAATGGAAATTTTTATGTAGAAATGAAGGTCATAAGTAATAGATATAATGAAGACTCAATTTTAACAAGGATAATTATATTTTCTTAAGAAATAAATCCAAAACAAATGAAATGATCAAAGTTAGGAAGCTAGTCTTCTTTAAAGTAAATAGCCATGGAGCCTTACAAATAAAAAGTTTCTAAAATTCCTTTTTGTGAATATTGTCAAAGGCATGCATACATCAAGCTCATAACATGCCATTCATGATAGGAAATCATCAATATTACATGTATAGTTAATCTATATAGTAGGAACATTACAAACATTTACAAAACTATTTTTTGGAATTGAAATTGCTACTGTTCTGATCTGATCCGACCTTTTCGAAGCTTCAAAGTTTTCAAAACTTAAATATAATATTAGAATTAGATAGATCTTTTGAAGTAGATAGAAATCAATATATAATTTGCGAGATTCCGAGTTGAAATGACCAAGTTATGGCCGTTTTAAGTTGGAATTCCCGCTCAGGACAAGAATTACGAATTTGATAGTTGTATAAGATTGTTTGGATTTAGTTTGAGTTGAAATACTTATTAGAGTATTTTTTTCCTTTTTAGGTGATCCCGAAATCGACGATTCCTTACCACCGGATTACTTTTACTAAGAGACCGGTGATCCAATGGCTGAGTGAGTTTTCTTCTTATTTTATTATGTTGTTTGTGTTTGTAGCTAGTTGCATTAGAATTATAGGAACAAGATAAAAATCGATATGAATGGGGATGGGATATATGATGAAGTTGTGATGAATGTATGCCAAAGAATAATAAAGCATATCGAAACCACGATTCGAATGGATAACTATACTGTTCATATTATTTCTGTTATGTGTATGATATTGGTTGGTCACTCAAAAGAATGTATGAATATTTGACCTAAGCAAAAATTAAATTGGTCATGCATCACATCGGACACATTGCATTTGGTAGCGTGCTACTCCTACGTAGGTTGATCGGTATGGTCCGACGACTCATTTGGATAATGAGATTCGGTGCCAGAGCTCATTCATAAGGAACTAAGGCGCATCGGGGATGCATTCCATGGGTGAGCCTAGTCGAGTCGAGTGCTATGAGTCGAGGGCTTAAGGACTAGCAGCGGTCGTGCAGACTTCAATACCATCCTTAACCCAAGATAAGGAGGGCATAAATTCGTTCTGTATGTGGGCTTCGATACCCATACATAATTGTTTGCTCATGTGTTTGTTCATGCATAGCATATGGATGATTATAACTTGCTTGTTATAGTACGGAATTAAGAGAATTCTCACTAAGCTAGTGTAGCTTATACCCCAATAGATGTTTAAATGAACAGGTTATCCCAAGAATGCTAAGTGGAGACCGAGATGGTTGAAGTCGAGAATGACTTCAGGATTCCAGCAGGAAATAAGGAGGCTTGAAGTTATTAGCTAGGTTTTATGTTCTGCTTTATAATAGATTTATGTAGTGAAATCTTTTGATGAATTGTAATTGAAGTTTAATGATTTGTATTTTGAAGAATAGTGAATTAAATTTCCTTTACATTGTTACTCAAGTTGTATCAACATAAAATGTATCACTCCAATGTGTCTCCCCCATGTGTTAGACGCCTTGTACATAGTATGGAAGCCTTTGCGTGACTGAGACGGTCATTCATAGGCTTTAATATTGTGTACAGCGGACTGCCACGTTTAGGGTACCCTTCCGGGCGTGACACATATATTTTATTTCACTTATCATGATTAGGCTATAGTGAAATAAAATGATAAAAGTGATAAATAACTTGAAGATTCTGATCTAATTAGTAAGAGGTTATCCTACTATGTCTTTTTTCACATCCCATTAGTGAGAAATATCAAGAAAGCAGAGACTACTTTAGACTTGAAGACTAAAACATTCTCAAAGGAATTAGTATTCTCTATGGATTCAAGTACACATCCATACTTATTTAATTTTATTTACCATGTCCTAATTTCATGCAGGAGATATTAGATTCATTTGCATATAGAAATATATTGATTATTCCAACAAGTGACACTAGAGTAACCATAGGTTAAATTAGAGTCTTAATTTGGTAATAAATCTTTTGGTGTATGTATTGTGATGACTTAAGATTCAAGATAATATGAGTAAAGTATTATTTTTTCCCCAATTTTAAAGGCTAGGGTTTCATATAATAAAAATAAAAGGTTTAATTTTATTTTAGAATTCATCGAATTCTTCGAAATATTGGTTTTCATGAAATTAAATCTTTTATTAAATATGTAGATTTATTGAAATTTGATTTGTCATAAAGTTGCATATGAAATACCATCCATGTCTACTAAATTTCGTAAAATGATCCAGGTATCAATCATAAGTAATTAAAATCATTTAAAGTTAATCAAAGTCAACTCAAGTCATTTATGGCTCCAAATCGATAAAAAAAACAATTAAAAAAAATCATAATAAGTAAATTAGAATTTTAAAATGTTTATAGATAGAAATTTTATAAGGAAAAAAATGCAAATTAGAGTCATACTTTTGCAAAACTATGATTTTACCCCTAATTGGGAACCTAAATAAATAGAAATTAAATATTTAGTTAAAATAAATAAATTAGCCTTAGTTGAACTACATAAGTCATATTAGCCTATAAGATTGATTAAACACCCTATGTTAGTTAAAACTAATTAAGATTTCTACACATGAAAAGGGGGTGCATACTTAAAATCGTACCTTGTAAGACCATGTGATTAAAGGCATCCTAGCCACCTACCCTTACTTTTTTTTTGCCATCCCACTTATCCTTTACTTTTCCTTAAGTTTTTCTTTTTCCTCTCTTCTAGAAAAGAAAACTATAATCATTAAGAGGTAAGTAAAACCCTAAACTCTAACCTCACTTTTTAGTGTTAATTAAATTAGATTAATGAGAGATTATAGCTAATTAGCTTCTAAATATATTTCACATTTGATAATGCGGAGAAATAATAAGTATTGGAAGATAGGAAGACTCTTAAGTTCATTCAATATCATGTTAAGGTAAGAACTAAAATTTAAAAGGTCCTTTGAGGGTTCTATAAGCATTTAAGTGCAAAAATTAACTTAGATACTTAAGCATATGCTTGAAGTAGCTAAATTGTGGGTTTTAAGAGAGATTGAAAGAGTTCATTTGTGTTTCTAGCTAGAACGAGTCGTAAAGATACAAGACATAGTAAAGTAAACTATTAAACTAGCTAATAGATTTAAAATTCAATATAGGTATGGTTTTTAGCTATATAAGTGGAGTACATGCTTGAAAATTTAAGTTTGAATTGCTAGAAATTCCATGGATGATATGGGTATGGTTGCTTGTTACGAGATGATCTATATATGATTGGACCCTTGATTGATATGGTTTAGGACCTTAAAAGAGTTAAATGAATATTATTTTTTGGTTATGTACATAATTGGGGAGTAAAGTTTGATGAACAAATTTGTGGTTGAATAATACATTTAGGATAAATGAGGATGATAATTCATGATTACTTGCTATGATAGGCCCTTGTAGGCCATGCTTTACAAATGAGTATTTTTACAATTTCTATACCTTGAATATGATATTTTGAGATAATTCAAATGATGGAAAAATAAATGACACTCTATCAAATTTTTTTATAGAATCTAATAATTGATTTCTCAATTAAGATTTGAATAGAAATCTAATCTAGCTAACAAATCTCATACATATACCACTTAGGGTAATATATGTGGCGAAACTCATACTTTTATG
The DNA here is from genome assembly GCA_024138025.1 of Combretum micranthum. Classification (NCBI taxonomy): domain Eukaryota; kingdom Viridiplantae; phylum Streptophyta; class Magnoliopsida; order Myrtales; family Combretaceae; genus Combretum; species Combretum micranthum. Next base: position 344,943 of record JAMXBD010000574.1, read on the forward strand.
TACTCAAGGTGTGATAGTTTTAAATGGTATCTATACAATAAGTTTAAGTTAATTAAGCATAATATTTAGGGCAGTGAGAGTGAGAGTGGGTGAAAATGCTTTCGCTTCTTTGTGTTTCTTAATATGCTGACTTAAATTAAAAACTCAAAAATGGACAAGGACTAAATAATTAACAGTGTAGCTAAATGTTTAATTTTTTTTTTCACTTTATTATATTATAAAAATGGAACCTGCAACCGGACTTAGCATGTTATATGTTTTGTACTGGTTTATTTGTTATTTTATACCATTTTGATGATTAGATGTTCTAATTGGATTGGAGTGAAATGTGTGTGCTCACTTGGCTTTTTAAACAAATAGATAATTACATAAAAGGAGTTGAGAGTAGATGGGTTAAAGATTATAGATAAGTATGGTTAGATTAATAGGTTTTATAAAGAAGGCTTTGGAATCATACATACAGCTCTAATCTTGGGATGTTAGTTGTCTGAGGGATGTTAGACAAGATATAATTGATAGGTTGTTGCTACAAATTAATGGTTGGTAGTTTAGAGACTATAAGATAGGATGAATTGAATGAGATGAAAGTTTGACTTCTTTTAGGATGGTTGGTTATTGGGATAATTGAGGAAATATGACATTTGGTAATAATAAGAATTAAAGTTGATTGATGAATTTCTACATTACTAAATTATAGGGACATAATGGTGATGTATAACAATCGCAATAATTAAATGAGCATTTGAAATTATGAGTTAAGTATATATGATGGGATGAGATGATCTATACAAGGGATCCTTGATTAATATGGTTTGGGACCTTAGAGGAGTTAAATGAGTAGATTATTTTGGTTATGTACATAATCGGAGAGTAAAGTTTGATGAATGAACTTGTGGTTAAATAGTATGTTTGGAATAAATGAGGAATACTTGGTTGCTTAGCATGATAATTACTTTAAGTGAATTAGTAAAAAGATGCAGGTTGAATTGATAGAATATATGGCAGCTCACATTTATAATTCATCCATTGAAATTGATAAGCATATTTCATAAAATATTCAATATTTAAACATATAAATATATTATTTGTTCTTTGGAAATTTGTTACCATGTCTCATATAAGTAGGTTGTGCAAAAAAATTAATTGAACCATAAACCAAATAGGACCCAACCAAACTGTATCGAAATTTCGATTTCTTTCAAAATGGTTCGGTGTAAGACCTTGAACCAAACCGAATCGTTTTACACATTTAAATATCTAAAACATATTGTTTTCCTTTTTTTTAATTGTTTTATTAGAAAATTTTAATTTCATTTAGATTTGTATTATTCATAAAAATGAAATTAGAATTGACATATCATATTTAAAAATATTTTTAGTTTAGCCTTTAGTGTTAAACTTTTTTTCCCCTTTGTCTTACAAATTGATATACTTTATTACTTAATTACTTACTAATTTATATAATTGATAGCAAGTTAATTAAAAGTATATGATGAATTAAAATTTGCTTTTCGTATTAAGACAGTATATTCTTATTTTATCGGTCTACAGTGTATTGTATCATTATAGTTCAATGTGATTATAATTTTATGATGGATGAAATCCCACCATAGTATAAGTTTTACATATTTATTTAGGCAAATAATTAGTTTTAGATATTGTTTTTTATATTTATATTAGTAATAAAAAATATGTAATAGAAGTTTTTTGATAGAATGTATTTTTATTTTAAAAATAAAGAACGGTTTGAGCAGCAAACTGAACATTTTTTTTTTTCAAAAAAATTACAAAATGTATCATAGTATAGTTTCGAATTTAAAAAGAAAAACAGAACCATAATATATAGTTTTTTCTTTAAATTATAATAACCAAAAGAAGAGTTTTTTTTTAATTAAAAATTTTTTGTATAGGACGACTGTGGAGTGTGGAATGTGGAGTGTGGAGTGGCTGAATCTAGTTTATGTGGGTTAAAATTCGATATTCATACTATTAAATGATAGCGGTTTTCCGAAAAATAAGAGGTTAAACTTGATCATGGAACCAATAACCCTCATACCGTAAAAAAAATGAAAATAAAAACAAAAGGGAATTTACACAGCACAAGGAGCACCAACCTTATCACGATTATTGCCTTGTAAGGTCCTTGGAAATGCCAGAAAGCCATTTAAACGGCTGCTCTCAGAAGAAATAACTGCTAGGACTTACCTGTCACATGGGGAGTCACACTTGTGAGATTTGTGAGGCAATGAAAACAACCCCTCGCCTGATTCAAAATGCTATATAATAATATTTCACCTGTAAAGCATTTGTTACGCTCTTGAAACCGTCAGTCCCCTTCGCAAATCTCTCTCTCATAAACATAATATATATTTACAATACACAGGTCAAGCTGTTCAGCACAACATAAGCCCAGTTAGACGCCAAAGTTGGTACTAATTGCAATAGAATAATGTCGTCTTGTCTCCAGTTCAAGCTTCTACGAAGGCTGCATGCAAATTAAAGCCTGCTTTGCGGCTATACGTGTTCTAGGAAGGGCTAGTTTGGTGTGTTAGTTCATCTGACCAATATTTTTAGTATCCTTCAGAGTTCCTGAAATGGAATTACCGACTAAACCATCAGGCTTTCCTGGACAGGAAACTCGGTTTCTGATAAAAACCAAGAAAGTTTCGTATAAATTATCTCGTCAGGATGACTTTGGCTGGATTTCCTGGAGGAAATCGCCTGCTAACACGTACATTCTCAGGAATGTGGATTGTGAAGCAAGACCTGGTGAGATCACAGCTATTGCTGGCCAGAGCGGAGCTGGAAAGACTACGTTATTGGAGATACTTGCAGGAGTGATACCACCATCTAGAGTTTATGGTCATGTTCTAGTGAATGACCAACCAATGGATGCTGCGAAGTTCCGAAGAGTTTCAGGTTTTGTGACTCAACAGGATGCTCTATTTCCTCTCCTTACAGTTGAGGAAACACTTGCGTACAGTGCACGCCTTCGGTTGCATGATGGTCCTAACGGGGCTGCATCCAGAGTGAAAGAATTGTTGAAAGAGCTAGGACTTGAGCATGTTGCTAGTTCCAGGATCGGGGGTGAAACCCACCACGGAATTTCGGGTGGTGAGAGGCGAAGAGTATCGATTGGAGTTGATCTCGTGCATGATCCGCCAGTAATTCTTCTTGATGAGCCAACTTCAGGGCTGGATTCCACATCTGCTCTTCATGTTGCTTCCTTGCTCAAATCTATGGCTACAAAGCAAGGTAAAACAATAATTCTGTCGATACACCAACCCAGCTTCCGAATTATGGAGCAATTCGATAGGATAGTGTTGTTGTCAAAGGGGACTGTCTTGCACCGTGGGCCATTGAATTTACTGGAACAGCGGCTTAGTTTATCAGGCCATTCGATTCCTAGGCATGTTAATGTGCTGGAATTTGCCATTGAAATGACGGAAGCACTCATAATAGATACCGATGAAACCGAAGCTGAGGATAGTGCTGCAGTTTACACATGTGAAGGGACATTAAGGTATCATAGCACTAGCCTCTACCTTAACTTTTTTCCAGAAAACGAAACCCCTGTCCTAATTCCAGGATAGAAGAAATTCGAATCCTAGGAAATAGGTTCTTCGCTAACATATACAGGACAAAGGAGCTGTTTGTTGCTAGAATAATGCAATCATTACTTGCTGGGGTTGTGCTGGGGACAATATTCATCAACGCTTGCAATGATCCAAGAAAACTCAAGCTGCAGACTCAAATCGGGTTTTTCGCGTTTAGCCTCACTTTCTTGCTGTCTTCAACAACAGAAGGCCTGCCAATTTATTTGCAAGAGAGGAAAATTTTGATGAGAGAAACCATGAGAGGAGCTTATAGAGTCTCATCCTACGTGATCTCTAACACCTTAGTATTCCTTCCTTTCCTATTGGTAGTAGCCCTTCTATATGCTGTCCCAGTCTACTGGCTAGTCGGCTTGAGGCGGGAAATCGACAAGTTTTTTTACTTCACACTGGTGGTTTGGGTGGTTGTTTTGATGTCAAATTCATTTGTTGCCTGTTTTAGTGCATTGGTGCCTAATATCATAATGGGAACAACGTTAATAGCAGGCATCATAGGGTCATTTTTTCTATTTTCCGGGTACTTCATATCAAAGGATGACATACCGAAGTACTGGATTTTCATGCATTACTTGAGCCTGTTTAAGTATCCATTCGAGTGCCTCTTAATCAACGAATATGGAGGAAATAACGACGGAAAATGCCTGCAGAACGTGGAGGGGCAGTGTGTTCTGGATGGGAATGAGTTCTTGGTGCGCCAAGGTCTAAAAGAGTCCCAAAAATGGAGTAACTTGGGTGTTATGTTGGGTTTCATTGTTGGGTACAGAGTTGTTTGCTTTCTGATTCTCTGTTACAGGTCACACAGAACAAGAGGATAAAAATAAAATGCTTTTGCTTTGAAAAGATAAGAGGAAACCCTGATTTTTAAATGTGACAAATAACCAAATATTTGGTGATGAATACAAATTGTCATTCACTTTTCCCATTGGTCTTCTATTTTTCTTATTTATTTATTTATTTGCTGAAACTTGTTATTACTATATTGTCTTATCGAGAATAAAATTATTCAAATTCCAGAAAGAATTATCTTAATGAATACTTGCCGTTTCAAACCTGTCATTTGCGACACAAAAATAAATAAATAAAACACAGGGCAAAAAAAAAAAAAAAAAAAAAACTGCTACTTGATGTGTGTGCATATTTTGGCTAAATCTTATTAATTGTATTGAAATTCTTAAGCATAACGAATATTATATCTAAGCAAATTGATTATATTAAGGCATACATTAATTATCTATATTGGATGTAGACATTGGCATCGGGCTAAACCGGCCCGGGTCCTCTGGGTCATGGTTCCAGCTTGGTCTAGCCCAGAACCGGCCTGGGCATAGGGAGAGCTGAGCCTGTGCAGGTCACTTGCTGCTGGTCCGTTGACGCGGCCAACTATTTTTTTATAATTTAAAAATTAAAATAAAACAAATAAAAGAAAATTTTCAAATCAAAATAATTAATTTTTATATTTTTCAACTAGATATAAAGTTAGGCCCAAGAATAATATTCTTTAGTCCATTTATTAAAATATTTATTTAAGGTGTATATTTATTTATACACGAGCATATTTACTTGCTGTTGATAGATAAGTAATGTGATACAATAAATAAGTAATATGGTACTATAAAATAATCAATACACACACAAATCTCAAAAAACAAAAAGAAAAAGTCCCACGATCATAAGAAATAAGAATCCATATTGATTAGGAGTCCACATATATGGTACACAAATTATGTTTGTGAAATAGTATAACAATTTTAAATATATATACATATACATATATATATATATCTATGTATATACACACGCATGTGATAATGAAATCTGGCCAAACGTTGGACCTCCTTTTCATGTTGATGATTCACCCAAAAGTAAGAAGTGGGAATAGGGGCGGTAAGACATTTGGCAAGGTTAAGATGATTTTAACCTTGGTATAACGTGATATATATGTTTATAGATTTCACTTGGTGCCTCTCTTTTCATCGAGTATTTTGCAGCAACCTCAACACAGTAACACTTCCATGGGAAATTTTAATATCCAGGAGCTGATCGGAACAATATGCGCGGAGAAGGTGGGTTATAACTTATAAGCAATAATTAATCTATACTATTAATATCCTGGCACAATTAATTTTATTCTTTGTTGTTGTAATTTTATTTTGTTGAAAATTACTCAGGCTCTAGAAGAATTTTTGCTTTTAAAAATTGGATTTAAGTACAAGTCCTTACAAATGTAGAGTTTATGAACGCCTCAAAATTCTTGTCAAGAATAGCCAGACATATTTAGATAAACCATCTACTAAGTAGTTGGAGATTGATAAAATTATTAAGCCGTTTTGTGTTGTGGAAATTTCTAGAGATTTTATATTAAATTATAAATTTTGTTTGAATTTATGTTGATATTTCGACAATTTCCTAGGTTCTACGACACAACGCAAATTCTACTATAATTAGCTGCATGAACATATTTATACATATTTATTAGTGATTCCAGCTGTTTAATTAAAAAGGAAAAAAAAATCACTTGAAATTGATAATGTAAGACTTCAAAATACTCAAGACAAACTCTGATAAAGAAAAATATATCCCAGATTGTTAAGAAACTGGAAACCATTTTTACTACAAATCTATAAAAGCTTAATTATATATCCTTCCAACATATTTATTAGATGTGTTTATAATAATGACATCACATTTAATGTTTGAATATTTATTTTTATTATTTCTTTCCTTGAACTTTTTTTTTTCCGTTCTTCTTTAAATTTTAAGGGTTTTACTTGCCTAACCCACCAGGCTTGAACTAGCCCAGACCTGTCAACCGGTGGATCACTATGCGGGCCATGACCCATTGGCTCAGCCCGTGGCTATGTTTAGATGCCATTATTAAAAACGATGCTACGTTTTCTGTATTTGTTTCCAAACACAATGTACCTAATTTGCGGTTGTCCACCAACAATATAGATGATTGTCGCCCATTTTCAATGAAAAAGAAAAAAGAAAAAGGATTCACAGGATATTGGACTTATGGTAATGGTATATATATTAAATACGTTGTATCTAAGCAAATTGATTACACTAACAATTATACTGTATTTAGGATCTGTTTGAATTATTATTATTATTATTATTATTACTATTACTACTACTACTTTTGTTGTATTTTGTTCCATAATAAATTTATATTCCTTTGAGATTTGATGTTTATAAAACTATTTTATCTATATCATATTTGTATCTAACTTGTAATTATTGATATAGTAATTACTAATTAGATTATTGAGGATTGTGATGCCAAAACTGATGTACTAAAAGAATATTTTTAAAAAATTACTTTATATCTTATAAATGAAAATCTTAATTAGTATTTTCTCGAAAGGAATCCATAATAAAAAAGGATATATCTATCTATATACCTCATATTTTTTAGTATTTTTTTTTTCCTAAAAATACAACCACGCAACCTGTTGGGTGATGATTACCTTATTCATATATTGACATATTGTTAGTAATTACACATCTTTTATATACACACAAGTGGTGTGCATTGCCTATTACATAATATTTTTCCATATCATTTCAAACCAACGGAAAAAAGTTCAACCAAATTGGCCTATCCCTACGTCAAAACCATTATGAAATCGGATAGAGACAGCAAGAGATGAAACAACCACCCTAAATCATCCATATTTGCTTTCATATGCAGTGTACCCAGATTTGACCTCTAACGTTTGCCTAACAACATATAGCAGCAATAATAAAGACTAATATGCATAAAATGTGACTCAATTTCAATTAATAAGATTTATTGGATACTTATATATAATTACTACTTATGTTTAGATATATGCTAACGAGGATGGATAGTATATGATATTTATATTTTACGAACACTATTTTATATCAAAATTTTATTGTTATTTAGCTCACTCATGTATTAGCGTATCTAATACAAATATTTTGTTGTTATTATTTTCAATATGACTAATATATCCTTACAAGATAGCCTGCTACCGGTGTAAATCTACTCATAAATCTAACAATGCATCAACTACAGGTGGCGGAGACTTTCGATTAGGGATGCAGCCGAATCGGCTATGAATAGATTTCCGACTCATCTAATCCAATAAAAACCTTATAGGGTTAAATCCTATAGGGTAATAGGGTCGGATTTGGACATAGGTAAAAAAACCCTGTAACGTATTATGATCGAGTTTTGATACTACTAAAACCCGATAAGTACTAGATTCATATCACCCGATTCGTTAGTCCAAGTAAAAAAAAAAAATATAAATACATTTACTAAATGTAAACATAGTATCAGACTAAATTTAAAAACTTGTTGGTAAAGAAAAGGTGAATTACTATATTATTATATTATTTTATTAGCTTATACTAAGTCTATTGAAAATAATAATAAGCAAGGCGGGTTTGGATTGATAATCGGATAGGTAATTGGACGGGTAATCAGATTGACAGTCAGGCGAGTAAACCCTGTATGACGGATTTGGATATTGAAGAAAAACCCTACAAGATTAGAGGGTCACGTTTGATATATCCTATAATATAACGAATTCGAGTTTGAATTCACATGACCCGTTCAAAATCCGATCCGATTGCATTCCTATTTTTATTTCACTGGATTACCAACACGATATTCCAACAATTGGTTAATCACCTATATCAAGACGGATAATTAATTTAGGAATTTGAGCCCACCAGAACGCCATTATACTATTATAGCGTCTTATTTCTCTAGAACACCATCTTATTTCACCGGAACTTTATGATGTGACATTTTCCAAAGCTAAACTTAATGTCTACGATTGAAACGCTTGTGCATTTTGAGAAACGAGTTTTTCTCTCTCATTCCCGGAATAAAACGTGGATCTAAGGTCGCAATTCATGTGACACGGTTTTAATGATCCGACATTGTAGTACCGAAAGCGGGCTGCAATTAATTAAAGCCAATCAACCATAACGTAGTGTTGTTTGTGTAAAATTAAATAAATCAAAATAAAAGTAAAGACCGTTAAAAGTAACGGTTGGTTCCGGTACACTCTCCCACTGCATCATAATCACAACCAAAGTAGCAACTTGATTGTGATTGTGATGCAATGGGGCAAGTTAGGTAGTGACAATGATAATACTAAAACTGCTATAGATAACTTTATTTATAAGTTATTTAATAAGTTGCTTAATATGCCATGATAACATGTCAAACATTGATTTTTTGTATCAAGTAACTTCTTTATCAACTTTTTAAATTGATAAATTCTTAAAAAAAAGTTATTTAACAACTTTTATATTTTTTTTAATTGCCATGTATCATATTCTACTAATAAAAATAGGAAAGTGAGTATAAACTTATTTTTTGAGTTACTTAGCTAAGTAATTTTGACATAGATTCTTATATCATGCAGCTCTTCTAACAACTCACTTTATTAGTTTTTTTTTTTTAATTTGCTTAGCACAAATTTGTGGCAGACAACTTCAATAAAGTTGCTAATAATAGTAAAGGAAATGAAGGTTATAAAACCAAATAGTAAAAATGAATTGGTAGCATTAGTACCGACCATGGTGTTTGTTTTATAAATCAAACATGGTATAATGGGTATTATATCTTGTCTAGTACTTTACAAAATTGTGAACTGAATGCCATCTAAATATCAAAATTTTTTATTATAGCGTTATTGGTTGAAATTCAAAGATATTACAATAGTTGAACTATCCTATTTTGTGGGTCTAGGATTATGCACGAAGATTAAAGGGGGATTTAAACAAAAGAGCCAAACCAATTATCCACTAATTAAAGAGCAAACATAAATTGGTATTGATTATGAGATTTAAGGTTAAGGTTTATATTTAAAAGTTTTTGAGGTTTTGGATATGGACAACATCAATTATAGGTATGGCGCACTTTAAATTAGTGATTGGTTTGCTATAAGCAAATGATTAATAAAAACAAATGAGTAAAACCTAGTAAAAAATTCAATAACGTTTAGATAATGAACTTTATGTTGTCATTAGCCCTTAATAAATACATAATTTAGGGTAATTTCATAATTAAAAAGAGATACATTAGAATAAAAATGTGGAATAAAATAGAAAGTTTCACGATGTTCAAGGAGCATTAGGTAAACAATGCTGAGAGGATTAATGGCCTCAAGAATATTGGTAGGCCAACCAATGTGATGATAATCTGCAATTTTTGGTAAATGTAAGTTGAAATGCTAGCTTTATGGTTTCTCTGGTACTAACGTGCCGATAGGTTTAATTAACTTGGGAGCTTCATGGTATTAACGAAAACGACTAGCTAGTTTTTTTGGTAGAACTAAAAATCCTAAAGTTTCATTCCCCATTAATTCTACTACAATCCTCTACTCACTTTGTTATAGGTGTTGAATCGCCGATAGAGTTGGGGTACGAGAGTACCGTAAACCTGTAAACATAGAAACTCAGTTAGTGGTGTGTTAGGGATTATTTGGCGCGGTCACTCCGATACTTAAAATAGTTATGGGTTCTTTAGAGTGCTAAGAAGGAGAGAATAATTAGGATAACACTAATATTCAGGAAATAAGGACCTCCTTTACCTCTCATGTGAAGGTTTTCTTATATGAGGTGGCCATAATGAAATTCAGGAGACCACAAGATATTTTCATTCCACATGATGGATTCCCTAAATTCGTTAGCTAGCATGATACATGGAACACAATTGTAGCAAGCATGAAACACAAACATACAAAGACTAGGATACAAATATGTCAGGAAAGAGTGCGGTTGGGTGGGTGTGAATTACCGGGTACCGAGCAGATACATATGATAGGTAGCCATGAGCTCTCCTGAGGTTAGGATCTCGACCAACTAGATCTCATTGCCATGGACATTTATCTAACAAGTTGTGATAGAGGTTAGGGCTTTAGCTACACGAGGGGGCCGAGGTCGTTATGGAGCTTGGTCATGGGTTGGGGGCGTTGTGTTCCTTCAAGACCTTCTTGAAGTGGGTCTTCTGGGGGTTGTTAGTAAGCTTGGGAGCCTACTAGCTTGGAAAGCCAGCCCAACATATTATAGCTGAAAATCTCCTATCAACACACTTCCTTACTCAAAGTTACCTCAAAGACCTGAACAAACAAATTTCTATATTCTTATAATGAACATAAACCATGTCAATGTAATAAAATTCATCTTTGATAGAATTGTTAGTGAGAATACAATAGACAAGTCCTTTAGCACATACTTGAACAAGTAGTCCATGGGCTGATTCTAGGGGTGGGCAAAAAAACCAACCAAATTGAATCAATTCATAACTGAACCAACCAAATTGTAAAATATGTTTTTTTTAATCAATTTGGTTCATAAAATTTCAAACCAATCCGTAAATTTATGGTTGGTTTGAATAGGTAAACTGAACCAATTCGTAAAATCAAACCAAATCGTTTTAGATAAACATAAATTTATATTACATGTAATTATAAATTTATTTATGATTGATTAAAGATCATATATGTTCTTATGATTTTATTTTATGATATTTATTATATGATGAATATTAGTTAATAATAATTTATTTCTTTTTTCAAAATTGTTTTTTGGGTTCAGATATATTCTTCTGTTGGTAACTTAATATTGTTCTGTATTAATCGTTTGAACTTTGTGGAGTATGGATTTTGTTATTTAGTTATATAAAATATTAGAACTAAGTTTGTTTGTTTATTAAAAGTTTGATTTAATCCGTATTCTAAATCAAACCGTTATTTAGGAGTTTGGTTTATTACTGTTTGGTTTGGTTTTAGTAAAAACTGGACCAAACCAATCCGTGCCCACCCTTAATTGATTCCTTCCATTATTTGAGGACTATTAAAGATTTTCCTTGAAGTCTTGATTATCTTGCTCTTCATCTTTGGATACATGGGGTGTAAGATTGGATCTGTTAAAAGGTTGCTCGGACTCCATGTTAACCTAATAACTCCAATATGTACTCATTATTATTGATCTTCTTCAATATTTTGAAAGGTCCACCAACTTATGGTAGTAACATTTTATCTTGGTTTATGGAATCGCTCACTTAGGTAGAGCCATCCAAATTAATTTTCTCATTCGCTTCATTTGAAGATTTGCAAATTTAGGAAATTGAATACAATAATCTCTCTTTTGGAATGAAAAAAATAATAAAAAAAAAGACAATAATCTCCCGTTAGATCCACGTTTAGGATTTTTTTTTTTTTTTTTTTTTTTTGCCTTAAATTTAGGAAATTTAATTGGCAAACTAATTTTATATAAACGGAATGAATCTTTGAAACTCATAAAACTGTTTCAATCCTTTTCCTATGCTGTATGTTTTATTCCTTCGGAATTTGCCATGAATAGGTTATCTTGTCAAATAAGATAGGACCCCCAATAAAATTGTACAGCCATCAGAGACGGAGTTCCAAGGTTTTTGTTATTAAGATTTAAGATGCTAGGCTTGGCAATCAAACGATATTGATAACAGGCATCTGCATCCGTAATATCCACTGTTCCTGATGATCCTATTACTCGTTAATCATATAAAAGAAAGAGGCCTTTACTTTAAGAATTAAAGCAAGAATCTAGTATGGAACAAACGAAAAACATGGCCTCGGTAAAAATAAGAAATATATCTTATTAATTAAAAATATTTATTGGTAAATATATTATCCTGAAAATGGGAAAAGGAAAAAGAATGTAAAAAAAAAAAAAAAGAATTCCAAAAAATCATAATTTTTGTAATGAAAAAAAATATAAATACAGCACTTGAAATCATGACTTTCATGATTTCAATTTGCATTAAAATTGTGACTTGAGCTCACTATTTTAGACAAAAATATAAAATAAGAACATATATGGTTATATGGTGTAGTTGTAAGGACCAATGTTGTCAGAACCGGATCAGAGTTTAACCCAGACAGGCTAAGGGGTCAGGGGTCGAGAGGTCGGACTGAGTTCGACCTAAGGTCGAACCGAGGTCACAAAAAAATAAAAATATAAAAGATAATTTAATTATAAAATATCAATATGTGTGTAATCACTCAATTAAATCTATATTTGGATCAAATTCATCAATTAATTATTAATAAATATGATTTAATGATTATATTTTATAAAATTATAATAAAGTATGAATAAATATTTAAATTTCTAATTTCTTATTTTTTTAATTTTTATTTTTTTGGATCGGGTCAAACGATCCGGGTTGACCAGTTCAACCCGGTTGTCACAGTCCGAGAGTTGAGAACTTTATGGGGGTGTTTAGCTTGGACATGTTAAGTTACGAGTGGCATCAATAGAAGGTTTGTTCGTGGTGTGGGTTGTCTTTGAAGGCAGGTAGTTGTCTTTGAAGGCGGGTCTAGCCTCCCGTGGACAAACTGATTGGGAGTTGATACCACTCTCCTGATGAGGTCAAGGCAGGCCGAAAACAGTTCGTATAGTTGAACCTCCCATAGGTAGGAGGGATCATGGCAAAGCCGAGATGGTACTCCTTATGAGAATGTGGGGCTCGGAACTGACCTGGGAAGTCAAGAAAGATTAGGTTGGCTCGCCATCCAGATTAACAACAAACGATGCTTGGAGAGATGGTCGAGCCCCACACGGAAACTCTTTGAGGAGTGAAACTCCCGTTCCGTGATAAATGGTATCAGAACCAAAGTTCCCAGCTCCATCGGACCACTTAGATGCTACCCAGAGTTCTTGGCGAGTGGGTAATTCTTGTTGTGGATGCGGTTCGTGTGAGCGAAGCTGAAGAAGAGCGACTACCAAAGAGAGGACATTGTTGTCAGAGGACAGCTATGTCACGAGTCATGGAGACAAGAATTTTCCCTTATCTTGTTGTCAATTCAGCTCGTGTGGATGAAGCTCAAGCGAAGCAACCACCAGAGAGAGGATATCGTTGCTAGAGGGCAGCTTTGTCGCGAGTTGTGGTTGAAGCAAGACCTTATGCTCAAACTTTATTGTTGGGCAACTCAACAAGAGGCAATCTCGGAGGATGGATGGATGGGTGAGGGTATGAGGAAGCCTATGGAAACCCGAAGTCCTGGTGAGATGATCTTGGATGTGTTGACAACTGGTGTGGAGAATAAGTGAGAGTTTGAGAGTGAGTAGTGGCTGCAGCAAATTTGCCTCATGACGAGGACGTCATGAATTTAAGTGGGGGAGAGTGTCACGGTCCGAAAGTTGAGGACTTTATGAGGGTGTTCAGCTGGGGCATGTTGAGTTATGAGTGGTATCAGTAGAAGGTTTGTTCATGGTGTGGGTTGTCTTTGAAGGTGAGTCTAGCCTTTCATAGACAAACTGGTTGGGAGTTGATGCCACTCTCTTGATGAGGCCAAGGCAGGTCGAAACCAATTCATATAGTTGAATCTCCCATACGTAGGAGGGATCGTGGCAAAGTCAAGATGGTGCTCCTTATGAGAATGTGGGGCTCAGAACTGACTTGGCAAGTCAAGGAAGATTAGGTTGGCTCGCCATCTAGATTAACAACAAACGATGCTTGGAAGAATGGTCAAGCGCCGTACAGGAACTCTTTAAGGAGTGAAACTCTCGTCCCGTGATAAATGGTATCAGAGCCAAAGTTCCCAGCTCCATCGAACCACTTAGATGCTACCCAGAGTTCTTCGAGAGTGGGTAATTCTCGCCATCCAGATTAGATGCTCAAACCTTATTGTTCGACCGCCCGGGTCAATCCGGGTCTCTCCGGTTCGTTGCAAAAACAAGTTTTAGGCGAGACCCAGCCCGGTATTAGTACCGGTTCCAATCAAATTGGGTTGAACCGGCCGGTCTGGGCTGGTTTTGACAACCATGGTAAGGACTCCATATGTCACACCCTGAGGGGTACCCTAAGCGTGACAGTTTGTCATACATAATATTAAAGCCGAGGAATAGTCATACAAAAGCTTACATATCATGCACAAGGCGTACAACACAACAAAAGAACACATTGGAGTAGCGCAATTCATGTTAATAACAATTGAAATAGCAAGGTAAGAGAAGGATAAACTATTAATCATAAATAAGATCAATTATGATTCTTAGGGGCATACCCCATTAATACCTTCAAATCCACATATTATATATATATATATATATTTCCTAGTAATCTCCAAAATAATATCATACCACAAATCACTCATCAAGAAATTTTCAAAATAAAACTTTATTCTATGCTCCCAATTCTTCCATGAAAGCTCCAAAAATCCATCGATGACTTCTTAATATCCTTTTTTTTAATGGAGTCTCAAGTATAGATGTTTCAAACAAGACCTATAGGAATGTAAGCTTACAATATGCTTAGTGAGATATTTCCTTATCATTTGCACCGACAATCATAAACAAACAAGTTAGTTAGTATTCGCCAAGTAATGTGGATTCCTTATCATTTGCAAAAGTAGGACTCCAATTTGCATAGTTATCCAAAACCTATACATAGAATGGATTTATGCCTTTCATATCAAGAGTTAGGGAATTGTTGATAAAGGTCATCATGATCTTCTGCTGTTAGTCCCCATACACTCTGCCCATAGCGTTTGGTTGGCTCGGCTTCTAACATAGAATCGTATTCCTCAAGCAATGTGGATTCCCTAGGAAGAAGCATGACTCGTGTCCCACCACGCTAGTGGCTCATTTAACTCTACGTGTAGGAGTAGCAGCCTTCGAAAATGTGACTCGATGGATGCTATACGTGACCGTTTTCTTGTTAATGTTGTTCTGTATTATAATTCATTAAGGGCAATCAATCAATTCAAATACACATAGCAATCAAGCGTATAAATAAATAAACACAGTTAAGCAAGCATTTTAGAATTACGATATGCTTCGTATTCACTTAATCACATAAATAGGAAGCACATGCTTAACCCTTGATAGTCCCTCATACATACTCATTTTTATCTTTTCTTAATCATGTTAGTGTTACTACTTTACAAGCACAAATAAGGTAACGAATTTAGAAGGAAAAACTCGCTTGTCCATTAGAGCAATTCTTAGTCAAAATAATCTTCCAGATGTGGTACATCAAATCATTCGTTGCCTAAATAAAAGAAATACCCGGAATGAGTATTTCATAGAGATTCTACTTAAATTTTTAACTCTATCTATCCTATTCATGGAATTTTCCCTGTTGCAAAAATTTCAACTTAAAGTGACAATAACTTGCTCATTTTAACTCAAATTTTACATATTAGTGGTTATTTTCTACCTACTCGAAAAGATCTATCTATTTCTAAGGTTGTTTTTAAAAATTAAAGCCATTAAGGCCTTAAAAAAGGATGGTAAAAATTCATCCTATAATTTTCCGCTCTTAGTTCTTGTATTTTCCAAACTTTTACTTACTTAGATACTTTAAACAAATACGAAATATTTCTACCTTTGAAAATCATTCAGTATTGACATTAAATCATATTATATGCATGATCCTAGTGATGTTATTCCAAAATAAAAATTTATAAAACAATCTCTTGTAGAAAGTAGTAACATTGAGTTTTATAAAACCACTCTTTGACTTGTAACCAAATTTCTTTCCTTAATTCACATATGCCTTAACAAAAATTATGGTTTAATATATATTTGAAAACTTAAAGATCCTATATGTATTTCAAAATCTTCGTTTGTCAATTTGGTGACACAAAGTCTTTTAAGTGTATTTCCTTTGAATTATTCTTTAAGTTTTGGTTTTTAATTCTTAGATTTTGTAAATATGAAACTCAATTATAGAAGATCTTGGTTTTATATTTATTTTGAATTCATGAATATTTCACTTTCATACAAAACTTCTTTTAACTAATTATTTTCAAAAACTTGAATCTTTAGGTGTTTGTGAAGAAAATCATTCTAAGTTGTAATTTTTTTTTTTAAGTTTTAGTTATGAGAAAAATTTAATGAGTGACTAGCTCTAAATTTTTATTCTTATAACAACTTTTTCTAAATTAATAATTTTTCAACACGTGAACCTTTAGGGGATTATTGAAAATTTTATTCTAGGGTGATTTACATTCAAAAATATTCTTAAGGTTTGACTTGTTCCAAGGTTTTATTTCAACAAAAATTGGTATATGTCTTATAGATAGATTTTTAGAAAAATCTATATAACACAAAATTATCAACATTTGTATTTTTAGAAAACTCACTTTGATATTTGGAAAAATTTAGTTGATTAACTTTTTTATCTTTTATTCCAAATGACAATTTTTTCTAAGCGTCGTAATAAAGTTTTTGGAAGTTAATTTATAAAACAAGGAGTTACCAATATTCACATCTTTGAAAATTTTATGACACATCATTTATGATTACGTATATAATGAGTAAAATTTAGTAAGTGTACTAAGAATAAATTATTATGATAGACTTATAAAACAATAAAAAAAATTTGGGATAAATAATTAAAGTAAGCAAATATCAAAGATAAAGGTATGAGAGTCTTAGACTTTAACAAGTTTCAAGACTTGAATATAACTAATCTCATGAATAAAGCAAAACAAATAAAGAAAATCATGTGAGTCTTACATTAATTTTCAAGGCTCCTCGGGATTTAGATTATAAACAAGTCACTTTTTGTTTTGACTTGATTAAGGACAAGTCTAAGACTAGAAGTTGACTAGTTTTATTTGTTTGCAAGAAAATAGATAATGAACAAAGAAATAAGAACATTATATAAAAGTTAGATTAGTGAGTGTTAGGCTCTAAAAGAATATATACATATCTATACATACTAGCATATAGGAAGTTAAGTTAGAGATAAGAATACAACATAAACATAGAGTTAAACAAGATATGAACAAGATGTTGCATTTTATGATTTCATTGCCTAGCATAAGCTCATGGGAATTTGTTTCAAATCATAACATATATATTGCTTATGTTATGTTAACATAAACTAAAGAGGGGTTTAAGGTGTTTACCTAAGGTAGAAGATGAAAGATGATGAAGAGAAAAAATTGTGAAAAGCACACAGAGAGGGGGAGATGACTCATAGAAAAAGAGGAGAAGAGAGGGGACAGTGTTTTTAGGTTTTCAATTTGTAAGAGTTTTGTTAAGGAAGAGAAATGAGAGTAAAAAATGGGAAGGAGGTGATGGGTATTTATAGAGAGAAGAATGAGGTAATTAATGATATAAAAATAAATGAAAAACAAAATAAGTAAGAGGAAGAAGAGAAAATGGCAGTAGTTGCACATGAAGAGAAGAGCGGAAAAAAATTAATTTAAGTAGAAAAAGTATAATGAAGTATAAGAGAATTTACGTAAAAAGTGTAGCAAATTTTTATGAGAAAAAATAATTGTAAGAGATGTAAGAGATAGTAAGAAAAAGCAGAAAGAGGTGAATACTATTAACTAGTAAATTAATAGTAAACAAGACAAATAAATTACAATAGTAATAAAATATACATAATAAGGCTATATCTAACATTTTTTGGAGCCATAAAAATTGTATATGATATTTTTAATTCCTTACTACATTACAGGTCTAAATTGTTGTCGGAATATTTTGCTCGTTTTGTGTGTTGGGCGTTGATTTTAGAAACTGATCTTGTTTGGGCTCAAAACAGACGAATTTTTTGAGAATTTGATCTTTTTAGGTTATACAAATTTTTTTGGGGTTATAATCTCAGATTATCTCATTGTTATTATTTTAGGATTTCTCGCAAGATCTTATCGGATCTAGGGCCTCTAGAACTCGTTATTGACCTAGTCTAGCTTTTAAGGTTCTAGTTTGAATTTCAGCTTTAAGATTTACTCGTAAGATTATAAAATCTAGGAGCTTATACTTATAATATATATTTGGTTCATAATTTGAGTTTACTCTATTTTTATAATTTATTTAATATTTTAGGATTCTTGGGATTATCAAATCGAGTCTAAGGCTTCTAATGTCAAATGTTAACTCAGTTTGACTTTTGGGTATTAATTTTAATTTTAGCTCTAAGATTTACTTATAAAGTTACCGAAGAATTTAGAGGTTTACAATTTTATCATTACTGGTTATCTAATACTGTTGTCTCAATTTATGTGCCAACAATTGAGTATGGATATGGTTTTGGCTTAACGAGTGGAATTTTGACTCGATAAATTATTACTATATTTTGTGTTATTTTGTCATTAAATATTATTTGAACATATTATCTTGATTTTCGTGTTAGAGATAAGATAGATGAATTGTAGGGATTTTTGAGATGAACAATTACTGGATTTTCATTTTATTTTTGAGTGTGTTATTTTTCTTAAGGTTATGAAATTTCGTATTTGATCTTATTTAGAGTTTCTAGAGTTCGGTTTCAACTTGGGTTAGTTTTAGGGTTTTGGCTTCGGTATTAGCTCTAGGATTATTTCCTAAGAGTACCAAAAAATTCATGGGCTTACACCATGAGTGAGCACTTTTTTTTTTTTTTTTTGCCATAAAAAAGAATTTAAGTATGTGTTGCTTTGAATGGAGTGACACTGATAAACAACAACTTTATTATTTCAAAAAGGAGCAATTAATTTTATTATCTTGAAAAGTAGCAACCTGTCAAAAGTATTTAATATTGTTATAAGTAATACCTTAATATCTTTGTTAAGTAAATTAAAGATTTACTTATATTTTGATTAAAAAAACTATACAATTTTTTAAATATTATGGTATTAAAAAAAGAAAAAACTAAACATTCTTAAATGTATATGCAATAATTTTATAAATATACACGCTAAGAAATTTTAGGTAATGATGTACGCTAGAATAAAAAAATCAAAACACATATATATTCAAATATCATTCATGTCAATGATGGCCTTTCCACTTCTCTTTTAAAATGCAAAGGACATGCACGGAAAAATGGTAATAGAAGCATGAAAGTATAAAGGGGGAACAAAATAATGACTTAAATTTCTTTATACCTCCGGTTGATGTTTTGTGGCTAAATTTACCTAGATTTTAAATGATAATTTACTATTTTTATAGTTGTTTATTAAAATATAAGTAAATCTTTAATTTACTTATTTAAATATTAAAGTAATACTTATAATAATATTAAATATTTTTATAAAAGTTGCCATTTTTCAAGAAAATAAAGTTAATTGCTCCTTTTCAAATAATAAAGTTGTTTCTTCCCCGTAGTCCTCTATTCAAAACAACATACTTTGACTTAAATAAAATAAATACATTTAGCGAACTACCACTACGTTATAAAGCTGTTATGTTCTTACTTTTATATTTTTGTCTAAAATCGTGAATTCAAGTCACGATTTCATTACTCATGATTTTTTTAGTGATAAAAAACATTATATTAGGAAAAAAAGATGTATAAAGAGAAAATTATCCTTCTGTATCAAAAGCAAAATTTGCAAGGAAGAAAATATTCCAAGAAGTGTCTAATTTATTACATAAAAGACTAGCAAGGGAAAGAGATAAAAATGGTCTCATGATTGTTCTTTGGAAAAGAGTACAATCAAAAAAGGATTTCGTAAAATCAGGTAAAAAGTTCAAAAGCTTATCAAAAGTAAACACCTCTCTAGATCGGGTCTGAATCGATCTCACTAGACTGGCCACGATGGGTCTAACATTGAACTCACCCATACCAGGGCGGTCGGAACCAGAAGAGGTTCTACTAAGTCCAAAGGATCTAGATAAAAAAAATAAAAATAAAATAATCCTACCTTAACAATCATTCATATGCATGTTTTTAAGGTTAAATCAAGTAGGGAATAGTGCATGCAGGAGGCTTTTTCAAAAAAGCAAAAGTAATAAAAAAGAAAAAGTGTCAAAAAAAAAAGTTTCGAACTATTTAATCCTGTTCTATGAACTAGTAGATCTATGGGTTTGAACCGCCTCACTATCAAGCCGAAGCAGTTAAGGGTCCAAGATTTTTAGGCTTGAACATCATCGGGGAGAAGTCTAGTTGAAAGGCTTCAGCAGAAAAGTTTCCATCATCTTGGTATGTTGGGCTGCTTTAGCTGAGTAGTGCGTTTTAGAGTTTATCTCCCTAGTCGTCCAAGGCAGACTCCTTTTCTTATTCGGCAACTGATTTTGCATCAAATCCTTACACCAAGAGATACACAGGTGGGGCATATTCAATGTTAACTTCAGTATTAGAAATCTAGCCATGGCCACTTTGGAGTCTAATTCAACTACAGCATTAGTAGTGCTTAAGTGTTCCAATAGCTTTAGGCTTTGGAAAAAGGCTCAAATTTCAGTTTCTAAAGGCGAGAAGATGGGGATTAGTTTGCAGAAACCACCAATGCAGAGATCGTTGTGATCTCTTAAAATACTGACGACTGTCGAGGAGCCATCCTTCGCATTGAACGAGGCATCGAAGTTGAGCTTAATCGAATTTACTTGGGGCGATTGCCAAGTTTCTAGGAATGCTTAGTGGCTTTCCTTTCTTTTCCATGGTCAAGTAGATTAGAATTCCTAATAGAGGTGTTCACGATTCGGTTAATCGATCCGTAGTTCTTTTTTGTTCTAATCGTAATGATCGGATTTTCAATATCTAATCCTAAACCGATCCATTATGAACGGTTAACCGCCTTAACAGTTAACCTTTTTTACGGTTAATTTTTTCGTTTTTGGTTTTTAACCGTTTAACATAATGTTATGTAAATTTTGCAATTAACCATATTTTTAAATATGTCCATAAAAAAATTAGATTAATTTTTTGTATAATTATATTAAAAACTATAAATTAAGAATGTAAGATATGTAAAATAGTTGTTAATATATATCGGTGTCATCAAGATAATCATCATCATAGCCTTTTACTCATGTGTTCTTATCAATCCTGATCGATTGAGCTGAATACAAAATCTCAATCAAACACTACCATTCTAATTTTCAAACATATATGCATTTATTTCTTCTTATCTGAATCAGTCATTTCAACATAATTCATATCGATAATACTAAAAAAATAATTATATGGGTATATTATAAATTATGTATATTTATAATTACGGATCGGTTAACCGAATCAATTGGTTTCTAGTATCTAAAAATCGAAACCGAAACCGAAAATCGAAAAAATTATAAATGTTAATCATAAACCGAAATCGATAGATTGGTGAACCGTTTTTTTCAAATTGGTTTCTCAGTTTCGATTCGGTTATTCTAAACATTCGGTTTTTTTGCACATCTCTATTCCTTAGCAACTCTAGATCCAATTATCATCATCTTTATATTAGTTACAATTTCAAAATTTGTATTTTCAGTATTTTATTTTACAAAAAAATGTGATTTTTATAATTATTTTTTTCCTTTTCCCTCATGAAAACAACTTGTCTTTATATGTTTGATTGAAAAAAGATTTTTAAAACAAAAAAGATTTTTCAAAGGATATACATTTTACACTTAAAATGCCTCGTAAATAAATGAAAATAGAAAAACTCTTTTTTCAAGATATTTTTTGCCAATACAAATAGGATATTAATATCGTTTATACTCAAAATCTGAAATAGTCCCAAAATTGTAATGATATGATTTACTCGTACAGCTGCAAAGGAATCGAGTCATACCAACTTGAGTTCAACTTTGAGTTGGAGTTCAACTAAACTTAAAATTTTAAGTTCAAATAAGCTTGATTTATTTAAAAAAAAAACATTTTTAAGTCTATCAAAATAATATTAATATTCAAACTTGATTCAAACTTAATTCAAACTTGATTAACATTTAAATTCAATTCAAGTTTGATAAAGCTTGATTAGCAAAACTAATCGAGCTAAACATAGAAAGCTCTAACCTTGGCTCAATAAACTATTTAAATAACTCAAGTTAGAACTCCACGTAATATTCTCGAATCAAACTTGAATAAATATCAAGCCAAACTCAAATAATTTGTGAATTGGCATGATTCGCTTGCATCCCTAATCCCTACCTCCATGATGTAACTTGCACCCTCCTTCCATGAAGTAAATTGTGAACCGACGTACCTAGTAAAAGTTTTGTCAACCATGATGGGTAAAAATATGCAAACCATAAATATATATAGGTCCTCACTCTTTTTTATTGTCGTTGTCACCATTCAAACAGCCATACCCCCTTAGATTTTACAAAAGGATTAGGAAGATAACAGGTAAGATCTCTCCCTTCCTTATCTATTTACTTCTTTGTCACAGCCAATACAAGTAAGAATCGTTTTTTCTTTTAAGATAGTGTCAGGATTCATATTTGTGCAGGCCAACACTAACTTGGAATTCCCAAAATCCATTTGAGAGAACCATGATACTGGAAGGCAAAATCTGATTTTCAATAGACCTGCATTGTCACGCCACACAATGTTATATTTTGCTTATGAATTATGATTCCATTACAATTAAATGACTATAAAGAAACGAAGAAATGGAGAGTATGAGCCCAAATCATGGAAAGAACAATCTTTGTTCAGTAAAGTCAGTATAAATAATCTATAATCCTTCCCTTTTGCAGGTAATCTACACAGCTCAGGTGGAAAAAACATGCAGTCTCAAAATGCATTTTGAGATGAAAACGCCAGAGTGGCCAAGCCTACCAAACGCAGTCTCTCATCACTCCCTGTTAATTTTTGTTGCTTCCATGTATTCTCAGAGCTGTGCTCTTCCACTCACCAATCATCCCTATCAAATTACTGAGCTGTTTAAGTGCTAGGAGTGTCATCATGATGCCCAGTTCTCATTTCTCCTACATAAATAAAGCTAATCCTCAAATAATCCAAAAACAATGCAACAATTTAGACTCGCACAGCTACCGCTAGACTTAGTCCTCAAAATTTTCAGCTTTTTCCCTAAAGTTCCATCCCTTTTCTCACGAGAACACACCCTCCTACTTGTCTTCCTTTTCAAAAATCAATTCTCAGGGCAACCTGATTCATCAACTTCCCCTTCATTCTCCTTTAATTCCTTCCTCTCCGTTTCCTTTTGTTTCCCTTTCTTCAACATCTTACTCCTTGGTCTAACTGGCTTCAGAAAGCCGGCTTGCAATTTCACCATCTCTCTCAAAACCCTAATTAAGCACCTCTCAACTCAACCCCATTAGGTTCAATAACTGCCAAAGCCCTAGCCACAGCTTCCATAGTACTTACACACCCAACAAACGGCTTTCCTGAGCAACAACTCATTATCATAGATACTCCCTCCTGCTTTATTCTCATACTCACAATCCAAACATACCCAAGTGGCGAATTTACTCAAATAGCCTTCACTCGCCTTAACCATCTCCTTGGCATGCTTCCATGTGGCATCGAAAACAATGAGGACGAAGTTAGGTGGAGGGAAGTGGCCGTTGGGGTAGTTACGGGGCAGCTGGGATAAGGTGAGGTAGGGTAAAGGGTTAGGATTAGGGTTAGGGTCGAGCTAGGAGGAGGGAAGAGGTAGATGGAAGGAGGGGATTGGTCGAGGATGGGAGAGAGATTGGGGCGGAGGCGGCGAGTGATGAGAGTGGTGGAGTTAAGAAGGCATTTGGAGAGGATTGAGACGGTGGAGAGCTTGTGACGGGACTCGTGGGGATGTTGGAGGATTATGATTTTGGTGGTGGTTGAGATTGGAGTTTCTGGAAGGACGTGGCAGAGGCACACAGGGATAGGGCGCTGGCAGTTTGGGCAGATTCGGCGACCGTGATGGCGGCGGAGAGGAGCTGGAGGCTATCTTGTTCTCCTCCTCCTCCTTGTGCTTTGGTGTCCATGAGCAAAACGATTATAGTTATGAAAGTACTATAGTATGCTAATCTAATTTATATTATTTTATAAAAAAAGGCTTCATTTGCTTAAGATATATTTGGATTGTCTGTTTTTCATCTGTATCTGTATTTTTTTTAAAATGATATATGTAAATATATCCGATTTGCATCTAAATTTTATCTATATTTGTTCTATTTGATCTTTTGATGAGAACTGTCAACTTATTTTATCTATATCTATTTCTTGATAAATAATTTGTTGCAAAGAATTTGAAAAAGTATCTGTATCTGCCGAAAAAAAGCCAAAACAAACAGACCCATAATATGCGGTCAACATACCATAATGCGTGTACTTAAAAAATAAAAACAATCATATTAAAATACATAACGAATTCTTTTTTTTTTATTAAAAACTATAATTTAATTATTATATAAAAAAATCTTAAAAAATATGTATTAATTTCAGAAATATGAATATTGTATATTTACTTGACATATGACATGTAATATTTTAGATGTGCTCCCAACATATAAGCCATGAATATATTAATTATATTTCTTTTCATGGTGAAATAATAAATTTTTAGATTTGAAACAATCATTTTCATCCTAGATTCAACGCCAACATGCCAAAGTTACAATTGCAATTTTGATAAATTTTTTATCACGAGGTTTATTTACTTGGCTATAATAAAGGAGGTGCATTATAATAACTTCACTTCACTTGAGCGTGATATGAAAAATTTGATCAAGAGTTTAATTAAACTTTAAAAAAATTTTCTTTAGGTATGATTGTAAGCTCAAATTTATTTTGATAAACTTCTATAGCACGTTGGTATTAAGAAATTAACCAAAATGATATTGCTAAGATATATAAATAATAAGCGTGAATTTTTTTTTCCCCCTTTAATAGCATTCTTTGTAATAATCTAACTTAAATCATTAAAGTAATCAAACTAATTTCTCAAAATAAGAAGAAACTATAAGACATTGCTAAAATATATTGTTATATATTTATCCATTGATTTCATCATGGAATTTGCTAAAGACATGTGAAAATGTAGAAAGAAAAAAATAGGCTAAACTTTTATACACAAAGCAAATACAAAAACATATC
This sequence comes from Combretum micranthum, assembly GCA_024138025.1. Taxonomy (NCBI): domain Eukaryota; kingdom Viridiplantae; phylum Streptophyta; class Magnoliopsida; order Myrtales; family Combretaceae; genus Combretum; species Combretum micranthum. The sequence continues at coordinate 370,281 of JAMXBD010000574.1, forward strand.
CACGACCACAAATAGGAATTAAAACTCACACCTTTATGACACGTATTTTTCTATAAACTTCTTTATTTAGTCTAAACTTATTGCCATCGCAAATGAACAAAGTACAACTCTCAACCGCGATAAAAGCTTGTAAGGTGAATAATATGAAGGTGAATGAATAATCCTCAATGGCATCAGTGTAAAGACAAAGAAAAAAGACACTTGGGATCACATTAAACTCTTCATTTATGAAATCTAATGTTGCCATGAAAAATAAGAATGCTAGACTTTAATACCAAAAGGGCATGCAAATGAAAGAACAAACTAGTGTCAAAAAACCTTTGAAAAATGAGAATGATAATGTAAACCCCTAGAGTCAATATTAGAATTGAAACCTTAAAGTCAAACCAAATCAACTCTAAACCCTATAAACCGCAGATCGGATCAAATATAATTATAAAACCCTAAAATACTAAATGAAGTAGAAAAACATGGAAATCTTAAACATTAGTCAAGCATAAGACTTATGCCTTAAAAGGGTGAGTTTTCCTGAAACTGCAATTGATTTGAACTTTCTTAACATCAATTTCTGTATCCGATCACCGATGCGTAATCGAGGCAAAGTATTCCAATAAACAATTAATAATAAAATATTTAAGAATCCATATAATATCATATATAATTTTATCGACTCATAAAAAATCAGTTAGAGCACTTATACGTGTATTTTACTTTCTACTAGTCAACAATTTATCTTTTATACTATTCGTTACTATTGTTCCAATCACTATTTGTCCCTATTTCTTACACTTACTCTTATAACATCTTACACCTACACTTATACATATCTATTCACCATATTTTATTACACATTTCATAATCTTTCTCTTCTTTAAATATTTTGTTTTTCCTCTCTCTCGAATGCCCACCACACCACCACCATCCCCTTCCACCTCCCACACACCCCACCCCAGGTCGGCCCCTGCCAAAAAAATAAAAAGAAAACCACATGGCAGCCCCCATCTCTCTCTATTTTCTTTTCTTTTCTATTTCATTTTTATTTCATACTTTAATTCATCATTTTTTTCCTCTATAAATACCAACTCCTTCTTCCTCATTTTACACTTTATACTATCACTCTCTTACTCTCAAAACCATCTCTACCCCTCCTCTAGAAATCACGCTGCACCCCTTATTTTGCTTCTCCATTTTTTTTTCCCATCTCTTCATTTTAGGTAAACATACAAAACACTTCCCATGTATTATGTTATGTAGTATATGTATTGCAACTTTAAGAAATTTCCATAATATATTCCAGTAATGCATTATGCTAGAAATGGAAATATCTAAGGCATCATATTATGTCTATCTTTAAGCTCATGTTTATGTTTATGTTTCATGTTATTAAACTACATGCTCTTTAATCTAACTTTCTATAAAAATATAGTTATATATATAAGTATATTTCCTTAGAGTCTAATGCTCACTAATCTAAATTTTTATTTATGTTTTTTACTTTCATGTTCTTTATTTTCATGTTATAACACCAGTCCATTTTTAGTTTTGGACTTGTCCATATTGAAGTCCCAAGGAAACTAGATTATTTTAAGTCTTGGGGAGTCTTATTTAATATGTAAGACTCCCACTCTTATCATTTTATCTTGTTTCATTTTTTATTTATTTATATGATTAGAATATTTCGAGTCCAATGAAGCCTTGATGAGAGTTAATGCTCTCATGTTTTATTTTAGCTTTGCATTTTGTTTATTATTTACCTTGTCGATTTTATTTATATTCAATAATTTGAGTTTAGTTTACATTCATATACATGAAAGACTCGTAGTGACATTGTTATAGTGCCAAAATAATTATAATCCCATGTATTGACAATTCTTTATTATGTAAATTATTTCTTTCAAAATTCACTCTCAATACATGAAAATGAATCATTCACTAAAAGAGAAAACTTAAAAGAAAAATAAACCCTTGTTTTCCTAGAAATGTCGAGACATAGGCATGAAATTTAGCAATTTTTTTTTTTACAACTTGAAATTCTTTTCTCGAAGTTACACAAAAGTCAATGTTTTACAAAGTAAGTTTTCAAATAGGTATTGTTTACAAAATCCTTAAGAAGACCTAAACTTCCAAGGAGATGAGATAAGTATAAGAACATCATTTTTAAGTTGAATCATCGTTTGAACAATCTTAAATAATAAGATTTTACTACAAGATTTCAAAGGACATTTTCCATAAGACAAAAGTTCCCTACCTTGATTTCAAAGTCTATTTAGTAAAAATTTATATTTAAACAACATGACTAGGACAATGTATTTATTATGAACTATTGTTATTGTTTAATGATTATTAAGTAATATGTATTTGATATAGATTTTATATAAGGTAAAAATTGAAAAAAGTAGTGGAAATCAATTTTAAAACAATTTAAGCGTAATATGTACAGTAGGAGACTTTTAATGCTTGAAATAACCTTAGAAATGGATAGAGCATTCGAAGTGGGTAGAAATTGACTGCTCATACACAAAAATCAGAGTTAAAATGAGTTAGTTATAACTGTTTTAAATTGAAAACTTAATAACTAGGAATTTTACCGAGAATTAGTTTTTGGAGTAAAACTTTACGTAAGTTTAGTATAAAATATTCATTCTAGGTATTTCTTTTGTTTAATTGATGAGGATATTATCATTCCCTTTCTAGAAGATTATTTTCACTAGGAGTCTTTATTATGGTTAAGTGAGTTTTTCCCAATGCTTTACATATTCTTGTACGTACTTATAAAGTAGAGCACCATAATATGAGGTAAAGATAAAATAGAATTGCATGCGGGTTATTATAGAATTATGCTTGTGCTTCACTATGTTAGTGAATGAATGTTAAGTGTATCAGAACTTAAATTGTTGATCAATATTCTTGTTCCTTTATTATGTTGGTATGTGTGTGATTATCTTGCTGGCCACATCTACATGGATATTTAATATGGTTGGAAGAAAAATAATAAATTAGACATGCATGGCATGTTGTTAGGTCACATATCATTTCATTTCTACTCTTATGTGTGAGACTAGAAAGGTAAGGTACTTAGCTCCAGCGTGAGGAACTAAGTCATTTGGCAAATATGCCTCACGAAGGAGCCATGCTGGATCGATTGCTTTGGGCATGAAGCCCCGGGACTAGTAGTGGTGGTTGGTTGGAACCCCATTTATTATTAGAAATTCTATTGATCAAATGGACCCTTTCAAAGCATTCCCGATATGAATGGTGCATCTCATATGTTTGATTAACAAACTTTTTTGTTATTTCTTGTGAGTATGTGAAGCGGGAATTCATCTTACTAAGCTAGTTATACTTATATCCCAATAGATTTTTGTTGCAAAAGGAATACTTGTGACTTCACCTTAGGGGAATCTTTCCACAGGTAATGACTAAGAAATACAATGAGTTTTTGGAAAGAAGTTTGCTAGAAGATTTTAGAGTAGATTTATATAGAAATCTCCTTACTTAGTAATTTGTCTTTGAAGATAGATTTTTATACTATTAAACAGACATGATGTTTTGTAATATTTTTAGGACTTTGTTAGGGGAATGACCCCCTAAGTTTGTAAAACTTTAATCATTTAAGGTCATGCAATTATGTTCATAATTTCTTGCATGCCAATGTATATTATCTTCTTAAAGTGCATTACCTCATCGACGTCTTCTATTGTTGTGAAAGTACGTCTTGTATATGATATCGAAGCTTTTATGTGACTAAGATAGTCATTCATAAGATTTAGTATTGTGTGTAGCAAATTGATACCCTCTAGGGAATGATAAATAGACTTTACACCAATAGGGCATGCAAATGAAAAAACATAACAAACTAGTGTCCAAGAATCATAATCGAGAAATCACATTTCCTATTGCTAGAAAAAAAAAATAAGAAAGACAAATGCGCCATGCATTGTTGCCTTTAGAAATGAGAATGCCACATGTTACACCAAGAGGGCATGCAAATGAAAAAACAGAACAAACAAGTGTCGATGAACCCCGTCACGTCTTGAGGGGTACTCTAAATGTGATAGTCTGCCATACACAATATTAAAACTTAGAAATGACTTCCTTTGCCACATAAAAGCTTTCATGTTGTGCACAAAACGTACAACACATCAGAGGAAATACATCAGAGTAATGCAATTTACATTGATAGTAATTAAGTAACAAGGCAAGAGAAATACTTAACATGAAACATAAATAAGGTCAATTATAACTCTTAGGGGCATGCCCTTGCTATTGTCTTCAAGACTACATAAATACAATTCTTAGTATTCTCCAAAAGTTCAACATAACATACGTTACTCATGAAGAAATTTTAAACAAGAAAATTCCTTCTATGCTTCTACTTCCTTCGTAGAAGCTCAATAATCCACCATTGATTTCCTTAATTTCCTGTCCTCGGATGCAGTCTCAAGCATACTTGTTTCAACAAAAATCTATGAGGGTGTAAGCTTACAATAAGCTTAGTGAGATATTTCCTATTATTCACACCATGATTTCAATCGAGTTTATTAATTAATGCGCAAGCTATGCAACAACTATATAATAAAAATAATTATGTATAGGTATTCGGAAACCATATACACAATGGATTTATACCCCCTGTATCAAGGGTTAAGTAATGGTATTTGAAGGTCTGTACGATCTTCACTGCTAGTCCCTGGGTGTACCCTACCCTTAGCGATTGATCGGTGTAGCTTATCCTTGGGATGTGTGTCATGCCCCAACGGGTACACTAAACGTGACAGCCCGCCACATTCAAGATTAAGACTTAAGTATGATAACCTTAGTCATCCCAAAAGTCTCAATAACGGGTGTAAGGCGTACATTCATGATCATAGAAGATCAAACTTTAGAACAAGCCGTTTAAGCAGTTATACATAATAGCAATTAAGAAGATAAATCATAATAATATAACCAAGGTTCAAAAAATATAGAGTCTTACAAACATTAAGGGGTATTCCCCGTAAAAAATAACTAAGTCTAACAAAGTCCATATTCAACAAAATTACAATTTTGAATTTTACTTGAGAGTCTATATCTATCACTAGCTTTTGACTTCTATCCAAAGCTCTTGACTTCAAAAAGGTATTACTTGGGTAAAGTATCCCTTGGGCTTCAACCAAAGGTATGAGTGTTGCAATAGATATCTAAGAGGATTTAAGCTACATGCTTAGTGAGAATTATTTCCACAACTAAGCACCTAACAAGCAAATAAAAAACAAGTTAATTTAAACAATCAAATGAGATGTATAAGCACGTGAGCATACAATACATATAATTTTTTGGGAATCATATATTAAATGGATTTACCCCTCCATTCGGGGTTAGGTGTTTTATGCCGTATAGACCGATTTTCAAAATTATCATTTTGTTGTAGTTTTTATCAAGCACTATCCAGCTGCAAAAATGTAGTTTGCTCAGGTGTCTATGTACCGCAACTTAATCCGGGCGACCCTTCCTGCTTTGTAGAACTTTCAGGTTCTACGGGTTTCACTACCATGCCTTTGTCCCACCAAAGGTATAGTAATGAATGCAATAAACTCAGCCAATGGTATGCTTGAATCAATTTAATTAAGTACTCATGGCATGATTAAATAATTTACGAGTGATCATGGAATTTGCAGACAAATCATTCTTATACTAGATCAAACATTGATTATACACAATTCTTGCCTCAATATAATTAATCATAATTTTAATCATATATATAAAGAACATGCACTTTTTCATTTTATCTTTTCTTAATTCTAATGCCACAAATTTACAAGCAAAATCACAAGTGCCAAAAATGTAAGAAATAAACTCACTCGAACCTTTGAGTGGAAACTTCAAGTCAAAATAATCCTCGGGGTATAGAATTTTGGTCGCCGGGTCACCTATACAACAAAAATACCTAAAATGAATATTTCTTGGAAGTTCTACTTAAACTTGACAACTCTATTTTACTAAGTTCGTCAAAAATCGTATAGAGTGAAATTCCAACTTAAAATGGCTATAACTTGCTCATTTTAACTCGGAATTTTGCATATAATATACCATTTTTTATCTACTCGAAAAGATCTATCTATTTTCAAGGTTATTCTTGTCATAAAAGTCTTTTGGGTCATGAAATAGGTGGTACAGATTTACCACTAAAATCCCTATCCTTGAAACACAATTTTCCAAACTTTTCTTTATCAAAAATCATTTAGAAAAAATATAATATTTATATGATTGAAAAATCCTTTGGATATATATATATATATATATACTCATATTATATGCAAATTTTAATGGTGTTGTCTCAACTAATGTTTTCTATAAAACAACTTGTCTTATAGTGTTGAAAACTTGAACTTTAACAATTTCCTCTTTAAATGGTTTGAAAAAACACTATAAATTCTTGGGTTATTATAAGTTAGTATTTTCTTATAAATTTTATTTTCTAATTTTACTAAGATAAATTAATTTTTCTTAACTTGGTTTTTTAGGATATCTACAAATTTTACCTCTAGTTATAAAATAAAGTTCTCAAATTTTTCTTAAATTGTTGATAGTCTCAAATAATTTGAGTTGTATTACATATATTTTCCTTTTAAAAGGTTTTGATTGAAAATTATAAATAAGTGTTTTCCTCTTATATTTTTATTTCCTAACTTCTTTAAAGACAAATAAAAAAAATCGGTCTTTTGAGCTTTCTACCAATTTTTACTTAGAAGGAAATCATTTTTCAATATTTTCTTAAGTTGTTGATAATATTTATTGTAAACCCCTAATTTTTAGGGTAATTTCAAGCTTAAACCCTAAGTTAGAAAGTCAGCCGGAAAGTCAACCAGAAACCCTAAGTCAACAAATCCCCAGGAAATCCTAGCAGTTTAGATCCGGCAACCCTGTGTTCTTAAACCAAGAAGTCGAAATATAAGCGGAGAGTGTAGATTGGTTCGTAATAATATTAGAATGTTTAAAAATATCATATTAGTGAATTTCTGACCTATTTTGAACTCGATCGGATACAGACTTTGAAAAGCGTATCGCGGGGCTCGAGATGCTAAAAATATGTTATTAATACCGTTAGATTCCTAATTTCATAAGATTTCCGAACATATCGGTTATATAATTTTTCGGGTTACAAAATTTACAGTTATAGTCTTTTTATCGTATTTTCATTACTATTGGTAGTTTAATTGTCTAATCTACTTTTTGATTTCTAATCACACTATTCACAAGTACAACCACCTATACCCTATTCTTACATTCTTACAACCTATTCTTACAATATTACATCATTTTCCTTACATTTACTTTTCCAATACTTTATTACTTAAGTTACTTTTGAATTTTGACTTTTATTACACAAAAAAATAACACACATCTCTCCCTCTCTCTTGTAGAACCGGTGCCCCCTTCCCCATGCTCTCTCACTCAATTTGTTTATTTTTCTTTCTTTTATTCTACACAAACTCTAATCCACTTTTCTATAAATACTCCTTTATATCTTTCACTTTTCATTTTCTCTCTTTTCTCTCTAAAACAAACCCTTGAATTTTTTTTTTCTCTCCTTCTCTTCCTCTCCATGCCATGACACCCCCATATACACGCAAACACATTTTTCTTCTTCAAGTTTTCTTGTTCCAAACCATCTAATAGGTAATAGATCTACACCTTACCACCATAAAACATGTCATGGCAAGATCATACATATGTGGTTCCACCAAAAATCTCCATGAGCTTTATGCTAGGGATATGGAAACACTTAAAAACATGATATCTTTGCCATCACAATATTGTGGATCTTGTTATTTAAGTTGTTTTGCTACTATTTTGCTGTATTATTGATTTATGTTGTTATTATTGATGTTTTGTGCATGTACTCATTATTTAACTTATCTACATAATGTTTATAGTGCATTTGCATTCATGATTAGCATGATATAATAGATCTAGTTATTTTGAATACATAAATGCCTTAGATTTTTGTTTATGTATGTAAAGGACATTTAGTAGCATAATAATAGTGGGAAAACGTTAGAAAGTTTAAGATCTATTTTAGTTTGAACAAATCTAAAAGAAACCCTATTTAGAAAAGCTATTTTAAAACTTCAAAATGAGTATTTTACATTAAATATGATGGACTTAGGGAATAGGTAACATAAATGAATGATTTTGATGAGTAAATCCTAGATCTGCTAAGAGATATTTTCAAAACAAGAATAGTTTATAAAAGTTATGTTAGCATTATATTTCAATCCCAACAACAAACTTAAAATTCGTAATTAGGAAAGCTTGGTATGTGAACACCTATTTTTTCAACCCAAAAACAAGAGTTTTATTAAAGAAATGGAAGCCTTAAGGGTAGGTTTGATTATGAATTAATTTTAGAAAGATTAAATAATTTTTACACAAGAACAATCTCAAATATAAATTTCAAAATTCAGATTTAATGACCTATTTTAAACACCTATTTCCAAATGTCGAAATGAGGACTTTAATGGAAAAATAGAAGTTTTAAGGAATACATGTAATAAAAAACCTAATTTTGACAAGGATAAATGAAATTTATTAAAGTATAACCTTAAAACAAAGAAAGGTTTCAAAGTATAGATTAAACAATGTTTTCATTCCTTAAAATTTTGTAAAATTCGTAACTAGGTAAACCCCCTATTTAAACATCTATTTTCCAACTCCAAAATAAAGAATTTTATTAAAATAATGAAGGTGATAGGCATATAGGTCATTAAGGTTGAGTTTTGATAAAAGCAAATGTGATTTTGCAAGAAATAAAACTAGTTTTATTAAGTATAGTAATTTTAAAAGTTTTCCAAAGCAAAAGTTTTCTAAAAGAATTATTGATATCAAATATTATTAAGGATATACATATAGATAGCTCATCTGATGACATTCATGATAATAACTAGTAGGTATTGCAAGTACATATAATACATTTGGTAGAAACAAAGCTAGAAAAATAGTGTCTCATACATCCCATGGAGTATTGTCTAAGTACATGAGGAAATAGATTTACCAACACCCATGAATCATGCATGATATTGAGTTATTATGTATATAGAGGAGTCTTTCAAGATATAATGATAGCTAAGTATCTATCAAAGCTTGGGAATGGTGCTTGGATTTAAATTAGAAATTGATTTGTGAGTTAGGAATCACGTATAGCATTCTGTAGCCTACTGTTCATGGACCAAACGACCTTATTTGATGGAAATAACTTTACAAATGGATATCTCTCGTCGAATAGGTAGAAATCAGTATATTATATGTGAAATTCAGAGTTAAAATTACCAAGTTATGATCGTTTTAAGTTGAAATTTCCTCTTAGACGAACTTTGACAAACTTGTTAGAATAGAATATATAAGTTCATTCAAACTTCATAGAAATACTCATTGGAGTTATTTCCTTTGATTAGGAGACTTTGGAGACGGACTAGACTTCCCGAGGATTATTACGATTAAGTGGATTTTCGTACCATGGCAAAGTGAGTTCACTTTCTTTAAATTACATGCCTATGATTGTGCTTGTAATGATAGTGGTATTAGAAATAAGACAAGATAAAATGGGAATGCGCATGTGAATTCTATTTGGTTGAATTGATATTAAGAATAGCAAAATGGGAATTGTTATGAATATGTGTATGATTTAGTATAGAATTGAAGTGTTTGAAATCTCCATGATTGCTTATAATTCACTTAAATGATATGCTATGACTATATAACTAAATTGCTCATGCATATCATATATTGAGTCACATTACATTTGTTATTATACCTTTGTAGGAAAAAGGCATAATAGCTAGGCAACGGGTGAGCCAGAAAACTCGAATATTGACATGAAATGGCCTGAATTAAAATGGAAGTAGAGTAGGCACTTGAATCAAATACAAAATTTATGAGTGGGTAGGCACCTGAATCAACCACTATATAAATGAGAAAAAATGAAATCTATGGTCGTATGGGCCTGAAACACCTAACCCTGAATGAAGGGCGCAAATCCATTCCACATATGACTCCCTGAAAGTCTTATGTATTGTATGCTCACGTGCTTGTGCATTTCATATGAATGTTAATATAACTTGCTTGCCCTGTTGTTTGATGAAGTATTTAATTTTGAAGTGAAACTCACTAAGCTTGTCAGCTTATACCCTATAGTTTCCTGTTGCAGTATAATTATTTATGGCTATCTTCGAGAGGCCACTTTTCTTAGGGACAACTTTTGGAATCTAAGGAGCTTTTGAAGAAGTCGGACCTAGATATTAGGCATAGATTTCTAGTTAAATCTCCTTAATCTTATTTATATGTTGTTGTAAGAGACTTTTGCGGACCTAAGGACTCTTAATATTTTGACGGGGGTATGCTCCTTAGACCTTTGTAATAGATTAATCTGGTTATAACTGTTATGATTTATATTCTTATCGCTATGTATGTCTTCTTAAGCTATTTTGATTCAAAGTAAGATCCCCTACATGGTGAACGTAAGCCTTACACTTGGTGTTTAAACTCATAGGAAGACTAAGGATGTCATACTTGAGTTTAAATATCAAGTGTAGTGGATTGTCGCATATAGGGTACCTTTTGGGTGTGACATTTATTGTTTTTGAGTTTATCATGTGTATATTATTTTATTTCTTTGAAAATGAGTTTATCATTTAGAAACTTACTTTCTTAGGTTATCGGCAAACTTTTATTTCTCTAAATGGGTCTATAAACTAGTGAGTTGATTTTATCTTAACTTTGAAAACTAGTCTAGCTCTTGGATTTTATTATGGAGTTGGTAAATATCCTATAATTAAGCTTTCATGAAAATTTGCATATCAAAGGATTATCAACACTAAGTTTTAAGAAAACTTCATGGTACTTATCATGAAAAGAAAGTGTTTATTTCCTTAGTTAATTTCTTTGATAAAATCTTCCTTATTGATATCTAAAAAAGTTTTTGATGAGTTTGAAAAGAAGTTGTTAAAATAATTTTCCTATGTTTTTTATGACAAAATCTTTATTTAGTGACAAAGTTATATATTAAAAGAGTTTGGTTCCATTTTCCTTTATTAAAGAAAATTTTCTCTTTATTTTTGTTGAGACAATATCATTATGATGATGCATGCATATGATTATGTAGTTATGAAAAAGACTAGAATATCACATAAGAATATAGAAAATATATAAGAAGCAATAATAAGCAAAATAATAAGGTAAAGTATTGGAACCTTAGCTTCATTAAGGTATCCTGAGACTAAAAATAGACTAGTCCCAAAAAAAAAAGAAAAAAAAAGAAAAGAAAAGCATAATAAGAGCAATAATAATAATAAGAACAATAAGAGCATGTTAGTGATAGTTAGTGAGCATTTAAGCTCTAAAAAATATGTAAATATACATATACTTAATAATATATATACAAGGTTATATTAGGAACATAATAACATAATATCATCGTAATAACAAAATAACATAATGGGAATTCTTGGCATGTGCAAGAACAAAACATAAACATGTTGTTGTTTCCATAACTCACATGAGCTTTAAGAAACAACACTATGGTCATGCTAAATTACATGACATAGGAAAAATAAATATAGAAAATTTTTATCTAAAGTGTGTATTTGTTGAAAAAAGGAAAAGATAGTGGTAGTAATATGTAGAAGATGACTTTTGTGTAGAGGAAAGAAAGTTGGGAAGAATTGATTGGAGAGGATTTTTTGGTAGAGAAAAATTTGTAGAGAGATTTTAATAGAGTTTTTTTGTAAGAGTAGATAGTGGTAGTAATATGTAGAAGATGACTTTGTGTAGAGGAAAGAAAGTTGGGAAGAATTGATTGGAGAGGATTTTTTGGTAGAGAGAAATTTGTGGAGAGTTTTAGTAAATTTTTGTTATGTAAGAGTAGATGTGTGAAAGAAGTGGAGAAAAATGGGGTATTTATAGTTGAAGATGGAGGGAAATTGAGTATAATTAAATAAAATGAAAAAAAAAAAATAAACAAGGGGGTGGGGGTGGTGTTGGGGTGGGGGGGGGGGGGGGTGGGGTGGTGTTGGGGGGGGGAGGGGGTGGGGGTTCTATAGGAAGAAGGGAAAGAAAAATATTTAATTTATATTTTGTAAAGAAAAGTAAGTATTGTATAAGATACGATGTGATTAAAGATGTAGTGAAAGGTAAAAAGTAATAAAATAGATGTATAGATAGTAAAAAAAAGTAGAGATAGATGAATAGTAGAATATGATAATGAATAGTAAACAAGACTAATAATTTACCGGTAGTAAAAAAATATGCATATAAATGTAATATATGGTATTTTTAGCAACAAAAAAAATTATAAAACTGATATTTTTGAAATCCTTGTTGTCATGCCCCAAGGGGTATCCTAAATGTGGCAGTCCACCGTACACAATACTAAAGGCTAAGAATGACTACATCGGTAACGCGAAGGCTTCCATATCATGTATAAAGCATACATCACAACCAAAGGAATGCATCGGAGTAACGCAATTTATATTGATAATGATTAAGTAACAAAGCAAGGAGAATACTTATCATAAAACATAAACATGGTAAATTACAATTCTCAAATTGTCTTCAAGTCAAAAGAAATACAGTTTTTAGAAATTTCCAAAACACTAACATAGCAGACATTACATATAAGGAACTTCACAAAATAACTTCATCCTATGTTCCCATTGTCTTCATAAAAGTTTAACATCCTTCCATGACTTCCTTAATGTCATGATCTGCGATATAAGCCACGGGTATAAATGTTTCAACAAAATCTATGGGGAGTAAAGCTACAACTAGCTTAATGAGGTATTACTTTTCATTCGCACCATGATTTCAAATAAATTCATTTAAATTTTCATGCATATGCTATGCATACAATGCAACAATCATGAGATTTCACAAATATATATAGTTATCTGGAAACCATATATAAAACGGATTTACCCCTCCGTGTTGAAGGTTAGGGAATTATTGATGAAGATCCTCGATCTTCTACTGCTAGTCCTCAGGTTCCCACCCAAAGCGTTCAATTGGTTCCGCTCCTAACCTAGAGTTGTATTCCCCAAGCGATTTAGATTGTCTAGAAAGAAACATGGCCCGTGTACTAGCATGATAACAGCCAATCCAACTCTACGCGTAGGAATAACAGCCTTTCGAAAAAAAATGTGATTCGATGGATGCTATCAAATAATAGGATTACACAAACTTTTCTCACTAGATAACACTAGTGGATCACTCAATCATCGCCATAAACTATTGGATTATAACAGGAATAGATTTCTCTCTCTCTAGAATCTCTCTATAAGATTTAGGATTGCCTCCACAATCATCTCATACAAATCCCAGGACAAATAAGAATTATATATTTGAAAGCAAAGGGAAAACTTATTGTCAAACATAAGCTGGTACAATTAAATAAAGGCTAGTGGTGTTTAATATTAGGCTCTGAATCGACATTCCTATGCTGGTGGCATTGAAGTTGGCCTTGGCAATCTTATGCTCTTAGCAAAATTCTTCAATTTGAAGGATGGTGATGATATGATTCAAGGCCGAGGTATACCTGTCCTCAGTGCTAGTGTACAACAAAAATCATCTTCCTTTGTTGCACAAATCTCCTTATTTTAAGTCATCTTCCAAGTATATACTATATATTTAGGGTATTCTTGATTTCAATATCTTCTAAATATGTACAACATATATTTAAGATCTCCTTGCTTATAGACTCATATGAGTTGGATCCATAACCCAACATCACTTTAATAATTTATTTTAGATTATATTTAATTTGATGGGTTGAGTTTCCCATTGAATCATTATTATCTCCCGTGATTCAATTTGAAACCTTATAGCGTCTACATATACCCAAACTCGACCCATGACTCTATAGGGTCTTCAACTAGGTTAGGTATCTTATAACAACCTGCCCAATTACATCCTTAACTGTGAGTATAAATGAATATGAAGATTGGGTAAATTATACGAGAATGTATCAATATTTTGGAATAAAATTTTTTGAGTATCAATGTTTAAAGTGGTTAAAAAGAGGTATCAACGTTATATCAAGAGAGTTATTTAAGGTATCAGTAATGGTCCATGACTGACATTGTTAATGGTGTTCAGTTTAGTGTAGATTTGACTTGTTGATGATAGACTAAATTATACACCATTTCATTCGTAACCTCAAACACTTTGATTCAAAAAGAAGACACATCATAGGAAATAAAATAAAAAATTCACAAGATCTGTAATCAAAACTTACCTTTGATCTTTGAAACAATTGAATATACTAAGAAATTAATGACTTTTATCTCTCTTACTCATGGATTCAAAAAGGAATATATCACAAAAAAAGAGAAAAAAACACCTGGCCTTGATCAAACCCTTTATCTCAAACCTCTCATCTCTAACACTCCTCTCACTTGACAAAAAAATTGGTTATTCAGGGCTTCGACTTTATTGGTGACCAATTTACCTGTTAATGGTAGTTTGGCGGTGATACGTTTGCTAAGAGATGGCAACGTGATTGTCTACTATAGGTATGGTTGAGTTTTGGAGAGTCGGCGAAGAGTAGTCGTAGTGAATGTTGGGTGTAGACAAAGTTGTGTTTAAGACAAGTTGGTGTAGTTCACCAACTTTATGGGCTACTGAGTTGACTTAGAGTTGGTTAGTCTAGGGTATTATACCATGTCAACATTTCAAGGTTGAATGGGTATTTCACTTTGAGGTGAGATTGATGTGTAGTTGTGACCATGGTTGGATTTGGGTTTGCCAAGCATATGAATTGTTGAGTTTAGACAAAGAAAGAGAGGGAAGTAAAAAGAGATGACGTGGGATGCAAGAAGTGTTACAAAATAACAAAAAAACTATAGAGTGGAGAAGATGAAAAATATGGATAAGATGTTTCACTTTGCTTCTTGAATGAATTAGATAAGATAGAACTACTTAAATAGGCATAAAAGATAACCATGATATTTCTATTTTAATGCACTAGAGATTTATTCTAATAACTATCCACAAGATCATCATAACGAATCTACTAAAATAAACTAAAGATCCATTAAATCTTCTAAATAAATCTACTAATATACTTTTCTAATTTAAATCAATTGGAATCAAAATCAACATTCCCCCCTTAATTTCGAATTAGCTGTGCAATTACTCCCATTATATTCTTTAACTCCATAAAAGCTTCATATTTCAATGGCTTGGTGAGGATATCAACCAATTGATCTTCAGAACTGTAACACACTAGCTCAATCTCTCCTTTCTCAATTTGAAAAGCATTATCAACCAAAATCTTTGTAGGCCCTAATTGGAACATGAATATGGTTCATCAAATTTTGTAGCCAAGTTGCTTGGTATGTGCTTGAGGCTGTAGCTATGTATTCAGCAGCATAAGTTGAGAGTGCAACAATGGATAATTTCTTTGGTGAACATGAGAAAGTAGTATTGCCATAGTTGAAAAAATATCCAAAAGTGCTTCTATGATCATCGATATCTCCACCCCAATCACTATATGAATAGCCTATAAGAGCACAATTGTTAGATGAAGAATAGAATAGACCATGATCACAGGTGCCTTTTATGTATCTCATGATTCTCCTGGTAACTTGCATATGGGATTGACGAGGAAATTCCATAAACTTGCTAATTAGACTAACCCCATATGTAATATCAGGTCTTGTGTATGTTAGATATCTCAAAATTCTAACAATTTGTTTAACATTGGAGGAATCAACAAGTGCTTCATCTCCTTCTTTGGATAGTTTTGTTCCAAATTCTACAAGGGTTTTCATAGAGTTGCAATTGTATATGTGAAATTTCTTCAAAGTTTCTATAGTGTATCTCTTTTGAGAAATGAATATTCCATATTCCCTTTGAACTACTTCCATGCTAAGAGAGTATGACATTAGACCAAGATTTGTCATTTTAAAGTTATGCATCATACACTTCTTAAAGTCCTCAATCATCTTGTTGTTATTTCCAATAAAGATTAAGTTATAAACATAAAGGTATAGTAATAATAAATTAACAAAATCATTAACCTTTACATACACAGCTTATTTAGAGGAGCACTTTTGAAATCCAATGCTATGAAAGAAAGAATCGATGCACTCTTTCTATGCTTGTTTCAATACATATAATGCTTTGATCGCCTTTAATTAGAGTTACCGAGTCTTAAAAATTATAAATCTATATTCTATACCTCATTCGGTTTGACAGGTAATTATATCTATCATTTGTTATCACAGATGAGTATAGGGTCGTCTCCACATGGAACAAATACAAACACTAGTACAGATTAATCCTCTTATTAACTACACAAATACAGTTACACTAGACTAATACAACAATCAACACAATAACAACAACAATATTAAAGCACAACAAGTTTACTTTATCATAGCAACATGATTCATTAAACGTACTTTCTATTAATTATTGCCTACAGAAAGTCTTAAATCATGAGTATTTTTCTCAGAACTACCCAATCCTAATATTAATTGCATTCATTAGAATCTTTCCTAATGAATGAGTAAATCGAGATTGCGTTAATCTCTGTTGGTGTTCTTGAATTTCACAAGACATGCAACAAACTCCCTACTAATATCTCTATTAACAGACTTAATTTGTTCTAGCGATTCATATCTACTCAATGAAATTATTTCTCAACATATTCCATTGAGATCTATTGCAAGACCACTCATGAACTACCCTATCTTAACTTTTATTAAATTCAAATTACCATAAATCAATAATTAACAGGTCGAATTACATATTCATGCACATTCATGTCAACATGACTTCGTAAATCATCAAGTATTACTCACTTGTGGTAGAATAAAAACACAAACGAATAAATTGTAGAAATGAAACAAAATACGACATAAGAATGGGGAAAGGAAGGAAACCTTTTTATTTTTTATTATGATGATGAAGTCCGAATACACAAGACAAATAATAATCCTTCATCTCCCTCTCGAGTCTCAAAGGTAATTACAACACAGATTTTTTATAGAAGTTACAACACAATACTCACAATCTCACAAAAACTTTCAAGGAACACTAACTATGAACTAGTGTCAATTGTAGACAATTTTGTCTAGATCCTCTTTGGACGAAGGATTGTGGTATATTTTATACCCACAACATTTCTTTTAGAGGCTCTGGTGAAAATACATGACTTAAACTAAGAGGTACACTATTTAAAGAAAGAAATAGAAAAGTCGTCATCGAGCCTTTCCAATGATCATGCCCATGATATCTGTTCTAGGTAGAACTTTTGCTTTGTTAAACCCAAAGTCATGGGTGTGACCGATGCCTTAGTACCCTTTGATCATCTTTGAAACTCTTCAACTCCAACAGTTATGGTGATGATTTGCTTCACTTAAGATCTGTTTGGCTTACCGGACATCGTGGCCATGACTTATCCTTTGGTAGGTATTGTGATCGTCAAATCTTCTTCTAATCTCAGCTTCACTCACGTGATATACTCCTTAGTAGATATTGCATTCTAGTTTTCCTTCCTTTGCCAAGGATCATGGCCGTGATGTGCTTTCACCATCCTCCTTTTCGCTCTTTTGCTTCATTTGTGATAAAGTTAATCTCTAATTTCTTTAAATATCTTCAGCAAATCCCAAAATCATCTGAAATGGAAATAGTACTTGATTAATTAGCAATTCTTCTATGAATTTTATCAATAAGCATCTAAAACTGACTTAAATTGCTCTTGAGATTAAGGTAATATATGCCTATCAAATATCTCCACATTTAAGCCCTGTTTGTCCTCAAGCAAGAGATTGATAAAAATACTTTAAAAAACAAGGAGACAGCTATGGTGCTAATCTATTTTAATGCTAGAGTTTAGGAATCTCACGCTATTAACTCCTAAATGCTTCAATCAATTAACTAAAGTTATTAGGCTAATTATAGTAAGTTAGCCTTTATCCTTACTATTTAAGTAAGATTCTAATATGGAAGTAGCACACACTCATAAGCACATACAAAGGATTTCAAGTACTCTCTTCATTCTTTGATTTTTCGTTTAATTCAATACCAATACAAGATTAAGCTCTTTAATGTAAGCATACACATTAACAAAGCCCCAGGCTTTCTCCCTTCTATTGTTTCTTCTTCCTTCTATCCTTCCCATACCTTCCCTAACCCACCAATCCCAATACCCCACCTTACCCCGCCCCCTTTCTTTTCCTTAAGTGCAGCTATTCAAAATTCCTACAACCTATGTAGTAAACTTTTAACTGATAATATTAAGCTTATCACTCAAGTTAACAGATGTTATTCCTTTGAAAAGGGCGTCCCTCGGGCTTACTTATTCGAGTTGTGAGATTCGGTGATACTTTTCTTTCTTTTGGGCATTTTGTTTCTTTATTGAATTGTTTACTTCAACTTAAACTTTTTTTTTAATTATAAATACACATACCTATATATCTAAATATACAAGAAAAAAACCTAATATAATTACTTTTTATATCCACATGTTATTAGTACAAACTCTATGATCCACAAACTTGTGATAGCAAACTATTACAACAAGTCACTATAACAATATATATGATATTATTTAGACAATAACAAGGATATATGCTAGTTTATTGTCTCTAGCTTCACATTGCAAAATCCTTAAACATAACTCTCAACTTGGAGGTGTCAATTCCTCCCTACCATTAGTTAAATCTATTTCTCCATGATAAAGCTTTAACTTTTGTCCATGAACCTTGCAAGTTTCCTTCTTAGGATGTGTGACTTCTATTACTCTATAATGAAAAACCCTCTTAACAGTGAAGGCACTAGACTATCTAGACCTTAGTTTGCCTAAAAATAATCTTAGTCTAGAGTTATACAAAAGTACCTAGTCCCCTCCCTTGAACTGTTTAGGATGCCTTATATGACCATTATGTAGGTGTTTTGGCCCCTCCTTGTACATCTTATTATTCTCATAGGCCATTTGCCTCTATTCATCCAATTCATTCAATTGAAGCCTCTTATTCTTACAGGCTACTACTAAAATCAAGATTGGTAGTCTTGATGGCCCAAGCGGCTTCGTACTCAATGTCAACCACTAAATAACACGCCTTACCACACGCTAGTATGTAAGGAGTAGTGCCCAATGGCGTTTTGAAAGCTGTCCTATATGCTAATGAGGCATCCTCCAACTTTTTTGCCTAATTTGTCCTGTTGTGAGCAATAGTTTTCTCCAGAATTCTCTTTAATTCCCTATTTGAGACTTCAACCTAAGCACTTATTTGAGGATGGTATGGACTGGCTAGCTTATGGTGCACTCTATATCTTTTAAGCACTTTCTCAATTCAACTATTGTAAAGTGGGTATCTTTATCACTAATTAATGCCTTAGGTGCTCCAAAGCTAAAGAACAACTTCCTAAAAAATCTTAACACTACCTGGGCATTGTTAATGGACAATGCTCGGGCCTCTACCCACTTTAAAACATAATGTACTGCTACAAGGATGTAGCTGTTGCCATAGGAACTAGGGAATGGCCCCATGAAATCTATCCCCCAAACGTCAAAGACTTCATACTCCAATATATCTTTGGGGCATTTCATCTCTCTTCGATATATTTCCCATCTTTTGACAACTGTTACAAGATAAAACAAAAGCATTAGCATCTCTAAAGAGATTAGGCCAGTAAAAGTAAAACCTTTCTTCTAAGACCTTTTGTGTTGTTCTATTTGCACAATAATGACCTCCAATGAGGCCATTGTTATAATGGAATAAAATCCTTTGCTCCTCATTATGCGAAACACAACGCCTGATGACTTAGTTAGCACATATCCTAACAGGAAAGGATTTTCCTAGAAGTAGTATTGCAAATCTAAGAAGAACTTCTTCTTCTTATGAAAATTGAAGTCTTAAGGGAGGACCTTCACCACTAGGTAGTTCACTATATCAGCAAACCATGGAATTTCTTGGTCATCCACAAAATGTATTACATACAAACTCTCTTTTAGGAACTTATCATTGATCTCCTCTTCATTCAATTCTTCCAAGTGTGGATTATCTAACCTAGATAAATGATCTGCTACTAAATTCTCTGCCCCTTTTTATCTGGAATTTCCAAATTCTTAGAGCAGCAACACCGATCTTATTAACCTTGGCTTAGCATTAGACTTCAAAAGAAGGTATTTCAAGGTTGAGTAGTTAGCATAAACTACCACTTTTGACAGAATGAGGTATGGCCTAAACTAATTGAAGGCGAATACCATTGCAAGCAACTCTTTTTCAATAGTAGCGTAATTCTCTTGTATGGGTGTTAGATTTTTGCTTGCATAGTAGATCGATTGGAAGTACTTCTCTTTCCTTTGGTCTAATATAGCCCCTATAACCTAGTCGCTAGCATTATACATGAGTTCAAATGGTAGATTCTAGTCGGGAACTACCAGTATAGGGGCATGTGTTAACTTTTGCTTCATAAAATTGAAAGCCTCCAAACACTTATCATCAAAATTGAAGGGAACATCCTTCTCCACTAACTTGTTTAGAGGCCTAGCAATTTTGGAGAAGTCCTTAATGAACCTCAAGTAAAAACTGACATGTCCAAGAAATCTTTTTATGCCCTTAACGGATGATGGTGGAGGTAACTTAGAAATCACCTCTACTTTGGTCATGTCCACCTCTATTCTCTTGCTAGACACTTTGTGACTTAACACTATACCTTGTTATACCATAAAATGGCACTTCTCCCAATTCAATACTAGGTTGGTCTCCTCACATCTCCTCAATACATTCTTTAGATTAAACAGACACTCGTAAAAAGAATTCTTAAACACTAAGAAATTGTTCATGAAAACCTCCATTACATCCTCCACTAAATCTCTAAATATAGCTAGCATACATCTTTGAAATATCGCGGGTGCATTACACAACACAAAAGACATTCTACGGTATGCAAAGGTACTATAGGGGCACGTGAAGGTTATCTTTTCTTAGTCTTTCGGTGCTATGAGAATCTGAAAGTACCTAGACATTTCATCTAAAAAGCAGTAGTACTCATGACCAGCTGATTGTTCTAACATCTGGTCTATGAACGAGAGTGGAAAGTGGTCCTTTTAAGTAACATCATTGAGCTTCCGGTAATTGATGCACACCTTCCAGCCCATCATTGTGCGCATCTGAATCAGCTCATTGCTCTCAGTAGGCATGACTAGCATGCCTCCCTTCTTAGGGACCATTGAACTGAACTCACCTAGGGGCTATCTAAGATTAAGTGTATGATTCTTGCACCCAATAATTTCACTACCTCCTTCTTGAACACTTCCTTTATGCTAGGATTAAGCCTTCTTTAAGGTTGCGCTACCTACTTAAACCCATCCTCCATCAAAATCTCATGGATGAAAAAGGAGGGAATGATTCGCTTGATGTCTAGAATCTTCCATGCAATGGCCCTCTTATGCTTTCTAAGCATGGATAAGAGTTTCCCTTTTTGACTTGAGTTAAGCTTCGATGATATAATTACCTATAGCTTAGAGTTCTCGACTAAAAAGGTGTACTTTAGGTAAGAGGGTGATTGTTTCAGTTCTAACTCAGGGGGTTCCTCTACTAAGGGCTTCAATTGAGTAATGCTGCTTCAATTGATTTTCTCAACCCCGACATCATTTCTTTGCTAAGCAAAAACCTCTAACAAAGTAGTCACTTCCTTAGCCTCCTCCACTCCATCAGATTGATTCCTCTTGTCAAACACAACACTAATGGATCCTTCCTTAAAACATCCTACATAAGATTAGAAATGGTTAAATCAACTGAGTTAATAGCAAAACATTTATCACTACTGCATATCGACCTTTTGAAGACATTAGGTACTCAAATAACTACCTCCTCACTTCTAACCCAAAGGACCATCTTCCCATCCTTGACATCAATAACTGTACCAACAATTGCTAAGAATGGCCTTCCTAGTATGAGCAGAACATCCATATCCTTGTCCATGTCCAAAACTACAAAATTAGTAGGAAAAATGAAGTGATGTACCTTTTCTAGAACATCTTCTATAACTCTCCTTGGAAACCTCATAGATTTTTCAACTAATTGGATACTTATCCTTTACTTTTGGGCTCTCCTAAATTTAGCCTCTTGAAGTTGCTATAATGCACGATATTGATGTCGTCTAGGTTTACCAATGCCCTTTCCATTAGTACGTCTCCTATCAAACATAGAATGATAAAGTTACTAGGATCCTTAGGTTTCCTAGGTAGCTTATTCAATAAAACTATAGAGCACCCTTGTCACGCCCCATAGGATAGTCTAAACGTAACAGTCCGCCGCAAGTTATATAAGACTTATGAATTGCTACCGCAATCGTTCCAAAGTCTCATACAGATGCAAGGCGTACTTTTACGATAATAGAATACATGAACCAATGGAGATAATAGTTTAATTTGCCATATTATAAGCATCAGAATATAAACCATGAGTCCACATAATTATTTACAAAAGTTCCAGGGGCATTCCCCTGTAAAATAATATCGAGTTAAAAATGGTCTTTTACAGTCATCCAATAAATATTAGAGTTTCCTATGGAAGTCTATACGAAATTGAACAAAAACTTCTAATGGAAACTCCTAATTCCTGTACTTGCTTGGTAGGATGCCTCGGCCTTAACCATATATATGTATACTATAATAAGAAACAGCTGTGGGGGCATAAGCTACACTAGCTTAGTGAGTGAATACTTCCATAAAGACATTTATAACAAATCATTCAATCAAGTTATTTATTCAACCATATGGAATGCATCAACAGCATGAACAAACAATCATATGATCAGTTGGAAATCATATGTGAATGGATTTACGCTCTCTATTCGGGGTCAACAGATTAACGAATACTGCGGTACTACATTGAATTAATAGGCTGTTTATGGATCACGGGTAACCAACTTATGTCATTTATGGATCACAATAAACCAACTTTTAGCCGTTTAAGGATCACGGGTAACCAACTTATGTCATTTATGGATCACGATAAACCAAGTTTTAGCCGTTTAAGGATCACGAGTAACCAACATATGCTAATGCTCCATCCCTATCATGAAGTGATTATGTCCATGTTAATTTATCAATCCGAATAATTGTTAATACAAATTTTTAAGTGATCAACCAATCTCGCAGCCAATCAACCCTAGAATACTTTAAACAAACATAAGTTAATCACCCGGTTTCGATATTCTTATCACAATTTCTCAACTCATCAACAAGCATACATAATCCCCCATAATTCCCATCATGCAATTCCATTTTTATCTTTTACCTCATAATCTAGTGTAACTAATTGGTACAAACACAAGCAAGAAATGAGATTAGGAAATAATACTCACTCAGCCATTGGTCGCCGGTCTCTCAGTAATAATAATCCAGTGGTAATGAATCATCGGGATCCAAGTCACCTAAACGAAAGAAATACCCAAATGAGTATTTCAACTCATATCTAATCCATTTTATTTCATAAAAACTATTAAGTTCGTAATTCTCGTCATTAATGGAAATTCCAATTTAAAACAACCATTATTGGGTGATTTTAACTTGGAACTTCGCAAATTATATACCGATTCCTATGTACTTTGAAAGATCTATCTAATTATAATATAATACTTCAATTTTGAAAAATTTTAAGTCTCGAAAAATTTGGATAAGCTATGTTTGGTAATCAACATCCATTTTCGAAATTGTTTTGTGAGGAATTATGATATTTCGACTATCCATGCCAAATATGCATACAATATTAACAAATCACTATCATGAATTGTATGTTATGAGCTTCTTATATGTATGTTCATGATGATATTCTATTAGAGAACATTTTGGAAACTTCTACTTTACAAGATATCACGAATACTTATCCTATTAAGTCTAGTTTTGTGTTCTTAACAAACCACACTTGTTTTAGAGATTTTCCTTAATAAAACTTATTTATTCTTGCTAAAATTAAGTCTTACCATATCTATTCCTTAAGGTCTTCATTTTTCAACATAAATCCTCATTTTACACTTTGTACCAAGTGTTTAAGTATTGACTATTACTAGATCCGAATTTTGTAAAAATAGGTTTTAAGTGATTTCTTTAAGAAAAATTTGTTTGATACTTTAAAATTTAAGGCTCCATGATTCCTATCCCCTAAGGACTTCATTTCCTTAATAAAAATTCCATTTTGAGCTTGAAAAATAGGTGTTTGCATATCCTCTTTTCCTAGTTACAAATTTCATGTAACTATCCTAAGATCTAAATTTTCTATCTTATAAATATTTCTTGTTTTATAAATTTCTCTTAGTAGATCTACCATTAACTTACTAAAATCATTCCTATTGTTACCTATTCCATAAGCCCTTCATTTTTGCCCTAAAAATCATGTTTTTAGTTGAAAAAAGGTTTTCAATAGCAACTCTTTTTCTATCCGAATTTACAAAAGTTTGTTTTTATGAAACCATATTTGTTCTGAGCTTTTTGCTACTCATAAATATCCTTACTTTTAGAAATAATAAATCATTCATGTACATAGGACAAAAATCTTTATGACTATTCATTCATCTTAAACATAATAAATGCATAGATCTCAATATCATGTAAGAGAATAAATGTTAAAAGCTAGATCTAAGTGTAATGTCATGTTAAATGCATGAAATGAAATATACTACTTAATGACAATGATGTAGCAAGATTCCTACATGAAATCGTCACTATATGAACATATGTTATGATCATGATAAAAATAGAAGCTTTAATCACAAGATCCACAACTTGTGATGGCTTGATCTTCATGTTCTAGTGATTTCATGTCCTTAGCATGAAGCTCATGGGGATTTTTATGAATCCACACATGAATGATCTAGCCATTACATGTTTTTGTGGTAGTAAAGTTTAGATCTATACCTAACAAGTTTGTAGAACAAGAGGAGTTGAAAAAAATAAAAGTGTATGAGAGTGTGTGTGTGTATGGTTCACGGCAAGGGAAAAGGGAAAAGAGAGGGTTTTGTAAAAAGTTTCCAAAAGTGAAATGAAGAAAGAGAAATGAAAGGCATAAAAGAGTTTATATAGGAATTGAATTAGGGTTTGTGTGATTAAAATAAAGGAAGAAAAATAAAACAAATGAGGGAAAAGGGAGGGGGTTCACACTGGCCATTGAGGAGGGAGGGAGAAAAAAAATAAATTTGTACAATTTTTCAAATTAAATGTGTAATAAAATGTGTTGGAAAAGCAAATGTAAGCATGTGATGTAATAAGGTAAGGCTTGATTGTAAGGATGTAAGAGTAGGGGTATGGCTTGTAAGTGTGAATAAGGTATGGGCTTGTACTTGTGAATAGTAATGAATAGTAGATTAGACAGTTAAATTACCGGTTAGTAAAGAAAATACGGTATAAAGGCTACAACTGTAATTTTTATAAACCGAAAACTTCTAATAAATATATTTTTGAATTCCTTATTAAATTCAGGTCTCAAAGAATTTTTCGGAATATTTTTCTAATTTCGAGCCCCGGGGGCCGGTTTTCTGTAACGGATCTCAGTCAGGTTCGAAATGTATAATTTCCCGAAAATTGATCTTTTTATGGTTCGATATATTCTTTAGAACTATAGTCTAAGTCAACTTGCTCACATAAGATCTATGGTTTTATTCTCGATGAAGCCGGACTTAGGGTTTCTAGGTTTCTTTCTAACCTTAGCTATTCTGGTTTAGGGTTTTGGTTTCCAATTCGACTCTTGAAGTCAAGTTTGGTTTATAAAGAAAATCGGGGCTTACAACCCCCAAACAAAGGTGACAGTAGAAAGTTCCTCTAATTACCTCTTGTTTAATAGAAGTTCCCTAAGGAATTTAACATACTTAGGCATTTAGCTTAAGGCTTCCACCAAAGGAAGGTTAATGTGCAATTGTTTGAAAAGCTCTAGGAACTTCTTATAATGCTCATCATCCTTTTCCTTCCTCAATCTAGAGGGATAAGATAATGGTGGTTGATACTCATTCGCTACAGTAGACAAGTCCTTTCCATCTGATTTCTCATTTTTCCCCACTTTCTCCTCAATTTCTATCTTAACTTCCTTCTTTCTTTCTTAATTTCTTTATAGGGCTTGTAATTCCTATTTACTTCCAAGAGTTGCATCCTTAACTTGCTTCCTATGATTTGTCTCAGTGTTACCTAGTAAAATCCAAGAGCTCTCTCTGAAAGCATTTAGGTTACCTGTCCAAGTTGATTTTCTAAGTTATGTATAGATGCTCCTAGATTCCTTAAGGCTGTTTCTATGGCTTGGTGGCGATTCTTTAAAGCCTTGATGTATTAAGCCAACACATCCTCAATAGACATTGGCTCGTTTGAGGAGGAGGCTCTTGTTTTTGAAATTCGGGAGGCTGCATGTTGGGGCTTTGATTGATGTAGTTGCTCCATCTAAAGTTGGGGTGGTTCCTCCAACCTAAATTATAGGTGTTACTGAAAGGATCATTCCTTAGTCTGATTGGGTTCCCTATGTAGTCGGCTTGGTCTGCTTGATTAACCTCTAATGAACTTGCTAAATCAAAATCTACCACTACTAAAGCTTTGTTCTGACCTATGGTTAGGTTGTTAAGCTTCCTTGCCAACACCTATACCTTATGTGCTAAGGCAAAAGTAGCATCTAACTCATATTTTCCTACTGGCCTTTTCTCTCTGGCCCTTATAGATGACCACTAATAGTGGTTGTTGGCTATATCTTCAAGTAGTTAGATGTATTAGTTAGGTGATTTATGGTTTAGGCTCCCACTAACAGTCGTACCAATGAGCTGCCTGGTTATATAGTTCAGATCATTGTAAATATTTTGAACCTGGTGCCACTCTGGAAGCCCATGATGGGGACATTTCTTAAGTAGATCCTTCATTCTCTCCCATGCTTCATATAGTTCTCTGAATCCATCTGCCTAAAAGAGAAGATATTTTCTTAACTTGGCTACTCTTGATGGTGGGAAATATTTCCTCATGAATAGCTCTACCATCTCTTACTAAGTGTTAATGAGTTCCTTGGCATGGGGTTAGCCCACTATTTAGCTTTGGTCCTCAAAGATAACGGAAATAGCTAAAGGTGAATGGCATCCTTTGAAACACTGCTTATCTTATATGTGTTGCAAAGTTCCAAAAATTGCTGTAAGTAGCTATTCAAATCTTTGTCACTGAACCCATCAAACTAGACACACTGTTGGACCATTTGGATAACACTTGGCTTGATCTCAAAGTTATTTGCTACAACCCTCAATCTGACAATACTTGTGCTAGTCCCATCCAAGTCGGGATTACAATAATCTAACATAAGCCATAGGCAAATTGATTTCTAGCTCATTCTTAAGGGGCACTTCATTCCCATACCCCATGGGTAATGGTGGGTTCATATTCAGAGGTAGGAATTGTCCTACTCCACCATGTGTGTTCAACGCACTAGTAGTAGTTGAAGGGTTTCTAGCTAAATTTTCTATCTTTGAAGACTCTGGCTTTCCCTTTTGACATAAAGAGGTGATCTTTTAATAATCTCTATGATTTGTTTGAAGTTATTCTAGTGTGTCCTTTTGGGTTAGGGATTGAAATTAGTTAGTTGGGATGTGCTGCTCTGGGTCATCAAATTGTAAATCAGCAAAAAGCTAATGTTAGCACAAGTTTTCAAAATAATAAAACAAACAAAACAAAGGTTAGATGCACATGAATTTCAATTTTCCTAATGATGCCGTTCCCTAACAATGGCATCAAATACTTGATTGCCTCTAATTAGAGCTACCGGGCGTTAAAGTTAATAAACCTATATTCTATCCCCTCACTTGGTTTAACAAGCAAGTGTACCTATAGTTTGTTAGCATAGATGAGTATAGAGTCGTCTCCATAGGGAATAGATACAAACGCTAGTACAAATTAATCCTCCTATTAACTAGCGAATCAAATAATTGAGTTAAGTATATTAAGCCTAATTTAAACAACTAAACCATACTAAATATAATTACACCAGATTGATACAACAACTAACACAATAACAACAACAATGTTAAAGCACAATAGGTTTACTCCATCATATCAACATAATTCATTAAATGTCTTCTTATTAATTATTGCCTGCATAAATTCTTAGGTCATGAGTATTTTTCTCAAAACTACCCAATCCTATTCCTAATTGCATTCATTAGAATCTCTCCTAATGAATGGGTAAATCAGGATTGCGTTAATCTCTGTTGATGTTCTTGAATTTCACAAAACATGCAACAAACTCCCTACTAATATCTCTATTAAAAAGCTTAATTTGTTCTAGTGATTTAGATATACTCAATGAAATTGTTTCTCAGCAAATTCCATTAAGATCTACTGCAAAACCACTCATGTACTACACTATTTGAACTTTTATTAAGTTCACATCACCAGAAATCAATAATTAATAGGTTGAATTACATATTCATGCACATTCATGTCAACATGACTTTTTTTTAGACCATAAAGTATTATGCACTCATGGTAGAATAAAAACATAACAAATAAATTGCAGAAATGAAACAACATACGACATAAGAATAGGGAAAAGAAGGATTTTTTTTTTTTAACTACGATGATGAAGTCTGAATACACAAGATCAAGAACTATCCTTCGTCTCTCCCTCGAGTCTCAAAGGTGATTACAACACATATTTTGTATAGAAGTTACAACACAACACTCACAACCTCATAAAAATTCTCAAGGAGCACTAGCTAAAAACTGATGTCAATTGTAAAAAAAATTTTCTAGATCCTCTTTGGATGAAGGGGGTATGGTGTATTTTATACCCATGATGTTTCTTTTAGAGGCTCTGGTGAAAATACTTGACCTAAACTAAAAGATACATTGTTTGAAGAAAAAAATAGAAAATTCGTCATCGAGCCTTTCCAACGATCATGCCTGTGACATTTGTTCGAGGTGGAAGTTTTGCTTCATTAAACCTAAAGTCGTGGGTGTGACTGATGCCTTAGTACCCTCTAATCATCTTTGAAACTCTTGAACTCCAACAGTTATGGTCGTGATTTGCTTTACTTAAATTTTGTTTAGCCTATTGGAACTAGTGTCATGGTCGTGACTCATCCTTTGGGAGGTATTGTGCTCATCAAGTCTTCTTCTAAATCTCAGTTTCACACTTGTGATATACTTCTTAGTAGATACTACATCAAGTTTTCCTTCCTTTGCCAAGGATCACGGCCGTGATATGCATTCTCCATCCTTTTTACTCATTTGCTTCATTCTTTATAAAATTCATCTCTAATCTCTTTAAATATGTTCAATAAATCTCAAAATCATCTGAAATGGAAATAGTACTAGATTAAGTATCAATTGTTCTATGAATCTTATCAATAGGCATCTACTGTTGACTTAAATTGCTCTTGAGATAAGGGTAATTGATGCTTTTCATCTTTCTTTAATCTATATACTTTATCTTCACTACCCTTCTTAACAAAACCTTGTGGTTGTTTGACAAATATCTTTTCTTTAAGTGGACCATTAAGAAATGTTGATTTGACATCCATTTAATGGATCTTCCAATGATGTTGCACAACTAGAGCAATTATAAGTCTGATAGTTTCAATTCTAGTAATAGGAGAGAATACCTCTTAGTAATCGTAGCCAGGTTGTTGGTCGAAGCCCTTTGCTAGCAATCTTGCTTTATGCCTCTCCATTTCACCATTTGACTTCATCTTTGTCTAAAAAGCCCACTTAACATCAATAGCATTATAACCTTGTGGAAGAGTGTTAAGTTCCCATGTATCATTCCTTTTGATTGCCTTTAGTTCTTCATTCATAACATTAACCCAATTAGGCTGTTAAATTGCTTCCTCAAATCTCATAAGTTCACATTCTACAAGCGTCATCATTAATAATATTATCAGGAATTACCTCACAATCTCGCAAGGTGACAAATTATTGATGTCACGTCCGTGGCCTTCTAACTTGTGCATAGGAACTTCTTGAACATCATTGTTGGAGCTTCTTCATTTATAATGGAACTTGAGAGTCTTCCTCTTCCAAAATATGCATAGAACACATTTAAAAGTTATTGTCTTTATCTATATTCCATTCCCAGGCTTCATCTTTGGCAAAATTCACATCTCTACTTACAATCACTTTCTTTGTTATAGAATTGAACAACTTATACCTGCCACATGTCTAGCTAAAAAAAACTATCTTCTCTCCTCTATCATCAAGCTTTGTTCTTGTTTATGCAGGCACATGAGCATAAGCAATGGAACCAAGCACCTTCAAATGCTTTACGCTTAGCTTATAGCCACTCGATGCATCCATGGGGGTAATATTTTTTAGACTCACTGTTAGAGATCTATTCAACAAATACACAAAACATAACATAGCTTCATCCCAAAATGAGTTACAAATACCTTGGCTTTTAGCATGCTCCTTGCCATATCCACTATAGACCTATTCTTTTGCTTAGCCACTCCGTTATGTTATGGAGTATAAGGAAATGTTACTTCTTGATTCTATGTTCATCACAATAACCTTTGAATTCATTAGAATTATAATTACCACCACCATTAGTTCGTAAGATCTTAATAGGATAACCACTTTGCCTTTCAACATAGGCCTTGAATTTCTTAAAGTAACAAAGAACTTTAGATTTCCTTTGTAAAAAATAAACCCAATTTTTCCTAATAAAATCATCAATAAAAGTAAGAAAATACTATTCTTTCCATTTGACTTCAGGTTGTTTCCTGCTGTAAGGGGAAATCTGCTTTGTTTTCCAAGAGTTTAAGCCTCATAAAATTGTGTTGGATGCTAAATATTTGGTAGCCACTTCACCATATTTTCTTGAGCAAGTAACTTCAAGCTATGGAAATTTAAATGACCAAAACAAAGGTGCCACAACCAAGACTCATCTCTTATAACAACATTAAGACAGGTATGAACATCACTGGCAATCTCAACTTGGAACATACAGTTCCTTGTTGATGGTGCCTTAAGAATCAATGTACCTTTTTTTATTAAAGATGAGGAGTTCATTGTCACAATGAATTGAATCATACCCTTTTCTATCTGCTGGCCTATACTTAGTATATTATATTTCATATCTGGCAAATAAAACACATATGTAATGTACTTATGATCTCTATTATTTAACTTGATAAAAATTCTTCCTTTTCCCATCACTAATATGGTGCTATCAGCCAAATCTCACTTTGGATTGAATTGACTCATCTAGGTCAACAAAGAGTTCATTCTTTTCACACGTGTGATTGGTGCACATAATATCAAGAAACTATGTGTGGTAGTTTGGTGTTTTATTGACAACAATCACCATCAAGAGAGCATGATTTCTATCATCATCATTATCTTCTTGTACATAATAAGCAATTTGTCCACTCTCTTTATTTTTGCACTCATTGGCATAATGCCCATATTTGGGATACGAGTAGCATCCAACATCAGAATTTCCATACCTATCTTTACTACATCGACAACCTTAACCCCTATAATTTGAATTTTGTTGGCAACTTGAACTTGATATCTGGTGCTTATAGTCTTGATTATGTCTTCCTCCATGATTGTTGCTGTGACGACTACGACTTCCAACATTGTAGTGATGACTACCTCGTCCTCGTCCTTTTCCTCTTCCACGAGGACCATCGAGTTTTTGATTTGTTGCACATGAACTTCCTTGCTCATCTTGGATGAAAGCTTAGCTTTTAAATGCTTGTTCCATAGTCTTTTCAATATGCCTCTCATTATTTGTTATTCATGAGCTGCACTTGTGCTAGATAACAATTCAATAGTCATCTCAAACAAATCATGAGTCTATGCTATCACCACCGCAATATGCTCAAATCGTGTTGTAAGTGATCTCAAGATTTTCTCCACCTTATTCTTATTAGTATACTTTTCTCCCTAAATTTTCATTTGATTTGTCAATGCAAGAACCCAACTTATATAATCAGTAACAGTTTCAGATGACTCCATTTGTAATAATTAATATTAATGTCTTAAAGTTTAGAGTCTCACCTTTTTAACTTTGCTTGCTCCCTTAAACGAAATCATCAAGTTATCTCAGGCTTGTTGTGCAGAATTTACACTAGCAATCTTCTCAAACACTTCATCACTCATTCCTTGGTGGATAAAATACAACATCTTCTTGTCTTTTTTCACGGCCTCACAATGAGCATTATTCTATGCATCAGTTGCATTCTTTGTCAAACTTGGAACTCCATTCTCCACAACAGTTAGCAATCCGGGGTAGTCGAAAAGTACTCTCATTTGTGTGCTCCATTGATTGTAATTTTTGTACATCCAATATGGGAACTGAAAGTAGGATTGAGTTGTTTATTGCTTTGGCTCTGATACTACTATACAAAATAACAAAAAAAAAAAAAAATTTGTAGAGTAGATAAGCTGAAAAATATGCATAAGATATTTCACTTTTCTTCTTGAACGAATTTCATAAGATAACACTACATAAATAGGTATAAAAGATAACTATAACATCTCTATTTTTATGCGCTAGAGATTTATTCTAAAAACCATCCACAAAATCTTCAAAATAAATCTACTAAAATAAACTAAAGATCCAGTAAATCTTCTAAATAAATCTACTAAGATACTTTTCAGATTGAAGTCAATTGAAATTAAAATCAATATGAAGGAAGAAGATGAAGACTCTATCATGATCCTCTACTATTTTTCTTCTTTTTAACCCAAATACACGTGTATGTATTCTTCAATTATAAATGGATAAATTTGATTAAATAAACTCAATTTAGAAAAAATTCTTGTTTCTTTAGATTTCAATATCAAATTCTATATAAATATAATTTAGGACAAAGTGGTGTTTTGTTTGGCTAATAATTATTATTTTGTCTTTAGTTTTTTTTTTCCCTCAACGAGTCAGATCTATAGTTTAATTAACTATGAAAATAATTCTCCTATTAACACATGATACTCAACTAGGAGGTACAAATGAACCAAGTTGGTTTATAAATTGCTCAAGTTCGACTCAATATTTACTTGAGGTTAATTCAAGAATTGTTGAGTTGAACTTGAGCTCGAGTTACTCAAATAGTTCATCAAGCCGACTCGAGCTTCGTATGTTTAGCTCAAGTTAGCTTGCGAGCTCTATCGAGCTACTCGGGTTGAGTATAAGTATTAATTGAATTTAAATAGAGTCTAAGTATTAATATTATTTAAATTAGAATTAAAAATTTTTTGTTTAATAAATCACAACTAAACAAGCTTAATCAAGTTGAGTTCAGGCTTAATTAATGTTATCTCGAGTCAAATTTGAACCAAGCTCAAATTTTAAAATTTCGAGTCGAGTTCAAGTTCGAACTTAGCTTAGATTGTACTGTGTAAACTTGACTCAATTATAGCCCTACACTCAACGAGACATTGTTAATAATGTTAGTCATAGACTGTTACTAAAACCTTAAATAACTCACTTGATATAATGTTGATACATTTTTTTAAACACTTCAAATATTGATATATTAAATGAATTTACCTTAAACAGTGATTCCTTCCTATGTAATTTATCTTCTCGTGTAATTCACTACAAACCCTTGTCCCCTATTTATAGAGAAGATGGTCGTGCTAAAACATGACAAGTGAATCTCCTTAGTGGGATCAAAATTATATGAAACCAAATTTTCTCTTGGGGGAAAAGTGACCGAACTGTTGCTAACTAAATTACCTGGCATGACCTTCCGTTGCTTGTCCAATCTACTAGACGCATTATTTTGAGAATTATTAATTTTCTCATTTGATTTATGGGCAATTGTCAAATGAGTACGTTTGGAAGGTAGACTTATGTGGTATGTAGTTTGAAAGAAAGGTACTTAGAAGAATGTCAACTCCTTGCGATTTAATATTATAAGTTTTGGTTGGAAATAATGATTTCTTTATTAACTTCTTTTAATTTTCTTTAATTTACCTTATTTCATTAATTATAAGAAATGGATGACATTACAATGATGTCATATCTCAAGATTTAAACAATTTCAATTAATAATGAAAATGGGTTAGATAATATATTATTATTATTATTGTTACTACTACTATTATTACTAAGGACAAATAACTGATTTTCAATTGTTATTACTTCCAACCCTTATAAGAGTTACTCTTTAAAGAATTTATTTTTAGTATTTGTCTCTTCGTAGACATCCGATTTGTAGTATTTAAAGAGACATCAAACTATATAAAAAAAGGCCAACCAAACCTGCCTAAATTCAAAAAAAGCTTCTTACCCTTTTATAAGTATTAAAAATAATAATATAAATATTTTGAATTGATGATAGTTACTATTAAAGGTAAGAATCACCATCAATTAATTATTTGATAATAATATAAGTAACAATTATCGTTCAATATTAATCATTATTCTTTATTATCCAAAAGATCACTCATGATTAATATATATATATATATTATATATGTATGTACATAGGGAGGAAAGCATCCTTCCAGGATTTAAGCTATCTATACCTTTTTTTGTTGGCCACTCAAGCTATCCATACTTGAATTACTTAAAGGGTATTTAAAATATGCCTTCATTTTTATCTTAATATACTCTGCCACATAAAGATATCTTTTAATATACAAATTATCTAACTTTGCTGAATATGATTTTGCAAATCTTATCATGTAACCATGCAGGTGTAACACTTTCTAGCACACCCATGAGTTTGATATGCGGGATTTTTTTTTTTTTTTTTAAGAGCGAAGTTATAATTGATTAACCAGGTATGGATAAAGTTGTAACCTGTATAATAAAACCCCAAGAGGCCAATACTAACTACATGTTTATGCAATAAATACATGCTATAAAAAATCATATGACACAGATTCCATAAAGTTCCTGGAAATGAAACCAAATCGGACTTTGGATCTTTGTCAGTAATGTAAGAATGTGCTTTAAGATCCAAAGCAAAGGATATCTTAAATCAAAGAAAAGATGGCAAGCTCAATGGAAGAGAATGTCATGTTTGATTGGATTATTCTCAAGTCCCCAGTTGAAATTCCTAATGCATTATCTCCTATTACTATAACCATCTCAATCCATTATCTCTATCATTGTAATCATTTCTCAAATAACTGGACAATCCTACTGATGAGATCATGAAATTGCCCTCATTTAATGATACTTAAGGTAATTTGTTTTATGTACTCAAAGATAAAGGGATTCTTGAGTAGATAATAATCAACCTGACTTTAGCCATAATAAATTCATTTTCTTTAACTTGTTTTTGATGATGGCCAAAACAAAAAACTTGTTTTTGATAATGTCATTTCATTTTGATTTCCAAGCACGATATACATTCATATTTCAGGAGAAAAGCTAGCACAGAGGATGGCAAAAATTATCACTAAATTAGATAGGCCGACAAGTTAACAATTAGAGAATCCACTGCAACAAAAATTTTGGCAATCAGCGAAGTACGGACCTTGCAAATATTGGGAATGTTGGAGTTGGAAAGGCATGTAGAGGAGTACTATAAAAGACAGGATGACAATGCAAGGAGAAACTTCTCTTGGGCCATTTCATTTCTCAAATCTATTCAGAATGGTTGCAGTTATTGTCAGGATCTGCAAAACAAGCTTTAATTGATTGCTCGGATGTTTCAATAAGAATGTCAGAGATGAACTTTATCAAGGAACGGAGGCCGCCCAAAAAGTTATGGTCGATGACACCATTAGCATCCACCACATGTGCAAAGTCAACAAGTTTAACCTCAGCACGTGCACAGCGCCCAATCAATGCTGACTCCTTCTCATAAAATATAAGAACCAAAGAAGAATTAAAGTGATATAATGTCTGGTGCTCAAACCATTTCTTGAGCTCCAGCAACCGTGCTAAAATTCCTGTAGCACCACCATATATAACACCTGCAAGAGAACAATCAGGATCAATTACCAAACCTGGCAGCTTGGAAGAAACAAACTTCCTGAGGACTATCCTAACGTCCTGTAGGGTGAAGCGCTGAACAACCTTCCTATCAGGTTTCCAGAAACCAGATTCTTTGCCCTTATGTATCCGCAGGCCTGTATCCTGAATCCAAGTGTCAGGCTCGTTGTTTCTTTATCCTTCTGGAGGCATTTCTGAATATAGTCATCAGAGGCTTGAGGATACCAGGTTCTGTAGCCAATCTTAATGTCCATCACAGATGGGTTAACATGTCCCGCAACTACGTCCTGCAACACTAGGTGGGGCAGTAGACCTGATCCATCTGATGCTTCTATTCGTTGAATCCCATGAAAAATGGGGAAGAATTTTCTTATATTGTGTGGCACCTCTGAGTTTATGGCAAATGATTTATAGAATGCTACTTCTTTTGAGCCTCGTTCATCACTTTGGAGGGGCTTATAAAAGCGACCCATATTATCAACAAGAGGTCCAAGTTTTCCACCAACAGCTTCATGGCCAGCAACTTGATGATCTGGAATCTTGAACATGTCTACTGTCCAGGGACAAGAGTAGATCACTAAAATATGAATTCACACAAGAAATCAAGCCAAATTTTTGAAGCCCTGGGAAATATGTACATCAATACTACTTCCTCATAAAGCTTACCTTTCTCAAATCCATAGTGTTTTATTCTACACGAAGTATTTTATTTACATATTTGTATCCTATTGCTAAAGCCATCAGAACAAACCTATGCTCCTCCTTTTCCCATAACTATCTTCAATGGTTGCATACTGAACTATAAAATGAAATCAAACCACATAGATAGAACTGCAAACAGTAGCCCCTCCATCTAACTGTCGAGTTTTTTGGTTCGCTCAAAGACAGATGGAGGTGCATTCAATTATGAGGATGATACCCACACATATTAATGGTGATGAAACAAATTTCAAAACGCATATCTCCCAACTGGGGGGAAAAAAGGAAGAAGAAGAAAAACAACCATTTTAAAACCACAAATCCAATTGTGCACAACCCAACATAAACCCCAACACCCCCCAACACACCATCATCCCTCCCCCCAAACGCAACACACACACACACACACACCCCAAACGCCAACCCACCCCCGCCTCCTCTTCCATCACCATATGTAAAAATGTAATAAGAATCAATTCTCTTGGCCATCTATAAACAAGAACAACCAAAAAGGCTTTAATAAGTCACGAACAAGAAATGGGCACTCCTCAATCCCCAAATCAATTCATTTTTGTTCTAAAAATGAATGATCCAGTTAAACTAAATGAATTGTAATAACTGTTAGATCACAGCTGGTTTGAATGGTTTTAGCTAGAAGATATTAGCGTGGCTTCAAATTAATCTTTCAGCACCCTTCTAATCTCTAGGCTGAGGCATGAGAAAATTAACTATAACAGGGAAAAGTCAAGATACAACGTACCCCAATGTAATATCATCCTAAGCTTATATCCGTAACCATGTAAAAGCTAAAGCCGGAATTACTCAAACAGAAAGGGAAGAATGCATTGACATTGACAAAGAAGAACTGGTTGGCCAGTGATCCGGCCAAATTATAAATCAACCAAAGAAACTCCTTAATTTATTTTCAGTTGCTTTTCGTTATATATATATAATATATATATATATATGTATATACATAATCACCCTCGGGAAAAAAAAAAAAAAAAACCGAAAAAAATGTCTTCTTTATGCCTATTCTAATAAAAATAATCTCTGGAAGAATCGAGGTAATGCATAACTGAACATTCGCATGGAACATATAACGAATAACTCCACGCACTAACCCTTTTTTTTTTTTCCAAATAAATTTTCAATCTCATGCATAACTATGGACAAAAGAAAGAGAGGGAAAAAAAAAGGGAAATTACAGTTTATTCCTGCATGCAACAATGGAACTGGTGTTCGAAATAAACTATACTGCATTTTCAGTCAATGAAGGTTTTTATTAATAAATCTGAATGAAAGACGAAAGAAAAAAAAAAAAAAGACATAAAAGGAAGAGAGGGAGAGTAGAACAAACACCTGAATATTATATGATAAGAGAAAAGCAGAGCTTGCACCTTCTTGCAAGCTCGTATCCTGTTTGAATGAATATATAAAATAAAGGAAGAGAGAGAGAGAGAGAGAGAGAGAGAGAGAGAGAGAGAGAGAGAGGATTGACCTGAATATTAGATAAGCGTTGTTCATAAGCAGAGAACATAAGAGAGAGAGAGAGAGGCGTTGATTGTTCACCCTATGCACTGAGATGTGCGAGAGTGAGAGTGAGAGTGAGAGTGAGAGTGATGAGAGGGTGGATGTATCCTATTCTACTTCTCTCCAGGATTCAACATCATGGCATTGCATTGGGATGGGGACGGCGGTAGACTGCTAAAATTGTTCAAATGAAAAATCTCGACATCCTTCTAGGGAAGGAGAGAAAAAAAAAACAAAGAAACATGAAAATCACGGCGTACGGGCATAACGAAGTCTTTCTCACATAAGATACATAACAAAAGGTAAATCATTTAAGATATTTATGTTTCAACTCGTTTAAACGAGGAATTAACATTTAGGAATCAATTTATGTAATATATCAATGTTTTAAGTGATTAAAAGGAAGTGAGTCAAATAAGGTATCAATTATTGACTATTAATAAAAACTTTAGAAATTTAATTAAAAATTAATTAAAACATTGATACTTTAAATAAACTTTACAAAACATTGATATTTTTTTTTTTGAACGAGTTAGGACGTTGATACTTTAAATAAATTTATCTCCAAACGTTAATATTTTTTTGTGTAATTTATCCGATAAAAAAAATAACCATCCACTGACATTGGTAGACTTTTTAAAATGTTTATTTTAATATGCAAATTAACATAATTTTAATTTAGGATCTAGAAATTGTTAGGACTTATTTTTAAAAATAACCCCTGTCCATGATTCTATGTTGCCCAGGGCATATAATTATATATAATGAAACTCTTGCCCTAGTTTACCCTTCATTGCAAAAAATTAATGTAAGTCTTGGCTTTCTTTGTAAACCAAGCCTGACTTCGAGAACAGAATTGAAGACCGAAACCCTAAACCGGAATAGCTACGGTTAGAAATAAACTTAGAAACCCTAAGTCTGGCTTCACTGAGAATAAAATCATAGAACTTTTTGAGAGCAAGTTAATCTAGATTATAGTTCTAAAGAATATATCGAAACATAAAAAATCACTTTTTCGGATATTTATCTGTTTCGAACTCAACCGGGATCCGTTTAAGAAAACCGAGGCCTCGGGACTTGAAATTAGAAAAATAGTCTGGAATATCTTTTAAGACCGGAATTTAATAAGAAATTCAAAAATATATTTATTATAATTTTTTTGTTTATAAAAATTACAGTTATAGCCTTTTTATCGTATTTTCTTTACTAACGGTAATTTAATTGTCTAATCTACTATTCATTACTATTCATAAGTACAAGCCATACCCTTACTCTTACATTTTTACACTTTACTCGTTACCATTTTCTTTTCCCATGCAAAATTGTCACATATTATTACACAAATTAATTTTGAAAAATTACACAACACTCTCTTTCCCCCCCTCCCCTTCAAACCGGCGTGATTCCTCCCATTGTGCCTTCAATTTATTTTATTTTTCTTCTTTTATTTATTCACACAAACTCTAATCAAATTCCCTATATAAACTCCTTTATGCCTTTACCATTTCATTTTTTTTCTTTCTTCATAAAATCAAACTTTTGAAAAACTTTCTCTCCCCTTTTCCTCCTCTTGGTTGCTGTGACCCACTCTCTCTCTAGCACACACACACAATTTTTTCCTTCAAGTTCTCTTGTTTTACAAGCTTAATAGGTATAGATCTATACACTATCACCATAAAAATATGTAATGGCAAAGGTCATTCATGTATGGATTCACAAAAAAACCCCCATAAGCTTCATGCTAAGGATGTGAAATCACTAAAATATGATAACAAAGCCATCACAAGTTGTGGATCTTGTGTTTTAAGCACATATTTTTGTCATGATCATAATATTTGTTCATATATGATGATCTTAGGTAGAAATCTTGCTACTAAATTGTTATCATAATAGTACACTTCATTTCATGCATCTACATGATCATCACACTAAGATCTAGCTTTTAAACATTCATCCTTTATAAGTCATTTGAGATCTCATGCATTTATTTTGTTTAGAATGAATAAATGGCTATAAAGATTTTGTCTTATGTAAATAAATATTTTTTTTTTGTTATGATATTTATGAACGTAAGCCAGAAAACTCAAGAATAATTTTGTTTCATCAGAATAAACTTTTGTATTTTCGGATGGAAAAAGAGCTATATTTTGAAAACCTATTTTTCAACTCCAAAACATGAGTTTTATGTGAGGGCTTATGGAATAGGTATCAATAGAAGATGATTTTGATAAGTTAATGGTTGATCTACTAAGAGAAATTTGTCAAACAAGAAATATTTACAAGATAGAAAATTTGGGTTTTATGTTAGTTACATGAAATTCGTAACTAGGAAAAATGGTGGATAAATACCTATTTTTTAAACCTAAAATGGAAGTTTTATTAAGGAAATGAAGTCCTTAGGGGATAGGATTAATGGAGTCTTAATTTTTAAAGTATCAAATGAGTTTTTCTTAAAGAAATCACCCTAAAATCATTCTTATAAAATTTGGATCTAGGAATAGCTCATTATTAAACATTTGTTTACAAAGTGTAAAATGAGGATTTTTATTGAAAAATGAAGACCTTAAGGAATAAATATAGTAAAGACTTAATTTTAACAAGAATAAATAAATTTTATTAAGGAAAATCTCTAAAACAAGTATGATTTGTCAAGAAAACAAAACTAGTCTTGCTAAGTTAGGTATTCATGACATCTTGTAAAGTAGAAGCTTTCTAAAAATATTCTTCTAATAGGATATCATCAAGAACATACATATAGGAAGCTCATAACATACCATTAATGATAGTAACTTATTAATAGTGCATGCATATTTGGCATGGATAGTAGAAACATCATAACTCTTTACAAAAGAAATTTCAAAAATGAATGTTTGGCTACTAATAAGAACTTTTCGAGACTTAAAAGTTTTTCAAAACTGAGATATTATATTATAATTAGATAGATCTTTAGAAGTAGATAGAAATCGGTATATAATTTATGAAATTCCGAGTTAAAATGACCAAGTTATGGCCGTTTTAAGTTAAAATTTTCATTAATGACGAGAATTATGAACTTAATAGTTTTTATGAAATAAAATGGATTAGATATGAGTTGAAATACTCATTTGGGTATTTCTTTCATTTAGGTGACTTGGATCTCGAGGATTCGTTACCAGACTATTATTACTAAGACCGACGACTTATGGCGAAGCGAGTATTACTTCCTAATTTCATTTCTTGATTGTGTTTGTAGTGATTAGTTGCACTAGAATATGAGGCAAAAGATAAAAATAGATTTGTATGATGGAAATTATGGGGGATTATGTATGCTTGTTGATGAGTTAAGAAATTGTATTAAAAATATCGGAACCGAGTGATTAACTTATGTTTGTTTAAGATATTATAGGATTGATTGTCTATGAGATTGGTTGATCACCTAAAAATTAGTTTAATAATTATTCAGATTGATAATTAACATGGACATAATCATTTCGATGGGGATGGAGCATTAGCATATTTTGGTTACCTGTGATCCATAAACGGCTAAAAGTTGGTTGATCGTGATCTATAAATAACATAAATGAGTTGGTTGATCGTGATCCATAAAGACATAAGTTGTTTACCCGTGATCCATAAATGGCATATTAATTTAACGGTAGTACCGTAGTATTCGTTAATCCACTAACCTCGAATGGAGGGCGTAAATCAA
Organism: Combretum micranthum; assembly: GCA_024138025.1. NCBI lineage: Eukaryota > Viridiplantae > Streptophyta > Magnoliopsida > Myrtales > Combretaceae > Combretum > Combretum micranthum. The sequence continues at coordinate 412,101 of JAMXBD010000574.1, forward strand.
TCCACATATGATTTCTAGCTGATCATATGTCTTGTCGTTCATGTTGTTGATGCATTCCATATGGTTGAATAAATAACTTGATTGAATGATTTGTTGCAAATGTCTTTATGGAAGTATTTACTTACTAAGCTAGTATAGTGTACGCCCCCACAGCTTTTTCTTATTGCAATTTTCATATATTTAGCTAAGGCTGAGGCATCCTACCGAGCAAATACAGGAAATAGGAATTTCCTTTAGAAGTTTGTGTTTAATTTTGTATAGACTTCCATAGGAAACCACCGAATGACTGTAAAAGACCACTTTTAAACTTACTATTCTTTTCCGAGAGAATGCTCCTAGAATTTTTATAATCGATTATGTGGACTCATGGTTTATATTCTGATGCTTATAGTATGTCAAATTAAATTATTTCATTGGTTCATGTATTCTATTGTCGTAAAAGTACGTTTTGCATCTGTACGAAACTTTGGAATGATTGTGGTAGTAATTCCTAAGTCTTATATTGTATACGATAGACTGTTACGTTTAGGTACTCTATGGGGTGTGACAATTAAGCTGTAATTAAATTGTTATTACTAAAAAATGAAATAAAATTATTTAACAAAAAAAGAAAATGGAATAAAATTATAGGATTTCTTTTGTTAATTCTTTATTTAAATCAAGATATTAAAAAAAAGTCTATTTCGGTATTAAATATTCATAGGTTCAAGCGTCATTGTGAGACCCAAATTGGCCCACCTAGTTCAACCTAGTTGAACTCAACTTGCCCATGGAAATGTTCTAGTTCGATTACACTTCAACCAGTTTTCTTTTTCTCTTTTTTTATTTTTGGTTACATGGCTAAAGGCCAAAAAAACAAACAAATTACCTAATTACGTCATTTGCGACTAGTAATTCTATACCATCAGGAAATCTTTGAAGGTCTTCAGCTCCTCACTCTGATTTATAGCATCCTTTGCAAGTTCATGAGCACACATATTGTAGTCTCTAAAAATATGGTTTACTTGAATCATCCATGGTCAGTCGAGTAAATTCCTTATTTGGGCAACAAAGGGAAGCAATTGTTCTACCTGACAAAAGATTAATAATCTTCCATGAATTTGTCTCAATTATCAATTTTCTAAAGCTTTGCTCCAGGATAACTCTAAACCATATATGATAACCTAACATTATGCAAAAAAAGGGGTACATCTGCCTAAACGAACCTAAAACCCACAAGCAATTTGGCCTTAGAATCATGCCACAAAACTCCTGCTCTTGCATACCTAGAATCCCAAAAAACTGCTCCATCATAGTTGAGCTTAAGCCATTCCTTTTTAGAAGTAGACCAAATAACACTTCTGTTAGCTTTCTACTAAGCTTGGGGCTTCTCAAAATTCCAATACTTCTAATAATCTCATCCTCATGATTCCATATTAATATAACTGGATCTGTACTACCCTCAGTAGTCCCCTTGAAGACAATTTGATTTATCCAAGACTAGAGTCTCCAACGGATTACACCAAAAGTGATCCTCCAGTAGTAGTTTGCATGGGAAATATTTTGTTATAACTAGATATTAACATCTTTCACAAAAAATTCTTGAGCAAAATTTGACTAGCAATTGATTCCAAATGCATCTCACCATTAGACAATCTCACAAGACATGCAGAACACTCTCTTCACCATAATTACATCTAGTACACCTATCATGAGGAGAAATACTTCTTCAAAAGCATAACGCAATAGTAGGGAGGCTTCTATGTCGAGCCGGCCAAAGATAGGATCTCATTCTCTTTGGTCCCTCCCATTTCCATATTTTCTTCCAACACATCTTAGGAGAAAGAGAAGGACTCTTATAAGCTAATTTATAACCCTCCTTAATCGAGAAGGAACCAGTTCAATTGAACATCCAAGAGGGTGTATGTAAGCTCCTAGATTTTTCGGTACTCTTAGAAAAACCCTAGAGCTAATATCTAGACGAAACCCTAAAACCAACCCAAGTTAAAACCGAACTCGAGAAACCTTAAACGAAATCGAATAAAGAATCCATAACCTTAGGAAGTGAGATAAATTAAACAAGGCTCGAAACCTTAGAGGCGAGTAACTTAACAAAAACATATCATCATCAAAACAACCTAACCGATCTAGTTTAACCTTAAACCTTGGAAAACTTAAAATTAATCCAAACCAATCACAAATCCAAAAAACCTAAGACAGTGTCAGATAAATGAAATAACCCTAATTATCTCGTAAGTAACACGTGGATAGAAAAACCTTAAATACTGAACCCTAAGAAAACAAATATCTTCGAAAAAAAAAACAAAAATATGATAATCGTTCAACTTCGAAACCTTACGCCAAATAATTCATCCATTTGACCTCTAACACGTAAATTGATATAGTAACTCCAAAAAATATCTAATAATAATAAAATAAGGAATAAATTCCTATAAATTGTAATCTCCATAATTTTACGTAATCTTATTGATAAAACCTTATGGTCGAAAATAGAACTAGAATCTTAAAGTCAAACTGAGTTAATCTTAAACCTTAAAAAATCTAGACTCGATCAAACAACATCTAAAACCCTAAAATATAGAAAAAAATAGAAAAAATAAGATAAACTCGAATTTTGAACCAAATAAATAGTATATACCATAAAAAGATTTGAGTTACCAAAATTTTGATCGTACTAAGCTTTAACGGGATCAGTTTTTGTATCCGAACACTAACACTCAAAACCAAAAAAATATTCAGACGCACAATTTATACTAGAAAAATATTAGAATACTTATACAATATCAGATAAAAATTTTTCAAGTTATAAAAACATCAGGTATAGGTAATATATGCGTATTTTATCTCTACCGATAATTTGTCACTTCGTCTTACTTTTTACCATTCATTACCATTCACTCTACTCTACTTGACTTTTTCTTACACACTTACACACCTATCTCTTACATTTCCTTTTTCTGTAAAACTTTTACTATATTTTTTTATTTAACTTCTCTTATACTTCATTACGCTTTTTCTACTTAAATCAATTTTTTCTCTCTTTCTCTTTTTGTGGCTACTGTTGCCCCCTTCCCTATTCTCTCATATTTTATTTTCTTTTTCATTTATTTTCACATATTTAATTCTCTCCTTTTTCTCTCTATACATACCCTATCATTCCCTCACTTCCCATACTTTACAACCCACTCACAACCTCTCCAAACTCTCACAAAATTTCTCCTCCCTCCTCATCTAAAAAGATGCCACCTTCCCTCCCTCTTTGCCTCTTTCATTTTTCACTTCTTCTATTGGGTAAACACTAAACACCTCTCATATATATTATGGCATGTGATATGTACATGTATGTGTATGTCCTTAAACATTTCCATAAAAAATTCCCTATAATGCATATGCTAGGAAATGGAAATACAAGATAACATATTGTTCATATGACAATGTTTATATTCATGTTCATAATATGTTCATTTATTTTATATTGCTAACTTAACTTTCTATATGTTAATATATATATATATATATATATGTAATACTTATAATTTTCAAAGCCTATTTCTCATTAACTTAACTTATTTATCTCATGCACTCTATTTATTTATTTGCTTGTTAGATTAGTCAACTTCTACTTTTGGACTTGTTCAATTTCAAAGTCCGAAGGAGACTGAAGAAATTCAAATCTCGGGGAGCCTTAACACAATCTAAGACTCACATGCTTTTCCTAATCTATTTGATTTTATTTAAGAGACTGGAAATCTGCTTGCCTCTAACATAATCCTTGAATCTCCCTTTAGCATGGCACATCAAGTCTACCCTGCAACAATAAATGTAGCCATGAGTGCTTCTTCATATTTATGGTACTAAACACAACAGTATCACACAAAAAATAAAGTGCAAAAATTTGAACACATAGTGCACTAATAAATAGACTTCATATTCAAACTTGCACTGCAAAACAATATATTACCAAGGGTAAGAATAGTAATAATAAAAATTACAAAAATGCATTTGAAGGACATCCGTTTTGATAGCTAACAAGACACATGAGCTAACAATAGGAATAATCATATTCACCATCACAATAACAACAAAAGAGTAGGCTAGTTTGAAACTAGGGTTTTGCATTTTAGTGCAAGCAATTTCAACTTTGCAAAAGTATGAACAAAGTCAGTAAAAACAAGCAATAAAGTACAAAAACGAAGGTTAGAAAGTTACCTCCCACTACGCAATCCTCGATGTGTGTCCATTTTGGTCTACTATGACATAAGTGTTTCAATCATTGTAAATAGGAAGATTCTCTAAAGAAATTCGAGACCACTATTGCAACTTTGTGACTAGTGTTATGGGTACCACCATAAACATCTTCCTTGTCAAAAATCTTACAGAGTCTTGTGTTTTGATGGGTATACTAGCAAACTAGGGTTTCGATGATGTAGGGTTTAAGGTCATGGCAATTTGATGATGTTGAGTTTAGACGTTCAAATATATAAATAAGTGGCGAATTAAGGATTCAAATTACGGTTTCTTTGAGTCAATTAGGGTTTCCATGTTTTTTACTTCTAAGAATTGGTTTCATTGTGGTCACTCTCTCCACTAAAAGCATTACAGTCTGTTTTTGTACCTTTTTTCAATTTCTACTTAGCTAACCATGGTTTGATGTTTGATATTCTCTTTATTGTTTGGGAATAATCTAGGTGGCTTGTGGTTGAAGTGGGCCATGGACATGTCTCGTGCGAAAATAGGTTGTTAGCGCTAATTTGGCAACTGGTGTCAACAGAGAAGATTGATGTAGCATTTATGGACACAAAAAGTATAATAGGGAAGTTCATGTAGTTAATTGAATATTAAGGCAAAGTGTAATACCATCGATGAGATTAGCCCTAATGGAAAAGGTTTAATGATGTTTCCATTGCTTTTTGAGTTTTCTTTTCCAATTTATTCTTTTGTTTTAGGTTTTTTTTCCCTTTAGGGAAAAACGAGTATGAATAGTTGGACCCATCAGGTCCTAAGGTTTGACCCGCCCCACTTGTATAGTAGGGGCGGTTAAAGATCCCTTAATTAAGGGCCTAAAACTGCGCGATGTCTTCATCTGTAAAGTACTAAGTTTTTCCAAATTACATTAGACATTTAATGCTGTAACTATATGATTTATGTGATAAATTATTTAGTGTTTCATTGTTTGACATTTAAATGTCTTTATAATTTATGAAATTTTAATGAATTAAAAATATTATATATTTGCATCGATTTTTTTTTATAAATAGTAAGGGAAATTTTGTGGCCTCATTATTAATTTTGATGGGATCAGTCTTCTCACTATCCAACAACTCACATTATACTGAACTGTGATCGAAACACTAAAATAGTTAATATTTTAATTATTATATTTATTTTAATAGTTAGATGATTAACTAGATAGTCTTATCAACTAGACTGTAAGTATAAATTTTTTTTTTTCCTTCAATGGACTAGCATTGCATTTATTGTCGGAGTAAATGCTATTGATAAGTTGGCGAAAAAAAATGTTATTGATAAGAGCGAAAATGTAAGTTTAATATACAAATATTTAAAAAATTTAGATGAATTCCGAATTAATAATTTTATAATTTTAAAATATTATTAACTTTAGGGTTATCAACCTTCCAGAAACCCTAAAAATCCAAAGAAAGAGAGTGATGAAAAATCTTGAACACTTTCGTCAATGAAAGGGCTCCCATGACGCATTCAGAGAAGACAAAAACAAATTCTTGATCTGTAACGGCTCTTCATATTAATATTTAATGAGCCGGTCATTATCCTTTTTCAATCTGCGGTCACAAGCCAAACAAGAAAAAGGAATGACCGCAGCATCTTTCTAAATGTGAACAGAAAGACCTGTGGGTCCAATTTTTTCAACGCTGTATTTGTATGTCTTTCTGGGACCACGTCCCCCGACATAGTTGGCAATGGCGTGTACACATAGGAACTAAGAACATGACAACACAAAACACTGCGGAGGTGATAAAACAAATGTATTTTTCTGCTCAAGGGGAGGAGGGAGGACGATGGAGCCAATTTAATAATAGGAAAATGATAATATAGAAAATAAAATTTTGTTAACTTTCTTAATTTTTATAAAGTTTATATAATTAAATATTAAAAATAAAAAAACTTCTCTTCTTAAAATTTCTAATAAATGCCCAAGTATTTGCTAAATGAACCTTCAATTATATTTGAGCTTTCCGATCTTCGAGATACATCCAAAATGAAACCATCTAAAGAAATCTTAGTCCTCACGTAATAGCTAGCATCGAGAATGATTTCTTTTGTCACATCTGGCCAACTTGTTTCTCGCAAAGAAAAGTACTAGTCATATGGAGGGGGGAAAGAAAAAAGGCAACACCTAGGAAAATTCTAATCCTTCTTTTTAACGGGATTACTTATATCTGCTAATAAACAATTTAAATTTATATTTAACCATAATTGCACTATTAAATTACTTACCATATCAATTATCATATAGGAGTTAGATGATTGATTAGAAATTGTTGTTGCCGGAATAGTAAAAAAATAGAGATACTTTAATTAGACAATTTGGGGAAAATTATATACTCTTGATATATTTTTTAATGGATCGATTCCATTGGTTATTTAATGGTTCAGATTTATGTTATATCATGATTACACTACTAAGATTCAGTATATTACTTATCATATTTATTTAAATGGTTAGATAATTAGTTAAATAGTCCACTAATTAGTTGGTGAAATTTCCAACTTGATGATCAAGCAAAAAGAAAAATTGTGGTGTTCAAAGGAAACCAGACTTTGACATTTTTTTTTATAACTTGTTAATTACGTAGAGAAGGTCTGGCTTTATCTGCTAACCAAAACCTTATATTGAATGCTTTTAAGGAGCAACTTAGATCGAATTTAAAGACACTATTGGATAGGTTATGATAGATAACTAAATCTAGAGCCAGGTGGGTGTGGGTTGGAAAAGAAACATTGGGTACTATCAAGGAAACAAGAGGGTCTTGCATTCAACCTCATCTGACAAGACTTACATGGAGGCTTATAGGAATTTGCTATCATAGAATTAAATAGGCCCTGTTAATTCAAGAAGTCACTCAAGTGACTGATTACTCACTTGAGACAAATATATAGAACCATGCTTAATGAACAAAGCTATGATTAGATCCCATTAGTCAAGTCATCATCTGCCAAGGAGTTGGACTCACTGGTTTACCAAGAATCAACTAGGAAAGAACTTGATGAGGTCAATATATTTAATGATACGGCCAATAATTTTAATGAGGACAATGATGATGTGGCCAATATGGGATATTTGATAACTTTTAATTAATTTTTTTTAATAAAACCTTTTTAAATGATTATTCAAAACATATCTTTTGATTATGAATTATAATTTAATGTCTTTAATTGGATATTTTTAGTCATGATTTAAAAGCATATCTTTTGATTATGATTTAATGTCTTTAATAGGATTTTTTTTTTCAGTTTTTTTCTTTTTTGGCATTTTTTTTTTGTCTTTGATATAAATTGTATGCCTTGAATAATAGTTATCATCACTATTATAAAATCCAAGACTTCTTGCTCTTTATTTTTCCATAATTTTTGAATTTATTCGTCATTTTTGAATTTGGATGTCAATTATTTATGTATTCGTAGAATCAATAGATAATTGATGATCACTTTCCAATAGTCATACGCAATTCAACGTGCTATATAGAACCCTCATTATCCCGCTGCATCAGTTGGTATTAAAGCTACGTTTGCTCTTGGAATTATCATGGCACCTTGCAAGCAGACCAACCAACGTATAGTGGATGAGATCTACGATCATGATAATCTAAATCGAGAATCAGACAGACGATTGATGAGAGGTTGGATGCAGCCTTCGAGTGTCGATTGGATATTATGCCCCAAAGGGTATCCTAAACATAGTCCGCCACACTCAATATTAAAGCTTAAGTATGACCATCCCTGTCATTCCATAAGCTTCGATATCGAGTGTAAGGTGTACGTTCACGATCATAGCGAACCAACTTTGAAACAAGTTGTTTAAGAAGACATTCATATAGCAGTTTAAGAATGGAATTCATAACATAATAACTTGCAATAGGAAATTATATAAAGGTCTTACAATCATCAAAGGGCCATTCTCTCGCCAAATGATATAGTTCATCATAGTCTAGAGAAGCCTAATAAAAAATAATTACAAGGAGATTTACTTAGAAATCAAGTCTACATCTAGTTTTTAACTTCTTCCAAAAACTCCTTAAGCCAAAAGATAATAACTAAGAGAAATATTTCCGGGGCTTCAATCATAAATGGAAAAACTGCAAGAGATATCTATAAGGAGATAAGCTTCTTTGCTTAGTGAGTATTAAATCCACAAGTAAAGTACTCAGTCAATCAATAATCACCCAAGTTATTTAATCAATCATTGAAATGTAAGCAGTCACGTGAACAAACAATACATACGATTCTGGGAATCATATGTTTGAATGGATTTACCCCTCATTCGATGTTTAGGTGTTCCAGGCAACGAAGCCATAGTTTGCAAATAATATATTTTGTAGTTTTGTACGGATTCCTATTAATCACTAAAATGTAGTTGATTCGGGTGCCCACACACTATTTAATTACAGACGATTTAAGTCATAGATGATTATTTTGGGTCCTCGACTTCATTACTATGCCCTTGTCTCACCAAAGGTAGTAATGAATGTAATGTGACTCACTACGTGTCATGCATGTATCATTTAATTGTAATCATGGCATAGCATTAATCATTCAATAAGTGACCATAGAATTTGCAAACAATCAATACTAAACTAAATCATATAATGATTAGTTAACAATTCCATCTCGATATACTTATCATAATTTCAACCATGCAAATAAAACACATGTGCTTTCATATTTTATCTTTTTCTAAATCTAGTATCACTAAGCTACAAGCAAATGCATAAGTACAATTGCGAGAATTTAAACTCACTCGGCCATATCAGAAGCTCTTAGTCGAAATAGTCCTTTGGGTAGGTAGCTTGGACTCCCCGTCACTATACAAAAGAAATACTCGAAATGAGTATTTCTTGGAAGTTTACTTAAACTTGCAACTCTATTCAACTAAGTTCGGCAAAATCTGCATAGAGTGAAATTCCAACTTAAAATGGCCATAACTTGCTATTTTAACTTGGAATTTCACATATTATATACCGATTTCTACCTACTCGAAAAAATATATCCATTTCTAAGGTTATTTCCTACATATAAGGTCATTTGGGTTGCTAAACACCTTGGTACAAATTCAAAACGAATATTTCCAGATTTTACAAAACAATTTTCCAACTCAACTTTATTCAAAAATATTTAACAAATATATATATATACATGTGTAATTGAAAACTCCTTTGTGTATATAGATAAGCTCATTTTATATGCAAAATTCTAATGGCGGTGTCTCAATAATTTATTTCATAAAACAATTCATTTTGAAGTGTTAAAACTTAAACTTGACAAATTTCTTTTCAAAGTAATTTGAAGAAACTTTATATTTTCCTAAGTTATTATAAATGAGTATATTCTTATTTCGTTTTTCCCATTCCTTTTTCCAAAACAAATAAATTTTCCTTTAACTTTGGTCTTTCACAATTTTTATTTCTAGTGATAAAAGAATTAAAATTTCAAAAGTTTATTAAGTTGTTGATGCCTTATTTATAAATTTGTCTTTAGAATGGTTTTAGAAAATGAGTCTTTTCTTTTTATATTTCTTATTTAAAATATAAGTTCTAGTTTTCTAAAACTTAGTCTTTTATTTCCTCTACAATTTTTATTTGAAAAGAATCCTCTTTATTGACAAAATCCTTTATTTTTAATCTTATCATGTTTTATATTCTTTGAAAATATGTTCCTTCTTTAGAAACTTGAAAATAATTATTTTTCTAAGTGGGATTTTAAATTTATGAGTAGATTTTAATTTAACTTTAAAAACTAGTTTGCTTCTTTTTTTTTTTTTTTTTTTATGGAGTTTGAAAAGAGTTTAATCTTATGCTTTTAGTAAAAACTTTGAATACCAACAAATTATTTTACTAAGACTTATGTTACCATATTATGAAAAGAAGGTTTTATTTCTTATATTTCCTTGGTAAAGCTATCTTTGTTATTTGAGAAAACTTGTATTATTCCATTTCTATGTTATTGATGAAAACTCCATTATTAATGACAAGTTACATAATAAAAATAATTTAGTTTTAAGTTCCTTTATTAAAGAAAAATTCTACTTTAAATTTAGTTAAGACAATATCATTATGAGATGCATGTATTGTGAGCATATAATATGTAGATGATGAAAATAGATAAAAAAGCAAGATAATATTAGAAAGCAATACAGCAATAATAAGCAAGATATTATAGTCAAGCATTGGGAACCTTAACTTCACCAAGGTAATTCGGTCATGTATTGGGAGGCTTAGCTTTATCAAGGCAACCCGATCAAGTATTGGGAGTCTTAGCTTCATCAAGGTATTTCGGGACTATGTCTCAAAAAAAAAAAAAAAGAGAAAAAGAAAGAAAAGAAAAAGCAATAATAAGCTTGTTAGTGAGTTAGTGAGAATTTAGGCTCTAAAAGTATATATAGATATATGTATAGATAGTAACATATATATGAAGTTAGGTTAGAAGCATGACAATAACAATAATACGATCATAATAACAACATAATATGAAATTTATTCATGAATAAGAACAAATCATGAACATAGTGTTGCTTTTATAACATTGGAATGTTTAAAAAAATACACCATGGTCATGTTAAGTTACATGACATGGTAGAAAGAAAGGGATAAGAACTATTGCCTGAGGAGATAATATGGAAGTGGTAGTAGAATAAATGTTTGGTTAGTATTTATGTGTGTAGGAATGTGTAGGAAAATTTGGTAGTAAAGAAGGAAAAGAGATTTCGGTAGAGAGTGTTTGAGGAGAGATTTTGGAGAGTTTTAGTAAGGTGAAAGAGTGTGTGAAAGAATTGAAGAGAAGGGGTATTTATAGAAATTTTTGGAGTGAAATCGAGTAAATTAAATAAATTGAGAAAGAAAAAAATAAATGTGTGTGTGTATGGGAGAGAGAGGGCTAGCGTGATTGAGAGGGAGAGAGAGAGGTTGTTTTGTTTTGTATTTTTGTTAATTAAAGTAATAAGATGTAAAGTTTGATGTGAATGAAGATGTATGGAAAAAGTAAAAAGTAGATAATAGGTATGGTAGAGTGTAGAAAAAGGTGTAGAAAAAGTATAGATATGTGAATAGTAATGAATAGTGTAGATAGTACTATGAATAGTAAACAAGATAAATTAATACCGGTAGTAAAGAAAATACTCATAATTAAGCTATATCTTATATTTTTAGATACCAAAAAATTATAAAACTGATATTTCTGAAATCCTTGTATTTTTACGAGTTTATTAGTATTATCAGAATATTTTTGCCATCGGGGATACCAATGCATGATTTTCGAAAACTGATTCCGTTCGGATCTATAAGACACAAAAAATTATCGAATTTGATATTTTTATGCATCCTTATATTATTATGAACTATTATTTACAACTATATCGATTTCGTTATTTTGGGATTAGGAACACGGGGTTGCTGGATCTAATCTATTAGGGTTTGATTCGTATTTGTTAACCTTAGGGTTTTCGGTTGACTTCCGGTTTAGGTTTAAACATAATCGTAGCATAGAATCTAGGGGATTATAGATATGGTGGTAGATCAACTTGTAGATAATATGTGTGTGCTGATGGGAAATCATAGGAATGTTAATCCTAGACATAGAAGATGCCCTAATCCGATGTTTGAGGCTGATGGGGTAGAAGATGATTCCTCTTTTATTGTAGAAGAAGAGCAGTATGAAGAGGTGCCACATAGGTGTGGTAGACCTCATGTTGAGGAAGATTAGAAGCATTAGGAAATTGGGATGAAAACGAAAAAAAAGATGCTTTAATCTTACTCTTATGAAGATCTAGTTTTTGATAACGAAGACGAAGAGGACGAAGCTATTTTTGAAGCTATTGGTGATTGATGACCAGTTTTTGACACTAAGTATGATGAAGAAGAGTTTTTGATTGGAGATGGAAGGGAATAATGGTGGGAAAGAAGGTTGCTGAACAGGTTGCAATTGGTGAAGCAACAAGTTCCATAGTTGTAAAATTTCACGATGTGTTTCTTGATGAGTTAGTAGATGGATTAATCCCATTACATGATATCTAGCATCAAATTAATCTTGAGCTGGAGCAACCCTTCCAAATAAACCATATTACAAAATGAGTTTTAAAGATCAAGAGGAGTTAGGGAGACAACAGGGGAATTATTAGCTAAGGGTTTTATTTGGGAGAGTCTGAGTCCTTATGCAATTTTAGCCCTTTCAACACCTAAAACGGATCAATCATGGCATATTGGTGTGATTAATTCCAATCGATTCTTACATGATATGGTGAAAATTTGAGGGCAGATTTCATCCAACCTAGGGGGAATGATGTAATCAATATATTTAATGATGTGGCTAATATTTTTAATGAGGAGGGCAATGATGATGCTGTCAATATTAGATATTTGATAACTTTTAATTAAAGTCTTTTAATAGGACTTTTTTTTAAGTCATGATTCAAAAGCATATTTGATCATGAATTATGATTTAATGTCTCTAATAGGATTTTCTTTTTTAGTCATTATTCAAAAACATATTGATTGTTATGTTGGAAGTCCAGTGACCATTGAAATTTTTCAAGTATATTCATAAAAATGAATGATAATATATTTTGTTCAACTTTGGTCAGACCACCAATTTAAGCAAGTGCACCAACGAAGTAGCATAGCCTTAGGGTTATTAACATCTATCGCACTTTCTTTTAATATATTATCCATCCAAAGAAAATTCAGCAAAGCGTGGTAAAAAGATATTTATAAACTAAGCCAAAGTGAGTACTAAATATGTACATGTTCTTAGGAAAATTTTAAAATATGAGTTTAAAATGCAAGAATGAACCTAGGATTTTCTTCACCAAGTCCTTATCATGTCATTTCTTAAACAAACTCGATGAGTTCTTTACTGGGTATACTTATATTGTTAGATTTGCTAAAATATATTAATGCCTCTCTCGAGTGTCAAGAACCTCTAGATCTAGATTAGATCACTAGAATCTCTTCATAAGCTATCAGTAACCAAGATCCATATTAAGATCAAGAATCATTTGATTAAAACCCATTTTAATGAAAATAAAATCAAGTGATAGAAAGTTTTACCACTCCTATCTCTGGGTAGTTATGAGCAACTTCATCAGCAGCCTAGATCTATTCAAAATAATGATTTCTCAATCTTTCTAATTCAAATCAGACATACATGGTGCACATACATAAACCCACAAAATAAGTCAAGCTACTAAATATGAGTACCTAAATAATATTCAATTAAAAGTGTAATTGAAATCACATGAATCAGATCTTGGATTCGCAAACCCTAAGTTAAAATAGTTATTTCTCCATGGTTTTCAACATTCAACATGAGATTCAAGATAAATAATGTAAAATGAAGATGTATATCACCTATGAAGCACAAATTCTTTGAAAAAAACTTCAATTAAGCTGCAAATTTACCAAGAAACTAAGGAATTCTAGTAAACAGAGTTTCCCTCACTAGAATCCTCTTGCCTATTCTATGTTATAAAATTTGCTACAATAGTACAATACTCTCCTATCTATATTTTATTGTATTCTATGCACATTTATTTATATGCATCAAGAATGGAAATCGTGATGATTTTATTCACTAATGTGACAGATTCTTTATAACAAACTTTGTATGAAATTCCATATGCGTTTGATAAGGGTTATAGGTAAAATTGCAGGTTAGATCGCAGCTTTGATTCCCCTGCGATTCTTAGCCATTGTATGCACTGTGTTAATTCTCTCCATGTCATTGTTTTCTCTAGCTTCAATTGTAGGTATCGACAGTGGGCACAACTTAAGGTGCAGTTCTCACTACCTCAAATCTCATTTGTATTTGTCTGGCCTCAATTGAAATCACAAAGAGCATGGTTTGAATTGTCCTTATTGATTTTTGTAAGCCCCAAAAAATTTCAGTAAATAATTCCAAAATAAACTTCGACGTAAACTCTAAAAATGACTCCAAATTAAAACCAAACTTCGACAAGCCTTAAATCACGAACGAATCTAGAAATTTCTTATCTTGAGAAAATGAGAATCTTTAAAAATGAAATAAGAACTCAATGGTCTTCAAATCCAAAGCCACTACGTATGGAAATTCTATACGTAACTCTGACTTATAAAATCAGATAATATAGAACCTACAAACAAATTATTAAAAGTAAAATAACGATTAACCTTCGAAATAAAACTCAATTCAATAATTCCAAAAACGTTAAGAGATATTAAATACTTAAAAAATAAAATTTCTTAAACTAAAAATGTTGTATAAGCATAAACCCTCAGTTTCCAAATTGGCAAAGATCTAAATTGGAAAGTCAATTGGAAAACCTAAGTCAACGAATTCCCAAGAAACCCTAGTAGCTTAGATCCGGCAATCCTATATTCCTAAACTAAGGAGTCGGAATATGAGTAAAGGGTGTAGTTTGGTTCGTAATAATACTAGGATGCTTTAAAGGATAAGATTAGTGAATTTTCGATCTATTTCGAACCCGATCGGGTGCAGACTTCGAAAAGCGTGTCCAAGGCTCAAAATATTAAATATATGATATTAGTGCCGTTAGACTCATAATTTCATAAGATTTTCAAATATATCAGTTATATAATTTTTCGGGTTATAAAAGTTTTAGTTGTAACATTTTTATCGCATTTTCATTACTACCAGTACTTTAAATGTCAAATCTACTTTTTGAATTCTTCTATACTATTCATAAGTACAACTACCATAACCTATTTCTTACATCCTTACACTCTACTCTTACAATTACATCATTTTTCTTACAATTTACCTTTCCAATATAGCTTTTATCATTTAAATTACTTTAATTAATTCCAAAACTTACACAACACAACACTCTCTCTCTCTTTTTCTATAGAACCGACGCCCCTCCCCATTTTTCCCTCTCTCCAATTTGTTTTATTTTCTTTTGTTTAATCCAAAGCAAACCTTAATTCATTTTCCCATATACCTCCTTATGCCCACTTCATTTCACTTTCTTTCTTTCTTCTTTCTTACTTAAAGAAATTTGTTGCAAAACTCCCTCTCCCTCTTTTCTTCAAACCATGAACTCCCCCCCCTCTATACACCCACACTTTGAATTTTTCTTTCAATTTTATTCCACACAACCAATAGGTAATAGATCTATACCTTAGTATCTTAGAAACATGTAATGGCAAGTTCATTCATGTGTGATTCCACATAAAAATCCCCATGACCTTCAAGCCAGGGATGTGGAAACACTTGAACATGAGATCCTTGCCATCACAATGTTTTAGATGTTTTTATTTGAGTCATTTTGCTATTATCTTGTTTTATTTTCAAGTTATGTTATTATTGCTAATGATTTGTGCATATGTTCATCATCTATTCATATTCACATAACCACCATAATGTTCATGCATTTATAACTAGTATAGTAGACTAGATCTAGTTGTTTTAAGTTCATACATGCATTATACTTTTGTTTATATTCTTAAATAACTTGTAATAGCTTGATGATAGTAGAAAAGTATTAGAAAGCTCAAGATCCATTTTGGTTTCAACAAAAATAACTTTTGAAAATTTGGATAAAAAAGGAATCATATTTAGAAAAGGTATTTTGCAACTTCAAAATGCGTATTTTTCATTCTAAAATGAAGGGCTTAGGGAATAGATATCATAAATGAATGATCTTGATGAGAAAAGCTTAGATCTACTAAGGAATATTTTCAAAACAAAGGCAAGTTATGAAAGTTATATTTCAATCTCAAAAATAAGTTTTAAATTCGTAATAAAAGAAGCTTGAAATATAAACACGCATTTTTCAACTTCAAAACAAGATTTTTATTAAAGAAATGGAAGCCTTTAATGGGTAGGTTTGATTAGGAAATAGTTTTTGAAAAACTAAATGAGTTTTACAAGGAAAATAAACTCAAATAAACTTTTTAAAAATTTGGATTTGAAAATAATCATATTTAAACATCTATTACCAAATGCCAAAATGATAATTTTTATACGAAACGAAATTACTAGGGGATACATGTAATAAAGACCCGATTTTGACAAGAATAAGAGAGGTTTGTCAAAATATAATCTTAGAACAATAAATGGTTTCCATGAATAGGTGAAACAATGTTTTCATTCTTTAAAATTTTGTAAAATTCGTACTTAGGCAAACCACCTATTTAAACATCTATTTTCTAACCCAAAATGAAGATTTTTACTAAAATAATGAAGGTGATGGGTATATAGGTCATCAAGGCTAAGTTTTGATGAAAGCAAATGTGATTTTTCAAAAAAGGAAACCACATTTCTTAAGTCTAGTAAATTTCAAACGTTTTGCAAGGTAAAAGTTTTTTGAAAAGAATTCTTGATACTATATCATTAAGAATATACATATAGATAGTCATATCATAACCTCCACGACAATAGTGTCATGCCCCGAGGGCATCCTAGTAGTGGTAAACAAGAAACACTTGATTACCATTACTAGTTTACCTTTCGAGAATGACATATTTTCAATAAACAGGATCTTTTAGTTGCTTGGATAAGATGAAAAAATATATATAAGACATAAATTAGTAAATAACTGTCACATTAAGTTCATAATTAAAATTAAAATATTCCAGGCCATATGGTTTCTATAAACTCCTACAAATACATAACTAATGGTTCTAATGCAAGATACTTGCAACTAAAGATAAATAGAGAAATATATACTTATTCTATACTATTCTTTAAGCTCCCGGCTCCTAATTTCTTACCAGGACCATGCTCCTGGTGGTAATGAGCCAAGGTTGCAGAGTAAACCTGAAAGGACTGTTGGAGTGTGAGCTAAATCACGACCTCAGTAAATAACCAGAAATTATCACATAACACATAAAAGTTATTTAACAATCATATGAAATGTATCAATCAAACATATGTACAAATACAAGCCTGGATAACCCGGAATCCAAATAGGATGAAGATTTGCGCCCTCTCATCGGGGTTGAAGGATCACAATCTATGGTCCACCTACCCAGGAGAGACTAAGCTTTCAGGAAACAGTAATGCTCAATTTAATTATCTTTTTGAACTTATTATGTTTTGACATTTATTTCCTGATTTAGCTTTAGAAACTCCACTAAGTGTTAGTTATTTCCATGCAATACCATAAGCGTTGTCCTTCCTTTACCATTTAGTTCTTATGGTATTAACAGAACAAAGGTAATCTTGCGATTAACTAATAGCTCTCTTGCCTAGATAATCCAAGCATTACCAGAGATCCAGAATACTAACACCTAGTAGACTACCACTTACTCAAATGTTATTTTATGTAAAACACGCAATGCATGTAAAATTTCCTTTATGGTACCAGTAATTTTTAATCAGTTTGAAGGTAATCAAGCATTATAGACATTCAATCATGTTATAAAAGCAGTATAGTCATACATAACTCTGTTATCACTTTTAGTAGAGTGACTTGGCAATCAATACAATACACAGTTTCCACAAACCATACAATACACCCAATTTATTATCTTTTATTTAAGGTTCGCTAGTTTTACAAGTACAGCTAATGTAATAAGACTGAGTTACTCACCTGCTCATGTTGTTCAGTCGTAGTAATCGTCAGAAAGTCCTCACCAATACCCAAGTTACCTATTGAGATGATTAATATAATTATTAATGATACAAAACTATATAACCTAACTCCTATGAATGTCTAAGTGTCCTAATGTGCTGCTGGGTTTTTCGTTCTATTATTATACTAATTCTTTGAAGATTTTACGATAATTAAGTACTAATTCACTTTTATCTCAGGTGACTTGATTTGATTTTGTTTGAGATTTAAATCTATTAATCGGTATTTAGGAATTTTGACAATTTGGTTAATTCATTTTTTTTATTGTTTAAAACTATCAATTTCCTTTTGATTTAATTGATAAATTTTTCTCGAAAAAAATAGATATCTCTATATTCACAAATTTAGACTATTTAAATTTTCATTGTTACTAATTATTTACAATTTATTTATTAGATAATATTTAGTATTTACTAAACTTGTAATTTTTTTTCCTCGTAAACTAATTAAATACAATCTTAATGACAATAACTTTTATTAATATAAAGATTTGCTAACTTAATTAAAATTACTTTCAAAATCTTTTTATTTGCCGCAAATAATAATAATAATAACAATAGCGATTAATAACAATAATAGTAGTAGTAGTAGTAGTAGTAGTAGTAGTAGTAGTAGTATAGTAGTAGTAGTAGTAGTAGTAGTAGTTATTCCGAAAAAGACAATAAAAATAAAATAAAGTAAAACAAATGTTTTTCACAATAACAATACTTGTAATATTTGTCTTATAATTTAATCAATACTAATTTATAAATTCTTACCATTAAAGTTAAAAATTAATAATAATATTACTAAAATAGCTTTAACCTTAGCTTTTGAGTTTTTATTATAGATATTACATATAAGATTATTTAAGAAATGATAATTTCAAAAACATTATTAATTTAAGAATTCTTTTAATAATATTAGGAATATTAACAATTATAGTTGTAAAACTTAAAGAACTTAGATTAATTAACAATGATGATTTATATTACTAATAATCTTCTCTTGTTAATGTTAATAGACTCATTATATATATATTTAAATATCATTTATTTATTAATACCGAAAAAAATATTTCATTTTTAAATTTAATTTTTCAAATTTGATATTATATTACTAAATGGCAATATTATTATATAATACATAAAAATAATTAAATAAATAATAATAGTCTTAAAATTACTTATAACATTAATTATTATATAATTTGATTTAATTAACCTCGTTTTTTTTAAATGGAGTCGAGAGGTACACGGGTGGAACACGACCCGTGTTCCTCTCCGTGCTCATCAGGGAAGAACTGTTCATTGTCTTCCCCGATAGGCTCGGTCGATTCCGATAGATTTTCGACGTTCAAAGGCCGTTTTTCAGCTCCTATGAGTTCCTAGGACACTAAACCATCTAAATATCACATTAAAACATCAAAATAACAACATGTTCCATGATTTTCAAATCACCAAGGTAAAACTAAGGTCTTCGAAAATCACCTTTGTCGAACCACTCTGATGAAATTCGAAGCTCCTTTTTGTGTTGGTTATGTTCCTAAATATTCAGAAGTCAGTTTCAATCCTTAGTTTTGAAAGAAAACATATCGAATTATATTAACTCACCTTAAGTTCGTTTCAAGCATTTTTTTTTTGTATTATTTTTCCCCCGATTCGTACTGGGATTGTATGTGCGGTTTAATTTCTATCTCCAGGTTGTTTTAGCTATTGATCACAAATAGATTTGATCTGGAAAGTTGGAGGGGAAGTGGTGTTTGTTTGCATTCTCTTTAAGTGTCTTAATCGTATGTATATATAGAAAGAAAAAGTGAGTATTTGCTGCGTATTTTCCTTCAATATTTAATCCGAATTGCCTCCACTTACTACTGTTTCATCAGTTATTCTCATTATCATTAATGTGGATTTGATTTGGCACATTTGGATTGGCTTATGGGTTGATTTTTGTTGACTTGAAGTGAATTATTTGAGCAAATTTGGTTCCCTTACTTCAAGAAGATCAAAGCCCTCCATATATGTATATAACGTATCCTGCAAGTGTTTATATATATATATATTATATTATTTAGATAATATTTAGGTAAATTTTCGAGGAGTTTATTACATTAATCGGATATAATTTAGCTAATATATGAGAGTTTTTACACAAAAATATTTTTAATGAGTCCTACAAAATATTTAGTTTATCAAACAATACAAATTTAAGTTTTAATTTTATGTGATTATTTGTTTTTGAAATTTTATTTCCCACGATTAAGGTTTTCTAAGCTTGTTGGGTCAATTTTTGTTTTAGGCTTCAAGGGCTTAAGAAAACAGTAATTTGAACAATGGTATGATTTAAATATTCATTTGAAGTTTAGATCTTGAGTTATACACCAGTTTATGTTTTTTTTGTGTATTTATAATTTTAACGATTTATCTTAAGTTGTCATTTCCCAACTATAAACATAATTGATCAATTACTTAATATCGCCTCAGATATATAAGCTAAATTATTTATATATTTTAGGTTTGGATACCCACTATGAAATCTTATAAATTATGTTTATTACTAACTAAGAATCTCGAATTTTAGGGTTTAAATCCAGGTATAGGTTCATTACTATGCATTATTCTAGTCTTGGGTCTTTATTGAGTGCAATAGTAGTAATTTAATTTCTATATTTATATTTTCCCATTTAATCTATTTGTATGAAAAGGATTCGGGTTTGAAAATTTAAGTTTCCTTTAATCATATTGTAAGCCCTAGATTTTCGATAATATTAGCAAACCCTAAGAACCGAAGTTGAAACGAAACCCTAAAGTTAACCTAGTTATACGATTAGTCTAGTGAATCTAGATCCGGCAATCCCGTGTTCTTAAACCCTAGAAAACGAAATTGAATAATTGTGGAAATGGTTCGTAATAATATAGGGAAGCCTAAAAATATCAGATTCGAATTTTTTAGTGTCCTTCGGATCCGATCGGGATCAGTTTTCAAAACCGTGCCCCGGAGCACCGGATAGCAAAAATATTCCGACAACACCAATAGATTCGTAAAAATATAAGGTTTTCAAAAATATCAGTTTTAGAATTTTTCGGTATCTAAAAATAACAGATATAGGCCTTTTACGCGTATTTTCTTACTACCGGTATTTTAATTGTCTAGTCTACTATTCATAGTACTTTTCTACTATTCATTACTATTCACCTATCTCTACTTTTTCTTACACTCTATTCTTACACTCTATACCTTACAATTTACCTTCCCATACAACTTTAATCACATCACACTTTACACATTACTTCTTTTAATACAAAACAAACAAAATAATAATTTCTCTCCCCCTTAAGCACAAAACCGGCGCCCCTTGTCCTCTCTTCCATCACATTTGTTTTCTTTTCCAATTTATTTTATTACATCTAATTTCCACTCCAAAAATCTATAAATACCCCCTTCCTCTTCCATTCTTTCACACAACAAAAATTCATACTAAAACTCTCCCAAAATCACTCCACAAAATTCCTCTCCCAACATCTCTCTCAAGTCTCTTCTTTTCTTAGAAAACCATCCCACATAATACAACAACCCATTCTTTTCTTCTTCAACAAACCCATAAACTTTAGGTAAAAGTTTCTCATACTCTCCTCATGTTCATATAACTTAACATGAGTTTAGTGTATGTTTCTTAGACTCATTGAGTTAAAGAAGCAACAATTTATTCATGTTTTGTTTTTGTTCATGTTCTTGTTTTCTTTATGTTTCTATTATGTTGTATTGTTATTATTTGTTTCAACCTAACTTATAAAGTATTATATATATTATGTATATATATTTATTTAGAGCATATAAGCTCACTTGTTATTTATTTATTTTCAAGTCTTGCAATTTATTTATTTACTTGTTTTATGCAATATTAAGACTAGTCTTTCTAGTCTTAGACTTGTCCATATCAAGTCAAAACAATTTTATTTCTTTGCTTTTCTTTTCTTTGAGGACTAGTCCATTCTTAGTCCCGGGATACCTTGATGAAGCTAAGGTTCCCAATACTTGACTTTACTTTTATGCTCTTATTTATTTTAATTATGTTGTTTTTATATTTTCATGGTTACATATTCTCATTCATGCATGAATATGTTGTTATTGTCTCAATCATAATAGAAATGAGTTTTCTTAAAATAAGAATAAGAACTCTTTTTAAATATAAATTTTGTCACATAAGAAGTTATTTTCCTTAAAGGTTTGAAATTTATCTTAAACAAATATTCTTCTAAAGTTAGATAAGCTAGCTCAAGTTTTAGTAATAATATGTGGTTTTCACCAAGAAATACATAAAGTAAAGTTATTATAAAATCTCTTTTCAAAGAAATAAGAAAGTTTCTTTAGACCTAAACAAAGGATTTCTTAAATTCAATTGTCAAAGTTTTCCACCAACACTAAAGTCTAAGATAAGTTTTCCAAAATTTACTTATAAGATGATTTCTTTTAAAAGTGGATATAACTATGAAATATTTAGAAAAACTATATGTTTCCAAACCACTAGAAATAAATTTATGAAAATCTTGAAAGATTAAAATTACTTTTGAAGATTAATAACTAAGAAATGGAGTTAAAAGGAAGAAATACTCATTTATAATAATTTAGGAAATTTTCAAAGTAAAACTAACTTCTTTTCAAGTCTTAAGCTTATCTCACTTTCAAGACATGTGTTTTACAAAACCATTGTTGAGACAACACCAAATTCATGCATATAGTTTGAGTTTATACATATATATACATAAATTCAAGGGATTTTTCAACCATACAATATATCTATATTTTTGTACAAAAGCCCTTGAGTGAAGTAAAGTTTGAAAACTCTAGTTTTGAAGTTTGGAAAATTCGTATCAAATCTGTACGCTTCTATTCCGAGACCTAAATACTTCTTTTGATGAAAATAACCTTAGAAATAGATAGATCTTTTCGAGTAGGTAGAAATCGGTATATAATATGCGAAATTCCGAGTTAAAATGAGCAAGTTATGGCCATTTTAAGTTGGGATTTCCATTCCATACGATTTTTACGAATTCTTAAGATAGAAGTATAGAACTTGAATAGATCTTGGATGAAATACTCATGTTGGGTATTTCTTTTGTTTAGGTGTCGAGGATCACGATCTTGTCTTCCCCGAGGATTACTTCGACTCCTAGAGCGCTATGGACGAGTGAGTTTCCTTTACGCTTATGTATTCGCGCATGTGCTTGTAGAATAGAGCACTAGATGTTAGGAAAAGATAAAATTGATATGCATGTGGGATATTATGGGAATTATGTATGTGATTATTGTGTGCGATCAATGAACGATAAGTATATCGGAACCCGATTTGTGATTGATATAAATGTTTCCATGTATGTATTGTTATGTGTGCAAATATTGTTTGATCGCTTTAAATGATTTAATGCCATATTGAAATCCCCATATAATAAATTGCTCATGCATATCACTTAGAATATCATTTCGAAGTTTTGCTACTACTCCTCAGCGTGGGACCGGAAAGGTAAGCTGCCTAGCTACATCTTGAGGGTTAGGACGTACGGGGAATACGGCCTCAAGGTGTAGCCGAGCCGGATCGATCGCTTTGGGCATGGAAGGCCCGGGGACTAGTAGTACGGTTCGTTGGAACCCCAAGACGCGCGCAAACTTGAGGAGGTTGTTCGGGACCCAGTTCAAAGCATTCCCTAACCACCGATGGAGGGGTAAATCCATCAAACATACGAAACCGGATAGTCGTATGTAATGTTTGATCATATGATTGTTGCATTCATATGCTTGATTAATAAACTTGTTTGATTGTTGTTATGAGTACTATTGCGTAAGGAATATCTCACTAAGCTAGTCATGCTTATACTCCTATAGACTTTTGATATTGCAGGATTATCTTTTGCACCCGAGACCACCTTGATTTCCCGGGTAGAATCCTTATTTTTGAGAAGCTTTTGGAGGCAATCTATTTTGAAGTTATAGAGTAGATTTCTTCTAAAATCTTCTAGCTTTAGTTATGTTATATTTAGAACCATGTTATTATGAATTATCGGGGGAATGCCCCTTAGAAGCTGTAAGACTTTTATTTCAATGAAATATATTGAGTGTTATTTTGCATGTTCCGCTGCCAATGTCTTAAAATGCATTACTCCACCGGTCTCCCTTTGTTGTGAATGTACGCCTTGTACCGATATGGAAGCTTTCGAGTGACTGAGGTAGTCATTCTTGAGTTTTAATATTGTACGGCGGGCTGTCACGTTTAGGGTACCGCTGGGGCGTGACACATATCTTGAATTATTAGTTCAAGATACGAAATCTCATTTTTGGTATTAGTTAGGGTCAAAGAAGTTCTTTATTCAGTTCATAGATCCTAACCCAACCAAATTTAAATTATGGATCTAATCTTAGGGTTTTTTTTTTTTTTTAATTCTAGGTTTACTAACTAGTTCATTCTTTCTATTCTAGAGTCGTGTATTATCGTGAAAGTTTTCGGGGTTTACATTTTCCCCCTTAAAATGAGCTTTGTCCTCAAAGCTTGAGTGCATTCCTGAATTCTCAAATAGATGTGGATAATTTTTCTTGATCTCTTCTTCCAGCTCCAAGGTCATCTCTTCAGTTTGAAGATCCCATAACACTTTGACGTAGTAGATTTCTTTGTTTCTGAGAACTTGCACTTTTTTGTCCAAAATTCTAATAGGATGCTTTTCGTAAGTCAAATTCTCCTTCAGATCAATTGGTTCCAGTTCAACAAATTTATCTGGGTTCGGTACGTATTTTCTTAGTACCGATACATGAAAAACATTATGTACTAGATAAATTGGGTGGCAATGCAAGATAGTATGCCAGATTTCCAACCTGTTCCAATACTTCAAATGGTCCTACATATCTAGGACTCAACTTTCCTTTTGCTTGCCTGCTATGAAGACTTTTGATTGGATTTACCTTCAAATAGACATGTTCTCCTTCATTGAATTCCAATTCTCGTCTTTTTGAGTCTGCTCAGCTCTTTTGTCTATCTTAGGCTTCTTTCATTCTTCGCTTTATTACTGAAACCTTGTTAATTGTTTCTTAAATCAATTCGGGTCCAACCAATACTCTTTCCAAGTTATCCCAGAACAATGGGGATTAGCACTTTCTACCATATAAAGCTCCATAAGGTGGCATCCTTATACTCGAATGGTAACTGTTATTGTATGCAAATTCCACCAATGGTAAATGTTGGTACCAATTTCCTTTAAACTCCAAGATGCATGATCTTAACATATCTTCCAATGTCTGAATGGTTCTTTCTGTTTGTCCATCGGTTTGAGGATGATAAGCTGTACTAAATTTCAATTGGGTTCCCAATGCCTTTTGTAAACCTTGCTAGAATCTGGAAACAAACCGTGGATCTCGATCTGACACTATACTAACAGGTACACCATGTAATCTCACAATTTCTTTCAAATACAGTCGTGCCAACTTCTCTAAGGAATAGGTCATGTTGATGGGTAAGAAATGAGCTGACTTAGTGAGTCTGTCTACAATGACCCAAATAGCATCATGACCTACACTTGTCTTAGGTAGTGAACAACAAATCCATAGATATTTAATCCCATTTCCATTCTGGAATAGGCAATGGTTTTAACAATCCACCTGGTTTTTGATGTTTCGCTTTTACTCTCTGGCATAACTCACACCTGGCCACGAATTGAGCAATATCATTTTTCATTCCATTCCACCAATATGCACTCCTCAGCTCTTGGTAGGTATTCGTTTTGCCTGGATGTACGGTATATCCAGAATAATGTGCTTCATGCATTAATTTTTTCCTCAAGCTTTCATCATGTGGTACACACAATCTTTTATTCATTTTTAATATACCACCATCATCTACCTAAAAATCCTTATATTTCCCTTGTGATACCCTATGGATAATTTCTTGGAATTCCTTGTCTTCTTTCTGAGCTTCCTTAATTCGTTGAAGCAAAATAGGCTCCAAGGTTAAACTGCCAAGTTCTGTGGCCAAACCTTGTATTGAAAACTCCAAATTTAGATTTTCAAATTCTCTAATGAGTTCTTTCTGCTCCGTCAATATTGAGGCTACTTCTCTATAATTTTTACAACTTATAGCATCAGCTAACACATTTACCTTGCCGGGATGGTAATTGATGGTTAAATCGTAATCTTTAATTAATTCCACCATCTACGTTGCCTCATGTTCAGTTCCTTTTGGGTAAATATATACTTCAAGCTTTGGTGATCTGTATATATTTCACACTTCTGCCCATACAAGTAATGACGCCAAATTTTGAGTGCAAAAACAATAGCAACTAATTCCAGGTCATGAGTAGGATAATTCATCTCATGGGGTTTTAACTGTCTAGAAGCATAAGCTATTACTTTCCCATTTTGCATCAGTACACATCCTAAACCATTCCTGGATGCATTACTATAAACAGTGTATGGATCCTGGTCATTGGGCATAACCTGTTAGTGATTGTCATACCCCGAAGGGTACCCTAAACGTAACAGTCTGCCACACTCAATATTAAAGCTTAAGTATGATAACCTTAGCCCTTCCCAAAAGCTTTGATATCAAGTGTAAAGCATGCTCTCACGAGTTTAGAGGATCATACCCGGGATTATGAAGTTTAACAAGATATAATAACATGTTTAAGAAAAGAGAACTCATAATATTTATTTACTTATAATAATATTCTTACAAAACTCAGGGACATTTTCCCTTAATCTCTACTCTATTACAAGAAGGTTACATATCTTATCCAAGCTAAACTTTATCTAGCATTTCTTTGCTCCAAAAAGAAATTACCTGCCCGCAGGGTCCTCGTGGCCTTAACCATAAATAGGGAAACTGCAAAAGATATCTATGGGGTATAAGCTAACAGGTTTAGTGAGAACTATTTCCATAAATAACTTCTTGTAACGAGATTTCAAACAAGTTATTTAAACAATCAAATGTGATGCAAAATATACGTGGGCAAACATGCATATAGTTTTCTGGGAACTATATGTTGAATGGATTTGCGCCCTCCATTCGGGGTTTGGTGATATAAAACCTCATTTCAAGTAGTTTTAATTAAAAGTTTTATGCTCACGAGCACTCATCGCCAAGCATTTCAAGTTTACTTGAATTGACCTTGCTTTCAGATTTTCCGCCAAGCATTTCCCTTAAGCCGCCAAGCAATCGCTTTCGGATACTCCGCCAAGTGTTGCTTTCGACATGAGCCTACTATCCTTCTCACCCAAGGATAATAACCCATATGCAATGTGACTCACTTCGTGGTATGCATGAATTCATTTATTTATTATGTCATAGCATAATTATTTTTGAATTTAAGGCGATCAAAGAATTTCATACAAATCAAAGGTTATACTAAAACAGGCATTTAAAACAATTCCGGCTCCGATATTCTTAGGATTCTTTCAAAGAATTATTTTACATACATATCGATTTATCTTTTTCTAGTTCTAATGCAACTAGATTACCAGCACAACAAGTATAGCATTTAACAGAAATAAACTCACGATGCCATGTGGACTATTCTTCTATGCGAGTGAGTCGTTCACACACTCCACTTAATCGTAATAATCTTTGGGATAAAGGAATCCTTCCTCGGGGTTACCTAGCCAAAGAAAAATACCCACAATGAGTATTCCTTGATGATTTTCTTGAATTTTGATAAAACAATGTCAAAAGAACGTTAAAGTTCGTATAAAGAAAAGTTCCAATTTAAAATGGCTATAACTTAGTCATTTTAACTCGGAATCGCGCATAATATATACCGATTTCTACCTACTCGAAAAGATCTATCCATTTCTAAAACTATTTTTGTCAAACTAAACCATTTAGGCCCCGAAACAGTGGTGACAAAATTCACCACGAATTTTCCAACTTAAAAACAACTTGGGTTCACCCATTCAAAACTTGCTTGATAAATACTTAGTTATCTATATAGTTGAAAAATTCTCTCTTATAACTATATAACTCATATTAAGCATGCTCAAGTGTTTTGTCGTCCAATTATATTTCTTGAATAAAACAATGTTGGTTTGATGTTGTTAGAAAAAAATATAGTTTACAAAAATCGATTTTGTAAATTTCTTGAAACGAATATCTTGTTCTTTTTGTTTTTCCAGAAATACTTCATGTTGGTTTTATTATGTTTCCTAAGTAACTTTTTGGAAATACAATTTTCAATTTTCTAAGTTCTCTTATACTAATACCACTTTTCCTATTTATTTTTCCTATACAATTTTCTTTACCTATTTGTTTGTAAAGGTCTTTATTTAAAAATTTCTTAGCCTTTCATCTTGTTTATCTTTTTCATAAAAATCATTTTTGTATCAACAATTATTTTCTTTTGAAAAACAAAGTGGAATAATAAAGGTTTAAGTAGCTTTTCAAAGTAAAAATAGTTTCTAAAATTATAGCGAGTTCTTTTTGTAACTTGAAAGGAAATGAGTTTATTTTTGTTAACTCATAGATTTTATACTTTACATAAACTTATTTCTAAGTGACAAAATCTTCTTTTGTTTAATTATTTCTAGAAATTAAAATTTTTGGACAACAATCTAAATGAACATGATTTATGAGAATAATAGTAAACAAAAACAACATAAATAATAAAGTCAAGTATTAGAGTCTTAGCTTTTTCAAGGCTCCTGGACTAAGAAGTAGACTAGTCCCAAAATAAAATAAAATGAAAGAAAAAAATTTGTTTTGACTTGATGAGACGGTCTAAGACTAGAGACTAGTCTTAAAATAACAGGAATAAATAAATTGCAATGGAATAATAAATAAATTGCATTGCATAAAGTAAATAAATTGCAAGTGAGCTTATATGCTCTAAAGAATATGTACATATATATATATATATATATAGATAATAATACTTAGTTATAATAACAATAATATGAACAAAAATAATAACATGAACATAAATAGATTTTTCATGAACAAGAACAATACATAAACATAATGTAGCTTCCATAACTTGCAGTCTTTGGAAACTCACACTATGGTCATGTAAAGTTACATGTCATAAAAAGAAGAAAATAATATGAAGTGGTTACCTAAAGAAGACTTGGTATTGTTATGTGGTTATGGGTTTTAGTTTGTTGGTAGAAGTTGTTGTGAATTATTTTGAGAGAGTTTTGGGATAGTATTTTGAGAGGAGATTTTAGGAGAGTTTTTGTAGAGAATTTTGGGTAGTGAATGTGTGGAAGAAGTGAAAGAGGAGGAATGTATTTATAGGAAAATGTGGAGGGATTTTTGTATGATTAAAATAAAAGAAAATTGAAACAAATTGAGGAGAGATGGGGAGGGGGTAGCGCTGGCCACATGCATGAGAGGGGGAGAGTGATTTTTTTTTTTTTTTGTTAAATAAATGTAGTAATATGTGAGGTAGATGTGAAATAATGTTATGGGAAAGGTAAAAAGTAAAGGTTATAGGTTATGGAGTGTGTAAGAGTAGGTGTAAGAAAAAGTAGAGAGAAAAGAAGTGTAGAATAGTAATGAATAGTGTAATGTAAAGTAGATATGACTAATAAAGTATCGGTAGTAAGAAAATACGTATAATAGCTATATCTGTTATTTTTAGCTACCGAAAAATTACGAAATTGATATTTTTGAAAATCTTATATTTTTACGAGTCTAACGGTATATTTAAAATATTTTTACTATTCCGAGCCCCAGGACACGTTTTTCAAGAACTGCATCCGATCGGGTTCAAAGGACACTCGAAATTTGCAAAACTGATATTTTTATATAACCTATAGTTATTACGAACTATTCTAGCTAATTATTCCAACTTCGTTTTCTAGGGCTAAAGAAAACGGCAATGCCGGACTTAAGCGGTTTCGGTAAACTAGGGTTTTGTTGACTTTGGAAATCCGGTTGACTTCTGGTTTAGGGTTTTAAGCTAAATCGATTCCAAAAATTTGGGGGTTTACAGTGATTGTGACCTAGGCCAATTACTGGATATTGTCATTTGATATTTATATATATTTATATATATAAATAAACAGAGGCATTTCTTTTGTATTGTTTGCATATTTATTTTATAATTGAAATCCATGAATAATTTATTATTCTAAATAATCCTAGATGCTCATTATTATGGGAATAATAATGAATTAAATCTAGTATGAGTTTTTATTTGGTAAACATAGGATGTCTATTTGTATGGTGATACAAATGAAACTCATAGGCAATATTAGATGACTGTGTGCTGAACTAACCCACTATGAGATCACTACATGGAATATTTCATAAGTGATTTTCATAATAATTATGTCAACGTATCCTTAGACTTGAAATCACCATAGGTTCCAACATGAGAAACGTTATGTTTCAACTCAATCAAACATTGTTTTAACCGGATAATTATTAAAGTTAAGTTTGGGCATAATGTATATCATGTAGAGAAGTTGAGTGATTAAGATGGGATTTATCCCTCTCATTATGAGAGAGATATCTCTGGGCCCCTCGATAAGTGAGACTGAGAAATGCATAGCCATGCTCAAATAAATTGATAGTATGATCAATTTCATTTGTATTATCAGATCACTTAGAAATCGAGAAATGATAAGATTGAACAATATAAGAATGACACTTTCCATGTCTTATGTTCAATCTAGATATCATGTGACAAAAAGGATAATGACATAAATTATAGATCAGACAAAAATCGGATTACTGATATTCATCCAATTTGGGTAGACATAATGTCTTGCTGGAGACCAATGATGTCTTGTAGGTCTAAAAAGTGTTTAGGACTTACTCCCAACATTAGGTGTACCTACAGGGTCACACACAAAAGAATGAATGAAATATATTATGGGTTTATATTTAAACCTATAGGAATTATTATATTTATTATTCTTAAATAGTTTAAGAATAATAAATGATTATGACAGATAATTAATATTTAATGAAATAATGTATTTTATTAAATATTAAATAAATATCTCATCATATTTATTTTCTAGGTTTCCTTTAGGGTTTCTTACATGTCGATATATATAGATCTATAGACAGCCTTTTAGGTTAGACTCTTTGATGTCACATTGGACGGCAGAGAAATTTGCAAAGCTAAAAGAGAGAAAAGAAGAAAAATAATTCTGACACGAATTGGATTCGTGTTCTTAAGTGCTAGCACACAATCGTTCGCGTGTGGATACCGTAGAGAGGATTGCGAGACTGCGGTTCCTACAAATCCGATCTGCTGATTATTTTTGAAAGCATCAATATAAGGTATATTCAAGAAACCTTTTTTTTGTTTAGATCTAATCAAGAAACATGGATACTGGTATAGGGTTTTCGTTTTTCCGCTGTGTTTTAACAAAAATTTTCAAAATTTTGTATCAATAAAACCCCACAGAACCAATATTGGTGCTACAACCAACCTCTTTTTCAACTCTTGAAAACTTGTTCACGTTTATCATTCCACTCAATTTTTTCATTCTTCTTTGTCAATTGTGTTAGTGGTCGTGCAATCTTTGAAAAATCTTGTACAAATTTCCGATAATACCCTACTAATCCTAAGAAACTTCTTACTTCCGTAACAATTCTAGGTCTTTTCCCTTCCACGATAGCCTTAAACTTAGCAAGATCAACCGATATCCCATCACCCGAAACAATGTGTCCTAGGAATGATATACTTTTGAGCCAAAACTCACATTTAGACAATTTGGCATACAGCTGATTGCTTTGTAGTATTTGTAATAATTTCTTAAATGTTCATCATGTTGCTAATCTATAACTGGATATACTAATATGTTGTCTATGAGACAATCACATAAACATCCAATAAGGTTTTAAAGATACGGTTCATCAAGTCGATGAAAACAGCAAGTGCATTTGTCAATCCAAAAGGTATGACTAGGAATTCATAATGGCCATAACCTAGTCCGAAATGTGTTTTTAGTATGTCTTCCGCCTTATTTGAATTTGATGGTAACCAGATTTCAAATCAATTCGAGAAAATACTTTTTCTCCCTTTAATTGATCAAAAAGATCATCAATTATGGGCAAAGGATATTATTTCTTAATAGTTACTCTGTTCAATTCTCTGTAATCAATACAAAGTCTCATTGACCCGTCTTTCTTTTTAACAAACAATACTGGTGCTTCCCATGGTGAAACACTAGGTCTAATAAATCCTTTATCCATTAATTCTTGTAATTGCACCTTTAATTCTTTCAATTCTACGGGTGCCATACGATACGGAGCTTTTGACACTGGTTCTGTTCCAGGTATCAAATCAATTGAAAACTCCACCTCCCTATGTGGGGGTAATCCTGGTAATTCATCAGGGAATACCTCTGAATAATCACATACTGTTCTGATAGTATGAACATCTATTTCTTTGGATTCGTCTTCTGTCACATCCCAAAGGGTACCCTAAACGTGGCAGTCTGTCACATATAATATTAAAACTTAAGAATGACTACCTTAGTCACGCGAAAGCCTTAATATTACATGTAAGGCGTCTAGCATAGTAATAAAAGACGCTTTTGGGAAGCATAGTTTAAGCAAGTAAAAATGAACATACAAGAATCCAGAAATAAAATATATTATAGCATTAATAACCAAAGGTCTATTACATGATTTCTTAGGGGCATACCTCTGTCAATCCCAAAGATCGTGATAGTCTTTACAACATTCAAATATTACATTAAAGATTTCAAAGGAATTCTAATCTAAATCTTCAAGTAAATTTCCTCCAAAAGCTTCAATAGAAAACTTACGCGAACATGAGGAGACCTCAGGTACAAAAGTAGGTGTTCCTGAGAATACAAATACCTATAGGGGTGTAAGCTTACGGGCTTAGTGAGTAAATCCCAAAAATTCATACTCAAAGTAAATTATCAACCAAGTTTATTAATCAAATAAATGGAATGCAACAATCACGTGAGCATACAAGACATATGACTTTCTTGGAATCATATGTTGAATGAATTACGCCCTTCATTCGGGGTTGGGTATTATAGCCACAACTTTTAAAACACTTTTATAGATCTTACGGCTCCTATCACCATCAAAAACTTGTAGTTATTACAAGCTCCTACTAGCCACCAATTTACGTAGTTCTTACTAGCTCCTACTCGCTACTTACATGACATACCGGTTATGTCTACCACCACTATTATACGCTTGTCCCACCAATTGTATAATAGTGAATGAAATGTGACTCAACATATGAAGTGCATGAATAATTTCATTAATCTAATAGTTATATTTAACTTCTTTCAAGTGAGCAACCAATTTCAAACATTTTAAGATATTAATGTACATGCAACTTTATTACAAACAAATCATGTTTTAATATACTTAGTATTCTTTCAACATATTATCATACAACTCCCATTTGATTTTGCCTAAATTCTAATGCAACTAAATTTACAAGCACAATCATAAGTATGAAAAATAACGGGGAGTAAACTCACTCAGCTATGATGACATCTTTCTTGAAATGGATGAGTCGTTCGGATTTTCACTAATCGTAGTAATCTTCGGATATGAACAATCCTCCTTGAGATTACCTAATCAAGAAGAATTCCCAAAATGAGTATTTCTTTTTGATTCTATGGTACTATTAAGGAACTATGTTAATAGGTCGTTAAAATTCGTATAGAGAGGAATTCTATTTTAAAATGGCCATAACTTGGTCGTTTTAACTCGAAATTACACATATTATATACCCTTTTCTACCTATTCGAAAAGATCTATCTATTTATAAAATTATTTTCACCAAACTAAGTCTTTTGAGTTCCGAAAAAGTGGCGAACAGATTCACCACGAATTTTTATAAACTTGTTTTCCTTCTTTTATCCAAAGCCCATTTTGAAGAGATAGGTAATATAATAGCTTGTAAAACCTTTGAAATGTATAAACATATGTTAAGTGACTCATATTGAATGTATGAAGTTGTCTCAACCATGAAAAGTAAAGTCTTTTTAATTTTTTTGGAAAGTGAGAACTTTTGAAATATTCCTTTTTATTTTGCTTTGAAAATATCTTAAGTTATTTCAAATGAGTATTTTCTTTTCCTAAATTTAATCTCCATAATCTCTTTAAATTCCTAAGGGATGATTTTATTTTCTAAGTTGGTTTTCAACTTTTCTTTTGAAAATAATAACAATTCTATGTTTAGATAAATAATTCTTTGTTTCTTGAGATCATTTCATTTTGATGAAAAGAATTTCTAATACTTGATAAAAAGTGAAGTTTTAGTAAAACTTTTGTTTATTTCAAAAAGTTCTTTTCTATGTATGTTTATGAGCTCCTCTAGATTTCTTAAAAAAAAGTTTGTTTACGAAAATTACTCCTTATTTCTAGAAAAGAATTCTTTATTTTTAAGAAGACATTTTTTCATTTATTTTTGTTGAGACAAAGCCATTATGTTCATGCATGAATATGAATCATAAAGTTATGTAAACATAAAGAAACATAATAACTTGAAAGAAATAAATCAAGTATTGAAACCTTAGCTTCATCAAGTTATCCTAGGACTAAGAAAAGACTAGTCCCAAAAAGAAAAAGAAAATGTTTTGACTTGATAAGGACAAGTCTAAGATTGGAAAGACCAGTCTTAAAAACAATATGAAAGTAAATAAATTGCATGGAAAGTAAATAAATTGCAAAACAAATGAGCTTATATGCTCTAAATGATATATATAGCTACATAGATAAATTAGATAGTTATAAATATAAAAGCAACATAAAGGAATTAGATCATGAACAAAAACAAAGTATGAACTTATTATTGCTTTCTTTAACCTTCATGGTTTAGAAAACACACACTAAGCTCATACTAAGTAAATGAACATAAAGAAAACTTGAAGAAATATTACCTAAAAGAACTAAACTAGAGAGAACTTCTTGGGAGAGACTTCTTGTAGAAATTTTAGAGAGTAACTTTAGTGTAGAAGAGGTGTGAAAGAAGTGGAAGTAAGAGGGGGTATTTATAGGAAAATGTAGGAGATAATTTGTGTTAATTAAATAAATTGAAATTAAAACAAATTGGAAGAGGGAGAGGAGTGGCCGACGCTATTTGTGAGGAGAGGGAGTGAATTTTTTTTTTCTTTTGTATTTTGGTTAATTAAAATTAAGATATGAAAGATGTGAAGTTGTATTGGAAATGAAAATGTGTAAGAAATAGAGGTATGGGTTGTAAGAGTAGGTTGTAAGAAAAAGTAGAGATAGATAAATAGTGCAGAATAGTAGTAAATAGTGTAATGTAAAGTAGTCATGACAATTTAAGTACCGGTAGTAAGAAAATATGTGTATAAATGTGATACATGATATTTTTAATTACCGAAAAATTACGAAACTGATATTTTTTAAATCCTTATATTAAATCGGTCCTATCAGTGTTATTGGAATATTTTTACTATTCTGGGCTTCGGACACGATTTTCAAGGACTGATCTCAATTGAGTTCGAAGGACACTTGAATTTCGCAAATCTGATATTTTTATATAACCTAAAGCTATTATGAGCTTTTATGACTAATCATTCCAACTTCGTTTTCTAGGGCTGAAGAAAACGGAAATACTGGATCTAAATTTCTAAGGTTTGTACTAGCCTTTCGGTGACCTTTAGGGTTCCGGTTGACTTTTAATTCTAAGATCAAGCTTTAAGTTAACCGAAAATTTTAGGGGTTTACATCCTCAATTGTCCCTCAAATACATCCGTTCCTTTTCATATCCCTTTCATTTTCAACCTCAATTGTCATTATTCGGCTTCCAACTTTCTTGAGGATTTCACCTCTAAACTCTTTTCTTTCCCCTTGGTTATTCATAAAAGATATTGTCTTGAGACAACAATCGACTTTCGCTTTTACAGTACTCAACCATGTCATACCCAAGATAATATCATATTTTTGAATATCTACCAAGATGAAGTCATCAAAGGATTTCTGTCCCCCGATTTCTAATGGATATTCCTTCATTATCTCACGAGTCATCACTAAATCTCCTATTGGTGTAGTAACTCCTAGTTCCCTGGTCATGGTCTCGATGGGATATTCCATACTTCTTGCTAATCTAGTATTGATAAAAGAATGTGTTGCTCCCGTATCAAATAAGGCATACGCAGGTTGACCACTCATTTGAATTGTTCCTATTTGTCATTTATTAAATACATATTATTTACTTTACAAGAATTTTTGTTCATCTAATCGTGTTTGTGCTATCTAGAATTACTCGAATAAATTAATTATCAAGATTACATACCTACAACGAGACCGTAGTCGTCAGGATTAGCTTCATCCCATACATTTCCTCATCCTCCTCCTCGGATTCTACATCCTCAATTGGAGTTCCCTGCATAGCATAAATCCTAGCTGCTGTAGTAACTTTACCAGTATTAGCACTCCCATTTTGGGTGCAGTTGTATTAACAATTCCTTTAGAGTGGGAAGAACCAATAGCTGTGTTCACCCATTGTGGACAATGAGTTGATATATGTCCGACTTTTTATAGATAAAACAGGTTGCACCGCTTTTCTTTGGCATGTAGAAACTATATGTCCACTTTCACAACAGTAATAACATTTTTGTTATAGCTATGGACAATTTCCGGGTAATGAGCTCCCTTGCACTTCCAACACGAAACATTACATCTTTCAATATTCCTACTTTTCATATTCCCCATGGGTTTAAAGAATCTCTTTTTTTTAGGAGCAAAACTTGTCCCTGTTTCCTCATGTGCTCTTTTGCCAAATGTCTGTCCACGTTTCCTATATCTTTCAACTTCATATTTCTTGGCACGTTCAATAATTCTTGCTTTCTCTACCATAGCTGCAAAATTCGCAATTTCAAACTCAGCCAGTCTCCTTTGGAAATTTTGTTCTAACCCTGTCATGAAAGTTTGTCCCTTTAATTCATCACTGTCTTTGTAAGCATCTGGTGAAAATTATAATAACCGGTTGAACTCATGCTCATATTCATCAATTGTTTTATTGCCTTGTGTTAAATCATCAAGTCAGTACCATATTTTGCCTTTAAACTGCTTGGAAAGTATTCTTTTAGAAATTCTTGCTTGCTTAACGTCTCCCAACTGATAGGTTAGGGCAATGCCCTTTACTTAGAATTCCACCACAATCTTGCTCTAGCCCGAGCAAATAAGTTCCATATGGTACCTTTAAAGCTTCTGGTACCTGCAAAACATCAAGAGATCGCTCGATTTGAGCTAGCAAATCTTCAGCTTCTTCTAGCTTTCCGGGTAGTCCTTCAAAGTACCTATTGCATTTGATAAATTCAGGCAACAAGTTTCTTTGAGGACGTAGTGGTGGTGGCGGTGGTAATTCTTGTTCATATCGTGTCGGTCCTTGCACTTCGACAGCCGATTCATTTGGGTTTACCGGTCCATTTTCTTGAACTTGAGCAGGTGTAGTATATCTTTC
Organism: Combretum micranthum; assembly: GCA_024138025.1. NCBI lineage: Eukaryota > Viridiplantae > Streptophyta > Magnoliopsida > Myrtales > Combretaceae > Combretum > Combretum micranthum. The sequence goes on from JAMXBD010000574.1 coordinate 449,322, forward strand.
ATTTCTCCCAGTGTTTATAGGAGGAGCTTGTAGTGCTCCAGCTGGTGGTACAACATGTGTTGCTCGCATATTTTGTAAAGCTTGCAAAATTAGTACATTTTGTTGTTGAAGGTTTTGCAACACATCTTCTAATTGATTCTGAGTTGGTGCAGGAGCATTTGTTGGTGGATTTTCATATATTCTAACATTTCTACTTCTATCTCTTCCTCTTGGCATTCTATTATCATAGAACATATTATCCAAATTAATTCCAAATTTACACTCATCAAAAGACTACAAAGAATCACATATATATATCACACATATATTTCATAACCAAAACACACATAATATTATAAAGTTAGTGCTTCATATACATTCCAAAATTTACACTGACGCTAGATCTAACTACTTCTAGTGATCACATCAAGGATCATCCTTCTTCATACTACATACCATACACTACACATATAGTCTTACTAGTAAGTCCATCAAAACATTACATCAGTTATATTATCTATCAAAACATATCATAATCTAAAATTAGGTCTAGCTCTATGGGCTAGGGTACAAAGGTCCCTTGCCCTTTTCCCGGGGGCCTAACTGTGATAATAATCTTCCTCCTTAGAGCTACTGTCATCAACCTCAATTCTCCCCTTGCTATACCCTGTGGTTCTAAAGTCAGGTTGGTATCCATCATCCATACCCTTAGAAGCAGGCTTCTCCAAGGTACAAGGTGGTGGTACATCTTTTTCAATCCATCCACCATGAGTAGTTCCAATCCAGCGAGCATAATTATAATTGGAGACAAACTTTTCAGCTTCCATTCTTCTCTTTTGCGCTTCTTTTTCATCTATCATAGCTGTAGTCACACTCTGCACATAAAAACTGTGGCCTGCATAACTGCTTGTCTTCTTTTACCAGGTGGTCTAATGAAGTGCTTGGTCTCACTTTCCTCCTGGAATGATAGGAGGCCTGTTAGACAAGAATTTATGGGAAAACGGCTTTTGACCATATGTGTCAGCATCCAATCATCATAAGGAGCAGCATCCCACCTAATCACCTCCAATAGGAATTCAAATTCTAAAGTCTGGAAGATCGGGTCACACTGATCGGGTGGATACAATGAAAGCTATATTATCAATTTCTATGCCTCCACCCCTTTGGTTAATCAACCTCTCAAACCTGTATATGGTTTCAACTGCTGTGCCATTATTTGGAAAAGCCCTTTCCATCAGCAATAGCTAATTTTTCAGCAGTGGTTGTAGACCTCTCTTCCAGGTGCTGAAAATTTCATCCAGGGTCTTTGTAATGCCTGACAATGCCAAATCTTCTACTAAGATTGGACGTCTATAATTCGTAAGTGTCTCTTCCTCCATCATGCTAAAAATTTGCCATTTAATATGACAAATAGTGAGATTGGTCTGCACACAATAAAATTTGTATGATTAGTAATCACATAGATTTTATCCCTAATTGTGCATCTAGTACTACTTATCATACCCAACTAATCTAAATGGTTCTATTTGGATCTAAACTTGCATTATTAATACCACATTTACTAATTTACTTTCTTCAATATATTTGTCATTCCTATACCAGCAACCATGCTTTGATACCAACTTAAATCTGTCACGCCCCGAGGGTATCCTAGTAGTGGTAAATAAGAAACACTTGATTACCATTACTAGTTTACCTTCCGAGAATGAAATATTTTCAATAAACAAGATCTTTTAGCTGCTTAGATAAGATAACAAATATATATAAGACATAAATTAGTAAATAACTGTCACACTAAGTTCATAATTAAAAATAAAATATTACAGGCCATATGGTTTCTATAAACTCCTACAAATACATAGCTAATGGTTCTAATAGAAGATACTTGCAACTAAAAGATAAATAGAGAAATATATACTTATTCTATACTATTCTTTAAGCTTCCGGCTCCTAATTTCTTACCGGGACCATGCTCCTGGTAGTAATGAGCCAAGGTCGTAGAGTAAACCTGAAAGGATTGTTGGAGTGCGAACTAAATCACAAGCTCAGTGAATAACAAGAAGTTATCACATAATACATACAAGCTATTTAGCAATCATATGAAATGTATCAATCAAACATATGTACAAATACAAGCCTGGATAACCCATAATCTAAATAGGATGAAGATTTGCGCCCTCCCATCGGGGTTGAAGGATCACAATCTATGGTCCACTTACCCAGGAGAGACTAAGCTTTCAGGAAACAGTAATGCTCAATTTAATTATCTCTTTGAACTTATTATGTTTTGACATGTATTTTCTACTTTAGCTTTAGAAACTCCACTAAGTGTTAGTTATTTCCATGCAATACCATAAGCGTGTCCTTCCTTTACTATTTAGTTCTTATGGTATTAACAGAACAAAGGTAATCTTGCGATTAACTAATAGCTATCTTGCTTAGCTAATCCAAGCATTACCAGACATCCAGAATACTAACACGTAGTAGACTAATACTTACTCAAATGCTATTTTATGTAAAACATGCAATGCATGTAAAATTTCCTTTATGGTACCAGTAGTTTTTAATCATTTGAAGGTAATCAAGCATTATAGACATTCAATCATGTTATAAAAGCAGTATAGTCATACATAACTCTGTTATCACTTTTATTAGAGTGACTTGGCAATCAATACAATACACAGTTTCCACAAACCATACAATACACCCAATTTATTATCTTTTATTTAAGGTTCGATTAGTTTTACAAGCACAACTAATGTAATAAGACTGAGTTACTCACCTGCTCATGTGTTCAGTCGTAGTAATCGTCAGAAAGTCCTCACCAATACCCAAGTTACCTATTGAGATGATTAATATAATTATTAATGATACAAGACTATATAACCCAACTCCTATGAATGTCTAAGTGTCCTAATGTGCTGCTGGGTTTTTCGTTCTATTATTATATTAATTCTTTGAAGATTTTATGATAATTAAGTACTAATTCACTTTTATCTCAGGTTACTTGATTTGATTTTGTTTGAGATTTAAATCTATTAATCGGGTATTCAGGAATTTTGACAATTTGGTTAATTCATTTTTTTTATTGTTAAAACTATCAATTTCCTTTTGATTACTTGATAAATTTCTCAAAAAAAAAAAAAATAGATAGCTCTATATTCACAAATTTAGACTATTTAAATTTCCATTGTTATTTAATTATTTACAATTTATTTATTTAGATAAATATTTAGTATTTACTAAACTTGTAATTTTTTATTCCTTGTAAACTAATTAAATGCAATCTTAATGACAATAACTTTTATTAATATAAAGATTTGCTAACTTAATTAAAATTACTTTCAAAATCTTCTTATTTGCCACAAATAATAATAACAATACGATTAATAATAATAATAATAATAATAAATATAATAATAATAATAAAAAATAATAATAATAATAATAATAATAATAATTCCAAAAAAGACAATAAAATTAAAATAAAGTAAAACAAATGTTTTTCACAATAACAATACTTGTAATATTAGTCTTATAATTTAATCAATACTAATTTATAAATTCTTACCATTAAAGTTAAAAATTAATAATAACATTACTAAAATATCTTTAATCTTAGCTTTTGAGTTTTTATTATAGATATTACATAAAGATTATTTAAGAAATGATAATTTCAAAAACATTATAATTTAAGAATTCTTTTAATAATATTAGGAATATTAACAATTATAGTTGTAAAACTTAATAAACTTGGATTAATTAGCAATGATGATTTATATTACTAATAATCTTCTCTTGTTAATGTTAATAGACTCATTATATATATTTAAATATCATATATTTATTAATACCGAAAAAAATTTTTCATTTTTAAATTCAAATTTTCAAAAAAAAATTGATATTATATTACTAAATGGCAATATTATTTATAATATATACAGAAAAATAATTAAATAAATAATAATAGTCCTAAAATTACTTATAACATTAATTATTATACATAATTTGATTTAATTAACCTCTTTTTTTTTTAAATGGAGCCGAGAGGTACATGGGTGGAACATGCCTCATGTTCCTCCCCGTGCTCATCAGGGAAGAACTGCTCCTTGTCTTCCCTTATAGGCTCGGTCGATTCCGATCGATTTTCGATGTTCCAAGGCCGGTTTTTCAGCTCCTATGAGTTCCTAGGACCCTAAACTATCTAAATATCACATTAAAACATCAAAATAACAACATGTTCCATGATTTTCAGATCACTAAGGTAAGACTAGGGTTTTTGAAAATCACCTTCGTCGAACCACTTCGATGAAATTCGAAGCTCCTTTTTGTGTTGGTTATGTTCCTAAATATTCAGAAGTCAGTTTCAATCCTTAGTTTTGAAAGAAAACGCATCGAATTACATCAACTCACCTTAAGTTCCTTTCAAGTGTTTTTTTTTTCGTATTATTTTTCCTCCGATTTGTACTGGGATTGTATGTGCGGTTTAATTTCTATCTCAGGCTGTTTTAGCTATTGATCACAAGTAGATTTGATCTGGAAAGTCGAAGGGGAAGTGGTGTTTGTTTGCATTCTCTTTAAGTGTCTTAATGTATGTATATATAGTAAGAAAAAGTGAGTATTTGCTGCGTATTTTCCTTCAATGTTTGATCGAATTGCCTCCACTTGCTACTGTTTCATCAGTTGTTCTCATTGTCATTAATGTAGAGTTGATTTGGCACATTTAGATTCGCTTATGGGTTGATTTTTGTTGACTTGGATTGAATTATTTGAGAAAATTCGGTTCCCTTACTTCAAGAAGATCAAAGCCCTCCATATATGTATATACGTATCCTGCAAGTGTTTATATATATTATATTATTTAGATAGTATTTAGCTAAATTTTCGGGGAGTTTAGTACATTAATCGGGTATAATTTAGCTAATATATGAGAGTTTTTACACAAAAATAATTTTAATGAGTCTTACAAAATATTTAGTTTATCAAACAATACAAATTTAAGTTTTAATTTTACATGATTATTTGTTTTTGAAATTTTATCTCCGCGATTAAGGTTTTCTAAGCTTTTTGGGTCATTTTTTTTGCTTCAAGGGCTTAAGAAAACCCTAATTGAAAATGGTATGATTCAAATATTCATTTGAAGTTTAGATCTTGAGTTATACACCAGTTTATGTTTTTGTTGTGTATTTATAATTCTAACGGTTTATCTTAAGATTGTCATTTCCCAACTATAAACATAATTGATCAATTACTTAATATCGCCTCAGATATATAAGCAAATTATTTATACATTTTAGGTTTGGATACCTACTATGAAATCTTATCAATAATGTTTATTTCTAACTAAGAATCTGAATTTTAGGGTTTAAATCCAGGTATAGGTTCATTACTTCGCATTGTTCTAGTCTCGGGTCTTTATTGAGTGCAATGGTAGTCATTTAATTTCTATATTTATACTTTCCCATTTAATCTATTTGTATGACAAGGATTCAGTTTGAAAATTTAAGTTTCCTTTAATCATATCTTGAATTATTAGTTCAAGATACGAAATCTCGTTTTTCGGTATCAGTTAGGGTCAAAGAAGTTCTTTATTCAGTTCATAGATCCTAACCCAGCCAAATTTAAATTATGGATCTAATCTTAGTTTTTTTTTTTTTTTTTTTGAATTCTAGGTTTACTAACTAGTTCTTTTTCTATTCTAGAGTCGTGTATTATCGTGAAAGTTTTCGGGTTTACAAATAGCTTGTAGGTGTTGCATAAATACATGATGCACTTGCAAAAACAAAGTTAGGAAAGTAATGTCATATACTTCTTATTTGACATTATCTAAGTAAAAGAGAAATTGAAATTTTCCAACACTCATGAATCATGCATGATATGAGTTATATACGTATATAATAGAGTCATACAAGATATAATGATAGCTAATATCTATCAAAGCTTTAATATGATGTTTTTTATGTTAGAAGTTGAATTGTGGAATGTGAAATTCGTGTAGTATTCTGTACCCTACTTGATAGACCAACCGACCTAATTGTTGAAGATAACTCTAGAAATAGATAGCTCTCGCCGAGTTAAAATGACCAAGTTATGGCCGTTTTAAGTTGGAATTTCCTCTTAGACGAATTTTGACGAATTTGATAGAATAGAATTTATAATTTCATTCAAACTTCATAAAGATACTCATCAGCGTTATTTCTTTTGATTAGGAAACTTGGGAGACGAACTAGACCTTTCCTAGGACAATTACGATTAAGTGGATTTCTACGCCATGGCAAAGTGAGTTCATTTCTTAAATAGTTATGCTCGTGTATGTGCTTGTAATCGTAGTGGCATTAGAATTAGGGAAAGATAAAATTGAGATGAGTTGTCATCTAATCTTGGTTGAATGAATGTTAAGTAGATAGAGACGAGACTTGTTGTAAAAATATTGTATGAGCTAGTATAGACTTGAATTGTCTGAAATTCTCTATGATCGCTCTTAACCTATATAATTAACATGCCATGATTATATGAATAAACTGTACATGCATATCACGTAGTGAGTCACATTGCATTAGCTGATATACCTTTTGTGGGACAAAAGTATATTAGCGAAAGGCGTGGAGGCCTGTATTAACATTAAGGATGTGAGATCGCTTAAGTTAATGGAAGTGGGTGGGCACTTAAAACTACCACAATGAAACAACATAGGTTGTATAACTAAGAAAAGAGATCAGGATTATGGTTGCATGACTTATGGATCACCCAACCCCAAATGAAGGGCATTAATCCATTCACATATGGCTCCCGAAAAGTCATATGCTTGTATGCTATTTGCTTGTGCATTTAATTGTTGTTAATAACTTGTCTGTTACATACTGTTGTTGAGTACCAAATATTTGGAAATGAATCTCACTAAGCTCGTAAGCTTACACCTCAATAGTTTCTTGTTGTATGAATATTTATGGCTATCTCCAAGAAGATGCTTTCTCAGTACAACTTTTGGACTCTAAGGAACTTTTTGATGAAGTTGGGACCTAGGCGTAGGCTTAGACTTCTATTTGAATATCCTAAATTGGTATTTGGTGGATGTTGTAAGAGACTTTTGAGAGTTTAAGAACTCTTACGGGGTATGCCTCTTAGATCATGTAATGGATTAAAACTAGATATAACTTTAATGATTCACATTCTTGTTGCTATGTATGTCTGTTCTAGATTTTTCGATAATGTAAGAAAACCCTAAGAACCGGAAATCAAATCGAAACCCTAAAGTTAACCTAGTTCTATGTTTAGTCTAGTGAATCTGGATCCGGCAATCCATGTTCTTAAACCCTAGACAACAAAATTAAGATAATTGTGGAATATGATTCGTAATAATATATGAAAGCTTAAAAATATCAATTCATAATTTTCTAGTGTCTTCTGATCCGAACGGGATCAGTTTTCAAAAACGTGCCAATGTACCGGATAGTGAAATATTCTGACAACACCAATAGACTTGTAAAAATACAAGGATTTCAAAAATATCAGTTTTAGAATTTTTCGGTAACTAAAAATATCAGATATAAGCTTATTTACGCGTATTTTCTTTACTACCGTATAAATACCCCTTTCCTTCTTTATTCTTCACACAATTCATTTCCTACTAAAACTCTACCAAAATACTCCATAAAATCCTTTCTCAAATCTCTTTCAGTTCTCTATTTTCTCCATAAAACCAATTCCCCATATTACTAAAAACCATTCATTTCTCTTCAACAAACACATAAACCTTAGGTAAAAATTTATCTTATTCACTCATCATGTTCATTTAACTTAACATGAGCTTAGTGTATGTTTCTTAAAGAAGCAACAATATGTCATTTTTTTTGTTAATGTCTTCTATTATGTTGTTATTATGTTGTTGTTATTATTGCTATTATTTGTTCTAATCTAACTTCTATATAGTATTATGTATATTATGTATATATATTTCTTTACAGCATATAAGCTCACTTGTTATTTATTTAACTTTATGGTTTGCAATTTATTTATTTATTTCATGCTATTATTAAGACTAGTCTTTCTAGTCTTAGACTTGTCCATATCAAGTCAAAATAATTTTTTTTCTTTTCTTTTCCTTTCTTTTTGGGACTAGTCTATTCTTAGTCCCGAGATACCTTGATAAAGCTAAAGTTTCCAATACTTGACTTTACTTTTATTTTATTATATTTATCTTATTATGTTGTTTTATTATATTTCTCATAGTTACATATTCTCATTCATGCATGAACATGTTGTTATTGTCTCAACCATAATGAAAATGAGTTTTCTTAAGTAATAAAAATAAGAACTCTCTTTAAAATAAATTTTGTCACATAAGAAATTATTTTTCCATAAAGACTTAAAGTTTTATCTTAACAAATATTTTCTGAAGTTAGATAAGTCTAGCTCAAGTTTTAGTAATAATATATATGGGATTTATCAATGAATACAAAAAATAAAGTTATCACAAACTCTCTTTTCAAACCAATGAAATAAGAAAATTCTTTAAACTTAATTCTATGTTTAAGCCAAAAGTTTTCTTAAACTCATATGTAAAGTTTTCATCAACATACTAAGGTTTAGATAAGTTTTACAAAATTATCAAAGAATAACCTTTCTAAGGATGAGCTTTACTTAGGAAATTAAAATAATAAATAACTTATAAGCTCATTGATATTATTAAAGTGATTTAATTTTAGAAAAACTTTAGAACACACAACCAAGAAATATTTAAAAAAACTACACTTTTCAACCACTAGAAATAAAGTTATGGGAATCTTAAAAGATTAAAATTACTTTTTGAAAATTCAATTATTGTCAAAATTAAGAAATGGAGTTAAAAGAAAGAAATACTCACTTATAAATTTTTCCAAAAAGGAGATTTTCAAGTTTTAGTTTTTCTCACTTTTAAGACACATTGTTTTGCAAAATCATTGTTGAGACAACACCACTAAATTCATGCATATAGTTTGAGTCTATATATGTATATTTAAAGGATTTTTTAACCATACAACATATCTATATTTTTGTACAAGAGCCCTTGAATGATGAAAAGTTTGAAAACTTGAGTTTTGAAATCTGAAAATTTCATATCAATTCTGTATGTTACTATTTCGAGACCCAAATAACTTCTTTTGATAAAAATAACCTTAGAAATAGATATATCTTTTCAAGTAGGTAGAAATCGATACATAATATGCGAAATTCCGAGTTAAAATGAGTAAGTTATGGCCATTTTAAGTTCGGATTTCCATTCATGCGAATTTTGACGAATTTAATAAGATAAAATTAGAGATTTTGAGTAGATCTTGGATGAAATACTCACTTCAGGTATTTCTTTTATTTAGGTATCGAGAACCAAGATCTTCTCTTCCCTGAGGATTACTTCGACTCATAGAAGACCGTTATGGACGAATGAGTTTCCTTTACGTTTATGTATTTGCACATGTGCTTGTAGAATATAGCACTAGATGTTAGGAAAAGATAAAATTGATATGCATGTGGGATATCATGGGAATTATGTATGTGAATTGTTATGTGCGATCAATGAATGATAAGTATATCGGAACTCGATTTGTGATTGATATAATTGTTTCTATGTATGTATTGCTATGTGTGCAATTATTGCTTGATCGCTTTAAATGATTTAACATCATATCAGAATCCCCATATAATAAATTGCTCATGCATATCACTTAGAATATCATTTTGAAATTTTGCTACTACTCCTCAGCATAGGGATAGGAAAGGTAAGCTATCTAGCCACATCTTGAGATTTTATGACGTTCGGGGAATACGGCCTCAAGTTGTAGCCGATCCGGATCGATCGCTTTGGGTAAGGAAAGCCCGGGGACTAGTAGTATGGTTTGTTGGAACCCCAAGACGCGTGCAACTTTAAGAGGTCGTTTGGGGCCCAGTTCAAATCATTCCCTAACCACCGATGGAGGGTAACTCCATCACACATACGAAACCGGATAGTCGTATGTACTATTTGATTATATGGTTGTTGCATTTCATATGCTTGATTAATAAACTTGGTTGATTGCTTGTTATGAGTACTTTTGTGTAAGGAATATCTCACTAAGCTAGTTATGCTTATGCCCCTATAGACTTTTGATATTGTAGGATCGTTATTTTGCACCCGAGACCATCTTGATCACCCGAAGAGAATATTTTATTTTGGGAAGCTTTTGGAGGAACTCTGTTTTGAAGTCTTAGAGTAGATTTCTTCTAAAATATTCTAGCTTTAATTATTTATCTTAATAAGACCATGTTGTTATGGAAATTATCTAGGAAATGCCCCATAGAAGTTGTAAGACTTTTTATTTCAATGAAATATATGAAGTGTTATTTTGCATGTTCTATGCTAATATCTTAAAATGCATTACTTCACCGGTCTCCCTTTGATGTGAATGTACGCCTTGTACCGATATAGAAGCTTTCGAGAGACGGAGATAGTCATTCTTAAGTTTTAATATTGCGTAAGGTGGGCTGTCACTTTTAGGGTACCCGTTGGGGCGTGATAATGTCTTCTTAAACTATTTCGAACCAAAGTATGATCCTTATATGTTGAACGTGAGCCTTACACCTGATGTTCAAACTCACGGAGAGACTAAGGTTATCTTACTTGAGTTTAAATATCGAGAGTGGCGGACTGTCGCGTTTAGAGTACCTTTTGGGGCGTGACAATCTTTGCTGTTTTCATTCCAATTCTTGATTAAATCACTTTGTTTTCTCCTTTCCCGTTCAAAGGTGCTACAAATTAGCAAATAAACAATGATAGTGCAAACTTATGGGAAATTCATACAATGGTAAATCAAATTAGACACAAATTCACATGATATGAATAGAGTAAGTAACACTTATCACTTATCCTTTATTATGATTTAATATCTTTAATAGAAATTTTTTTTCCTTTTAGTTTGCTTCCTTTTTTTTTGCATATTTTGGGTCTTTGATATAGATTGTTTCTCTTATGACAAGGTTAAAAAAAAAAAATAGTTATCATTGGTATTAAAGAATTTGAGCCATCTTGCTCTTTATTTTTCCTAAATTTTTGAATTAGGATGTCAATATACTAGGTATTCATAGAACTAATACATAATTGAGGATCGCTTTCCGGTAATCGTGCACGAATCAATAAATTGTGATAGAACGTTCATTATCCCATTGTGTTAGTTGGTATCGATTTAATCTATCAATGGACAATGTTGGAACCATCATGGCTCAAATTCCATTACGATGATGTGGTGGATGATAATGGCAAAATAGCAATTGGATGAGCACGTTATGACCGAGCTAGAATGTCATATGTAGCTTTTCAAAAAGAATAGTTGTAGCATCTTTATTAGAAGCTGAAGCTTTTAGCATTTCAAAGGTCTCACACATGAATGAAATTCACTATTTTATGCACTTAATTATTGAATCTAATTTCTTACTTGTTGTTCAAATTTTAAAATGTGCTAATAATAATTTGTATACTTTATCAAGTATCTTACCTATCTATAGGGATAAGTTTAGTTGACTTCAAGAGGTATAGATTAATTTTCTCCAAAGGAGACTAATTTTGTAGCAGATAGTCTAGTAAAGGTAAGTTTGAGCTCTAATCCTTTAGCAACTACTATAGAAATGCTAAGGAATTCAGATAGGTGGTTGGTAATCATTGAGTTAAAAACATTTAAGAACTCATACTTGAAGTTTCCAAAAATTTATATGAGAAGCGAATAAGTTATATTCAACTTTAGTCGCATCTACCAACATTAAGTAAGTGCACCTACCAAAGTAGCATAGAAAAATATTAAGTCATATTCAATGGATTGCTGTAATCTACCATATTCACTTTTCATCTACTATCTAGTAAAAGAAAATCAACATAGCATAATAAAAGCAGAAATTATACTAGGGTTAATGAATATACATATATTTTCAGGGAAAATATAAGATAAGCTTGTTAGTGTAAGAAGAAGCCTTAGGGATTGTTTCACCAAGTCCTTATCATTTGATTTTTCAGCAAGCTCATAAAGTTATTGTAAGCCTTCGTTTTCTTAGTAACCTGAACTCGGTTTCGGAGATTGGAACCGGGAATCGAAACCCTAAAAGAATACCCTAAGACTAGTTAGACCTAAGTTTGGCAATCCCGATAATGAAACCTCGGAATAATAAAAATGAGTTAGCTCTAGAATATAGCCCTAAATAATTTATCAAAACATAAAAAGATCAGATTTTAGAGAAATTCATTCATTTCAAACCTGATCAGGATCTGTTCTGGAAAATCGATCCACCGAACTCGAAATAGAAAATTATTATATAGGACTCTTTCGAACCGAAATTTAATAAGGAATTCAAAATATAATTTTAAGAATTTTTCGGTTTATAAAAATTACGGTTGTAGCCTTTTATCGTTTTTTATTACTACCGGTAATTTCATTATCTAATATACTTTTTTATTTCTATCACACTATTCACTAAATACAATCGCCCATACCCTATTATTATATCCTTACAACCTTACATCATTTCCTTACAAATTTACTTTTTCAATATATTTATTACTTAAATTACTTATTTAACTTGAATTTTATTACACAAAACAAATCACACAACTCTCTCTCTCCCCCCTCTCCAAATCCGGCGCCCTGCCCTATACATGCCTTCAATTTGTTTTATTTATTTCTATTAAATAATCACACAAAACCCTAATCTGTTTTCCTATATAAACACCTTTATACATTTACACTTTCATTTTCTCTCTTTCTTCACAAAACAATAGACTTTTGAAATAAAATTTTCTTTCCCTCTCTTCCTCTCTTGTGCCATGACGCCCTCCCTCCCATACACACACTCACACACACACACACACACACGCACACACACACTTTTTCTTCAAGTTATCTTGTTCTAAAACACTAAATAGGTAATAGATCTTAACTCTACCACAATAAAACATGTAATAGTAAGATCATACATGTGTGGTTCCACCAAAAATCCCCATGAGCTTTATGCTAGGGATGTGGAAACACCAAAGCATGATATTCTTGCCATCACAATGTATGGATTTTGTTATTTGAGTTGTTTTGCTATTATTTTGCTCTATTATTTCTTTAGGTTATTCTTATGGATATCTTGTACATGTATTCTTTCTTTAACCTCATCTATTATGTTTATATTGCATTTGCATCCATGACATGAATAATATAGTAGATCTATTTGTTTAGAGTACATAAATGTCTTAGATTTTTGTCTCATGTACATAAAAGACTAGTAGTAGCTTGATAATAAAGAGAATATATTAAAAAGTTCAAGATCTATTTTTGTTTCAACAAAAATGATTTTTGAAAATTCGGATGGAAAAAGAAACCTATTTAGAAAACCTATTTTCCAACTTCAAAATGAAGTTTTTACATTAAATATGAAGAACTTAGGGGATAGGTATTATAAAGGATTGATTTTTATAAGTTGAGCTTAGTTTCACTAAGAGAAATTTTCAAAAAAGAAAAGGGTTATAAAGGATAGATTAGAACTTGTTTCAATCCCAATAAGAACTTAAAATTCGTAACTCGGGTGAAATACTAAGTAAACACCTATTTTCCAACCCCAAAACAAGAGTTTTATGAATGAAATGGAAGCCTTAGAGTAGGTTTGGTTAGGAATTAATTTTAGAAAGATGAGATGAATTTTACACAAGAAATGATCTCAAACACAAGTTTCAAAATTCGGATCTAGAAATGACCCCCATTTAAACACCTATTTCCAAATGCCAAAATGAGGATTTTAATAGAAAAATAGAAGTCTTAGGGAATAGATGTAATAAAGACTTGGTTTTGATAAGAGTAAATGGATTTTATCAAAGTATAATCTTGGAACAAAGGAAATGTTTCAAAACATGGATCAAACAATATTCTTTTTCTTTAAAAAATTTTGTAAAATTCGTAACTAGGCAAAACCCTTATTTCAACATCTATTTTTCGACTCCTAAATGAAGAATTTTATTAAGATAATGAAGGTATTAGACATATAGGTCATCAAGACCTTATCTTAGTAAAAATATGGATGATTTTCAAAGAAATAAAGCTAGTTTTTCTCAACCAAGTGTTCTTGATGTTGTTGCAAAGTAAAAGTTTTTCAAAAAATTATTTTTAACCAAAAATCATTAAGGATATACATATAGATAGCTCATATCGTGTCATTAATGATAATAACTTGTAGATATTGCATGCACATATAATATACTTGATAGAAATAATGTAAATTTCACAAAACAATTTCAGAGATGCGATTTTTAGCTACTGATCAGTTCTGATCCAACCTTTCCAAGACCTAAAGTTTTCAAAACTTAGTAATAACATCATAAATAGATAGATCTTTAGAAGTAGACAGAAATTGATAGCTTATTTGCGAAATTCTGAGTTAAAATGACCAAATTATGGCCGTTTTAAATTAGGATTTCCATCTATCACGAAAATTACGAACTTAAGAGTTTTTATTTTATAAGTTGGAATTAGTTATGGTTTGAAATACTCATTTGGGTATTTCTTTCATTTAGGTGACCTTGAATCGAAAGAATTCTTGTCTCCAGATTGCTACTACTAGAGACCGGTGTCCATGGCCGAGTGAGTTCACTTTCTTTAAATTATATCTTATGATTGTGCTTGTAATAATAATGGCATTAGAATTAGGACAAGATAAAATTGGAATGTGCATGTGAATTTTTCTTGGTTGAATTGATGATAAGAATATTGAAATAGGAATTGTTATAAAAATGTGTATGATTTAGTATTGAATTGAAGTGTCTGAAATCTCTATGATCGTCTATAATTCACTTAAATAATATGCCATAACCATATAACTAAATTGTCCATGCATAACATATATTGAGTTACATTACATTTGTTATTATACCTTTGTGGGAAAAATGCATAATAGCTAGCAACGGGTGGCCTGAAAAACTCGGTTATTGGCGCGGGATCGCCTGAATTAAATGGAAGTGGAGTAGGCACTGGAATCAACTACATAATTAACGAGTGGGTGGGTACCTGAAACAACCACTAAATAAATGAGAAAAATCAAAATCTATGGCCGTATCAGCCTGAAACACCTAACCCTGAATAAAGAGCGTAAATCCATTCAAGATAGGACTCTTGGAAAGTCTTATGTATTGTATACTCACGTGCTTGTGCATTTCATATGATTGGTTAATATAACTTGTTTGCCTCACTGTTGGATTGAGTATTTAATTTTGGAAGTGAAGCTCACGAAGTTAGCGTAGCTTATACCCTTATAGCTTCTTTTTGATGCAGTTCCCGTACATATGGTCGCATCCCGACTTAGCCAAATCAGGCAATGGGAAGTTAGGAGTTTTTCTTAGAAGTTTATGATTAACTTTGTATAGAATTTCATAGGAGACCTTAAATGTTCGGGTTGTTAACAAAAACTAATATTTGGACTTATTATTTTGCGGAGGAATGCCCTTTAGTATTTTGTATACGATCCTAAGATATCTGTGGTATATGTTTTTATGCTTATTCTATCAAGTTGAACTAATTATCTCCAACTGCATATGTATTCTATTGTCGTAACGGAATGCCTTGCATCCAATACAAGAATTTTGAATGACTAAGGTAGTGATTCCTAAGTCTTGTTTATCATGCGGTGGACTGTTACATTTAGGGTACCCTTTGGGGCGTGACAGTTGTTCACTGGTACATTTATATTATCAAATTCACTAGGATAAGTTAAAGCCTCTCTTAAGGTCAGTAACTCTAGATCTAAAGCAAACCATCGAAATCTCTTCATAAGTTATTAACAATCTATATCTGCATAAAGTTTAAGAATTATTTGTTTTAAAACCAACCTAATGAATTTTAAAGACAATTGACAAAAAGTTTCATCATCCTTCTCTTAAGGTGATTATGAGCAACTCAATTAGTAGCCCAGATCTATTCAAAAGAATGATCTCTCAAGCTATTAGCTGAAATCAAACATGAATCTAAAAGGTGCACTGCTCATTTAGATCCACAATGTTAAGTCTTTACTACTAATTATAAATATCAAGTGATATTTGTTAAAATACTTTGAAATCACATAAATCAGGTCTTGAATTCACAAAACCTATGTTAAATGATTATTTCTCCATGGATGTGAACATTAAGCATAAATTCTAAAGAAATAATATTGAATTAAAGATGAAATTACAAATTAAGCACAGAGTCTTGCAAAAATAAACGTCAACTTTACAATGAATTTAGCCACAAAACTTTAAGATTTCTCAACAAGAATAAATAGTTCTTTTGCCTAAGAAGTCTCTCTTTATTCTATGTTAGAAATTTGTTATATATTGATACTGGACATATTCTATAATCTTCTACATATTGCATGACTGTGCACATTTACTTATAGGAACAGACACAGAAATCATAACGATTTTATTTGCTGATGTGGTATATTCTTTTTAACCAAATTCATTATTTATTTTCACACGCGCGTCTTGGACGCTAGCTCATAGGGTCACTTTTCATGGGGTAAGATCGAGTGCTCGATTATTGCTTGAATGTTAAGGCTCGATCTAAGTTGTGGTATTCTACTAAAAAGCTCGAGTTCTTGTCCAAGTTCAATTGTAGATAACATTGAGTTCATCGATGGCTCGAATGTTGGGCTTGACAGGACTTGCTCATTGACGTGTGAAGTGCTGATGTCTCAGAGCTAATTGCGGCTTGTGTCGAGGGCTTCACTTAGGTTTTGCCCTTGTTTTGGCTTGTTCTTTTGCTTTCAATGGGTCTTTTGCAGACCTCGACTAAGTTCTATTGGGTACTGTTGTTGTTGTTTTGCTCCAATTTGGTTCAAATCACTTGATTTCTTGTTCTTATGATCTTAGAAGTTGGAAAAACAATATTTAAGCAAGAAAAGTGTAGATTTTTTCGTAGGAATTATTAAAAATGGATCAAATCAAGCTTAAATTCCTATAAATGGAATAGAGTAAACCAGACTTATCAACAGGATCTGCTTATTGAATAATAATGGTTGTAATTTGCAATGTTATTCATAATGTTTAAAATCCAAAGAAGGATAATTTGTTGTCTATGTTTTGTACTTTGGACATTGTTTGATTAGTTAATGGTTTATCATGTTAGAGAATTGATTGGTTGGAATGTCTACCTATTTATTAGAGCTATTTGTAATTTATGGAGTTCATCAAAATGTAGAGATTATTTGAAAATTTCAAAGAACTTCGAATCAAAATTTAGAAAGCCATTTACTTTTTTTCCATAACCTATTCATGTTTTCTCCTTGATTTAATTTTTATTATTCATAGTGTAACACCCGTAATAAGATGATGATGACGATGACGACGATGATGATATGGAAATTAATTTTTTTTAAAGGGAAAAAATATTATAACCTCTATGTCCCTTTATTTTTCATTAAAAGAAAAGAACCCCTCATTCTCTTTAGAGGAAAAACCTAACCACTGGTTAAATGAAAAGAACCCCTTGCTTTTTTTTGTTCAAAAGAAAACCATAGCCACCTTTGAAAAGAAAATAACTGTCAATTCTTTGTTTCTTTTGCTTAGCCAATTTTGTGACTCTTCTATGCTTTCCTTCTCTTAAAAAGGTATTACTTTTAACCCATGATGTTAATTTATATATCTATGGTTTTAGGTTTTTGGTCTATATATTTGGCAAATAATAGATTCCAAATTACAATGATTTCATGATATAGTTATTGAAAAAGAGTGAACAATTTATAGATTTGGAGAGTACAAAGGATATTTTGTTTGATAAAATTTTGGTTCAAATTGCTAGAACAAAAATTTGTAGACTAAAATAAAACAAAGATATTTTATATTTAAAATTTGTTATTTAATAGGCAAATTACATATCACTTGAAATCTTGGGTGTCTTGTTTGATACATTTCAAACTGTTTGTAAATCAAAATTTCATGTTGAAAGAAGAGCTAAAATCAAAGATGTAGTTTTTTTTGGAAGTTCTCCATAACCTGCCTACATAACTAGTGTACAAGATCATGTAGAACTTTCTTATTTTTCTGAGGTTGCAAGCAACTCACATAGCTTGTGTTCAAAGTTACATAGAATAATGGTTTGTGCATTTCCCCGTACACGAGCAACCTACACAACTTGTGTTAGGAAGTTGTGTAGTGTAGGATTTTCATATTATAATTAAATCTCATAATATCTTTAGAGATATTGATTTTATGAATTATAAATTATTTTAGGCCACAGAGATAGAATAAAGGATCAAGTGGGATCTTTAGATAGGTAGACTATAATTTAACAATGAGGAAAGTTTAGTTAATTATATTTATAAATAAATAAGTATATATACATATATATATATATACATGTGAGTATGTCTGTATGTTGTTTGTTTGTTTAAAGCTTTAATTGTTGTGTGGTAAATGGAAATTGCTAGTTAAATGCTATGTGATTTGTTGCACTCTAAGTATTTCTAGTATTCTATGTTGTGCATCAATAAGCCTGGAGATGTGATTCAATTGAGTATTGATTACTGAATGTCATTATTTAATTGTGGATTGATGCTAATGGTTTGAATTATTATTGTAGAGAAGCGAGTTGAATTAACAGCTTACCTAAGACCAAGTTTATCTAATGATTGTTTAGATGCGATGAAAAATAAAAAAAGAAATGAGATGTGATATGTGATTTGCTAGGCACATCTATGTAAAGATGCTAACGTATTTCAAGTAGGAAGGAATATCCTGTGTTGTGTTAGAAAGTGGGAAGGTGTTGGTGTCACGCCTCAAAGGGTACCAAAACGCGACAGTCCACCACACTCGATATTTAAACTTAAGTATGACAACCTTAGTCATCCCATAAGTTTACATACCGGATGTCAGGTATACTTACACAACTTTGGATCACACCTTGAATCGAATAGTCTTAAGGAGACATACACTAGCATTAAGAATGAAAATCACAACAAGATAAATAAGTTAAGTCTTTACAAAAGTCAAGAAGGCATACACCCACCAAAATAATAACAGAAGTCTATCTAGTCTAAAACCATATTACAAACGTTAAGGTTTATGTTAAAGAGATTTTCCTAGAAGTCCATGCCTCTAACTAGGTCCTGACTTCTTGAAAAGCTCCTTCATTCAAAAGATAAACCTATGAAAAGTGTTCTCTCGGAACAACCAAAAATAGGAATACCACAACAAAACTATCGGGGTGTAAGCTAATAAGCTTAGTGAGATTCATTCCCAAATATTTAATACTCAACAACAGTATATAACAGACAAGTTATTAGCAGCATATGAAATGCATAAGCAAATGATCATACAAGCATATGACTTTTTGGAGCCATATGTGAATGGATTTCGCCCTTCATTCGGAGTTAAGATGGTCTATAAGACATGCAACCATAAATTTCAATTTTGAGTGGGGTGTCCATAAGTCATGCAACCATCATCCGAGCTCTTTCTCTTAGTTATACAACTTCTGTTGTTTTATTGTTGTAGTTTTATGTGCCTACTCCACATCCGTTAACTTAAGCGATCTCACATCCTTAATGTTAACATAGGCTTCCTCGCCTTCCGCTAATATACTTTTGTCCCACCAAAGGTATATTAGCTAATGCAATGTGACTCACTACGTGATATGTATGTACAATTTATTCATATAATCGTGGCATATTAATTATGTAGATTAAATGCGATCATCGAGAATTTCAGACAATCCAACTCTATACTAGCTCACACAATGATACTTACAACAAGTCTCGTCTCGATATACTTATTATTCATTCAACCAAGATTAAATCACAACTCATCATAGTTTTATCTTTTCCTAATTCTAATGCCACTACGATTACAAGCACATACATGAGCACAACTATTTAAGAAATGAACTCACTCGGCCATGGAAGAAATCCACTAGTCGTAGTAGTCTTCGAGGAGTGGAAATCCATCCTTCAATTCACCTAAGTACAAGGAATAACCGAAATGAGTATTTCTTATAAAGTTCTAATAACTTAACAATTCTAACTACTAAGTTCATCAATTCTCGCATAAGCTAAAGTCCTAACTCTAAATGACCATATCTAACTCATTTTAACTCGGAATTAAGCATATAATATACCGATTCCTATCTACTTCAAAAGATCTATCCATTCCTAATATTATTTCCAAGTTTCGAAAATGTTCAGGTCATGAAATAAGCTGATCAGTTTTGATTGGTTGAAGACTCCAATTCCAAAAAATAGTTTTGTGAATGTTTGTGATGTTTCTAGCATATAGATTAACTACACATGCAAATATGATTTCCTATCATGAATGAATGATATGAACTTGATGCATGCATGCTATTGACATTATTTACAAAAAGGAAATTTAAGAAACTTTTTATTTTAAAACTCATGACTATATACTTTCAAGAAATCTAGTTTCCTAACTTTGACCATCCCCTTTGTTTTGGATTTATTTTCTTAAGAAAATCACGTTATCCTTGTTCAAATTGAGTTTTCATTATACCTATTACCCAAGCCTTCATTTCTACATAAAAACTTGCATTTTACACTTTGCAAATATGTTTTCAAATAGGATTTATCCAAAAATCCGAATTTCTTGAACTTAAATTTTTGAATGATTCTTTTGGGAAAAACTTGTTTAATGCATTAAAACTTAAGACTTTAAGATACCTATTACTTAAGGACTCCATTTAATACATAAAACTTCTATTTCGAGCTTAGATGATAGGTTTTCTTATGGCCTACATTCACAATTACGAATTTCATATGTTGACTACTAACTCAAATTTTCCATCTAGATTCCACTTCTTGTTTTATACATAATTCTCATCAAAACTCATTTCAACTTATAAAAACCACTACTTAAGGATACCTATTATCTATATCATTCATTTTTCACATAAAACATGGGTTTTAAAGTTGATAAAAGGGTTTTCAAAAACCATACAAATTTGTCTTTGAACATTTCAAACAAAAACTTTTCCTTTGTAAGTTCCTTGTTTTATTTGGCTAAGGATCTACCAACTACAACATCTATATACACAAACAAAGCCTTCATGAGCATTAATGCATGAAAACATAAATCATTCATAAGATCATAAATGTCAAGCACGGTATAAGCATCTAAAAGCTAGATCTATTACTTATAATGTATGAAATGGAGTTTAAGAGCATGAACATGGGTTTTTATGCTAGATCTCTACTTTACCCTACTTTTACATGCATAAACATGAAAATATTTCAACAAAAAATTAATCAAACACAAGATCTACTCTTGTGATGACTTGATATTCATGTAGTAGCATTTTCTTGTCCCTAGCAAGTGCTCATGGGGACTTAAAGTGAAAACACTCATGAATAATCTTGCCATTACAAGATTAAATGGTGAAATAGATGAGAAATGGAGAAGAAATGAAGCTTGTGTAAGTGTGTGTGATGGGGTGGGAAGTCACGGTAAGAAGGAGGAAGAAGAGAGAGTTTTGTGAGCTTTTGGAACAAATGAAATAAAATGAACGAGAGAGAAAATAAAAGACTATTTATATTAAATGAAATTAGGGTTTGTTTGTATTATAAAAAGAACATAAAATAAAACAAATTGGAGTCAAATAGGGGAAGGGGGCGCCGGTTCAAGAGTGAAGAAGAGAGGGAGAGAGTTTGATTTTATTTGTTTTGTAATTTATGTAATAATATATGTTAAATGATAATAATTCTTAAGAGACAAACTTTTCTTGGAAAGGGAAATATAATGGAGTGTTTGTAAGGTTGTAAGACTAGGGTATGGGTTGTGTGTGTAGTAGGTTGTACTTGTGAATAGTAATAAATAGTAGACAAGACATTTACTTTACCGTATAAAGAAAATACGGAAAAAAGGCTATAACTGTAATTTTTATAACCCAAAAATTATAAAACGTATATTTTTGAAATCCTTTAAAATTTCGGTTCTAAAGAGTATTCCAGAATATTTTTCTGAGTTTCTAGTTTCGGGCTCGTTTTCCATAATGGAGCTCGGAAAGCCCGAATAGAAAATTTTTCAAAATCAAAACTTTTATGGTTTGAAATATACTTTAAAACAATAATCCACATTAAATTATTCTATGAGGTTCTTTTAAATTGAAATCGAAGAAAAGCAGGATCTAGGGTTCCTAGGTCGCTCATACTAATCCTATTTAGGGTTTCGGTTTCGATTTCCGAAGTTTACTCGATTACTAAGAAAACCGGGGTTTACAGTTGGGATACCTAGTTATAGGGCTATCTTGTGTTGATTATGAGAAACAAAATTGATACTGTGATTATGATTAAGAAAGCTGGCAAAACTATTGAATATATCTAGTAGGCTAAGAATGACCCAATAATTAATTAATTATAAGTAGTAATCTCTTTTATAATTATTGATATGTATTGATTGGAAGATTCTGTGTTTAATAATTGAATGTCCTCTTATTAATAAGATGTGTGATATACATATGTGTGTGTGTGTAATTAGCTATCTTATTGAGTAGCCAACTCATCCCTTTCCATCTTTTCTTTTTAGGATATAGAATGTTATGATTTTCCCCTTTTTGAAAGTGAGCTCACTTGTTAAATCGATTAGGTAGGTTAGTTGCATCATGTCAAGCTAGGAGCTTTATATATATGTATATATTTATTAGGAACAACTTAAACCTGAGCAAAACTTATTCAAATTTAATAATGAACATTTACTTTACTTTTATAATTTTGTATAAGCTGAACATTATTTTTTATTGTTATTATAGTTGGACATTAAATCCTAAATTTAGTAAAGTATTTGACTATTTAATCTTTAATCATTTAATTAAAGCAAGTAAAATTTATTACCAATTTTGTTATATTTTCGGTGTGGCGATTACATTAAGTGGTATTAGAGAAGGGTTTACATTCCTAGGTTAACCATTACATGAGTATAATAGTTGCATTGATTAATGTAGGATGGCTTCTCATGATGCACATGCTCACCTAGTAACTGGTGAGGAAGAGTGGGTACAGTCAGTATAAGGGTTAGTTGTGCTTACTAATGCGAGTGAAGTAGAAGTAGATTAGAAGAATGTTGGTGCAGTAGGTCTAGCTCCTCCTGGTGGCATTCCTGCAACTGGATTACCACATGAGTTTGCACAAATTCTTTAGATGGCACCTTAGGCTCAAGCATAAGCTTAAGTGCAGTTTTTAGCATAAGTACATGAACCAACACAAGCAACATCTGTAATTGATCATAACTATAAGAATATCAAAAAGATGGGAGCCATAGAGTTCGAGGTGCTTTAGACCTAAAAGTTCCCTAGAGGTGGTAAGAAAAGACTGAGGATGTCAAGAATTTGGTGAATTACATCCAAGAAGACCGACTTAAATATTTCATTTCTTTGTTTACTAGTAATGCATAAACTTAATAGAGGTTAGTGAAGAGAGCATATGAGCTTAGAAAGTTACTTAGGTAGAGTTTAGTGAGAGTTGAAGGACAAGTATAGACCCATGATGTATTGAGATAAGAAGAAGATGGAGTCTCTTAATTTGGTTCAGAGGGATAATTTGACAATAGTAGAGTATAAATCCAATTTGTTGCAGTATGAAATTATGCATTGGAAACATGGCTATGGAAGAAGATTAATGTCATCAATTTGATAGGGGTTGTGACCTAAGATTAGAAAAGGTCTTATGGTCGGAGTTCAAGATTTTAAAATCCTTACTAAATCTGTAGTTTAGATGAAAGAGGTAGTTGGGGATAAGAAGAGGAGAAGCAAAAGAGAAAGACAACGGATTCAAGGGAGAATCAAGCTAGTCAATCAAAAGGGAGGTAGTTATTCATTTTCAACTAGAGGGGAGTATTCAGCACGATGGTTCTACATTCAAAGGTGTTAGTGGATTGAGAGAAGTGGTTTAGTGGTTTCAGTAGGGGTTTTGGAAGACATATCTCTTTTTATTGTCCTTCTATTCAATCAGTGGAGGAGTTAGATAGAGTTTTTATAGAGGGTTAGTTTCTTCATAGTTGTTTTTCTTATGGGAGACATCATTTAAGATCATGTTAGGGGACCTAATAATGTGGCTAAGACTTGTTATGCTTACGGAGGCTGGGGACACATATTTATAGATTATCCCAATCGAGTTGTAAATTTCAATAGAGGTGAAGCTTATAGTACATAGAGTTAGAGTATTATAGGAACCAATGGCAAAGGAGCTGGAAGAGGCAAGGTAAAGGATCAGTACAGTAGTGGAGGTCACATTATTGGTGGTATTAATAGTGAGGTTGGAGCACAAGGCACTTAAGGACATACTCAAGTGAGGATTTATCACATCATTAGGAGGAAATCCCAATTTCAAGTGATGTAATATTAGGTACAGTCTCCTTATTTGATGTTGAGGCTTACGCTTTGATTCACCCTAATTCTACGCCTTCATACATATCATCAGACTTTACATCTAGGATAATAAGTGAAATAGACCTTTGGGGTATAATTTAGTGGTTCAATTGCATGTAGGATAAGGTGTGATAGTTAATAAAGTAACGAGGGAGAGGAGGATTAGGTATACAAATTTACTTGCATATCTAGTTATGATGAATTTGAGGGAGTTTAATATAATTTTAGGGATGGATTGGTTGGCATAGCATAGGTCAATGGTTGACTTTTATTCAAAAGAAGTAGTGATCAAATCCTTAGGTAAAAAAAGTAGTTTTTGCGGAGATCTGCGAGTGATTCCACTTATGTAATATCAGCTATAGAGATGAGACAATTGATGTTAGAGAGATGTAAAGCTTATTCAACTACGGTGATAGATAGTTGAGAAATTAGTTCGGGTTTGGAGGAGTTTCTAAAAGTGTTTATTGATGAATTACCAGGATTGCCACCATATAGAGAAGTAGACTTTACTATAGAGACTTTAATGGGGGTTGCTCTAATCTCTATTGTACTGTATAGAATGGCTCTGATAGAGTTACAAGAAATGAAAAAGCAATTTGAAGAACTATTGGATAAAGGATTCATCAAACTGAGTACTTCACCTTAGGGAGAACTAGTTTTGTTTGTAAAGATGAAAGATATCAGTTTGAGATTATATTGACTATAGGCAGTTGAATAAGGTGATAGTAAAGAATAAGTGCCGATTAACCAAGATAGATGACTTATTAGATTAGTTAAGGGAAGCTACAGTCTTTTCCAAGATTGATTTGAGATTTAGAGTATGTATGTTAATTTTGAGGATGAATTTTTTTAAGGGAAGGAAGAAATGTAACACCTGTAAGTTGATGTTGATGATAAGGGAATTTAATTATTTTTTGAAAGAAATATTACAACCTTTATGTCCCTTTATTTTTCATTAAAAGAAAGAACCTCTCATTATCTTTGAAGGAAAACCCTAATTACTAATTAAAAGAAAAGAACCCCTTGTTTTCTTTTAGAGAAAACCCCAGCCACCATTAGAATGAAAAGAAATTCCAATTCCTCATCTCTTCTGCTTTGCCAATTCTTTGCTCTTCTGTACTTTCTTACTCCCAAAAAGGTAATACTTTTAACATATCTATGCTTTTAAGTTTTTGGTCCTATTTGGCATAAATAGGTTCCAAATTACAGTGATTTCATGATATGGTTATTAAAAAATGGTGAAGATTTTCTAGATTTGGTGATTATAGAGGATGTTTTGTTTGATTAAATTTTGGTTCAAATTATTGGAACAAAAATTTGTAGGCTAGAATCAAACAAAGATTTTTTATATTTAAAATTGGTTGTTTAATAGGCAAAATACATGTCACTTGAAAGCTTAGGGTGTCTAGTTTCATATGTTTCAAACAATTCGTAAATCAAAATTTAGCATTGAAAGAAGTGCTAAATTTAGAGGTGTAGTTTTTTTTTTTTTTTCTTTCAAAAGTTTTATCTAAGCAGCCTGCACAGCTTATATATATGAGGTCGTATAGAACTTTCCAACCTTTCCTGACTATCTACGCAAGCAATCTACACAGCTTGTGTTTGAAGTTATATGGAACAACATCTTGTGCATTTCGTCTTACATAAGCGACCTACACAGCATGTGTTAGGAAGTTGTGTAGAAACACACACAATGTTGAATTTTCATATTTTAATTAAGTTTTATAAAGGGCAATAACTTTATTTATAGTTTATAGCATCTTTAGAGATATTGATTTTATGAAGTACAAATTATTTTAAGTTTAATTAATTATATATATAAGTATATATATGTGAGAGTGTGTGTGTATGTTGTTTGTTTGTTTAAAGGTGTAATTGTCGTGTGGGTTACATGAAACTTTACTGGTTGAATGCTACGTGATTTGCTGCACTATATAGTGTTCTAGTATTCTATGTTGTGTGACAATATGCTTAGAAATGCGATTCGAATGAGTATTGATTAATTGAATGTTATATTTAATTCTGATTGATAGACTATAACTTTTGGTATGGAATGCCCCTTTCATTTTTGTAAGACCTTTATATTTCCATATTAAGATGTTAATGTTATGATTTCATTCTTAAATTGCTAATGTACGTCTTCTTAAACAAACTTGTTTCAAAGTTGGTCCTTATGATCATGAATGTACGCTTACACCCGGTATCGAAGCTTATGGGATGACTAAGGTAGTCATACTAAGCTTTAATATTAAATGTGACGGACTATCGCGTTTAGGGTAACCTTTGGGGCATGATAATAATAGTTGCTAATAATATAGGGAAGCTTAAAAATATTAGATTCGTTAATTTCTAGTATGTTTCGAACCCGAATGGGATTAGTTCTCGAAAAGCATGCCTTAAAGCTCGAAATAGTCAAAACATTCTGATGATACCGATATATTCACAATAATACAAGGATTTCAAAAATATCAGTTTTATAATTTTTTCGTAGCTAAAATATCATATTTTGCATTTTTATGTGTATTTTCTTACTACCGGTATTTATTTGTCTATTCTACTATTCATTCTCCTATTATACACTATTCACAACTATTCATCTATCTTTACTTTTTATACCATCTATTTTTACTATCTATATACGTATTTTCTTACTTTTTACTTTTCCCATACAACTTTATTCACATCATACCTTATACATTATTATTTTTCATTACAAAAATTACAAAATAAATCAACTCCTCTCCCCTTCTCATGCAATGTGCGCCCGCACCCCCCCTCTTCTCTAATTTATTTATTTTTCAATTTATTTTATTACATCTAATTTTCAAACCAAAATTCTATAAATACCCACTTTCCCTCCACTTCTTTCACACTTCTCATTTTTCCTACCAAAACTCTATTAAAATCACTCCACAAATTCTCTCTACCAAAAATCCTCTCTAAACAATTCTTTCCAACTTTCTTTCCTCTATACATAAACTATCTTCCACATATTACTACCCACATAGTCTTACAACTATCTTTTCCTTTCTTCAATCAATACACACCTTAGGTAAAATTTTTAATATTTATTTTTCATGTCATGTAACTTAACATGACCATAATATATGCTTCCTAAACCTATAAGGTTATGTAAGTAACAATATGTTTATGTTTTGTTCTTGTTCATGCTTAAACTCCTATTATATTATTGTTATTATGTTATTATATTACTATTGCTCTAATCTAACTTTATATATATTATTATGTATATCTATATTTATATTCTTACAGCCTAAATTGCTCACTAACTTCTTACTAACATACTTTTATTAGTATTGTTCTTATTATTATGATTTTTTTTCTTTTTGGGACTAGTCTATTCTTAGTCGCGGGAAGCCTTGATGAAGCTAAGGCTCCTAATACTTGACCAGGATACCTTGATGAAGCTAAGGTTCCCAATACTTGACCTTATTATTTTGCTTATTATTGCTTCTTATATTCTTTCCTATATTATTATGTGGTATTTTCATCTTTTCCATGCCACATAATCATACGCATGCATTATTATAATGATACTATCTCAACAAAAATAAAGAGAAATTTTCTTTAATAAAGAAAAATGAAACCAACTCTTGTTATAAACCCCAATATTTTTTCATACAAATAGAAATAGATAGAAATATACAAATATAAAAAATGGATGGTTACTATTGAACTTAACAAAGACTTTAGAATAAAACTATGAGTAGTAATGAGCCTATATATAGTTTTAAACCTTAAAACAAAGCTTTCTAGGTAGTATTATCTACTACTATTAAAATTTCACAGTGGATATCAAAAACTCAAGATATAAGAATAATTTAGTTAAATTTTAATTATGATAAAGAGTACTCAATCAAATACGCTTATGGTCAGAAAACAATGATTTTTTAATAAACCGTTAAGATTAAAAATACACAATAACAACAAAAATAGATGCATAATTCATAATATAGACTCCAAATAAATATTCGGATCGCACCCTTGTTCTCATTAGGGTATTCTTAAGCTATTAGAGCTTAAAACGAAAATTGATTTATTAAGCTTAGAAAACCCTAATCGGGTGAGATAAAACTTAAAAATAATTATCGCGTAAATTTTATGTCACGTTCCGCCCCTGCAGGGTACGACAACGCGATGCCAGGGCAGACAACCACTGCTGCCCCCTAGTGGTAATGGCCGACACCACCATTGCATCTTGGTGACCCCAACCAACGCATGCCCAAAGGGTACCATGGGCACTATAGGTATTGTTACCCTCAATGAGTTGACCCCAGCTGCAGCCTTCAGGGATCAAACTCATGACCTGAGGCTTTTGCCTGCCCCAAAGGCAGCACCTCTTACCAATTGATGCAGCTCAACTGGTAAGAGGTGCTGCCTTTGGGGCAGGCAAAAGCCTTAGGTCTGGGGTTCGAATCCTAGAGTCCTGCAGACTGGATTCAACTCTGCCTAAGGGTAACAATACGTATAGTGGTACCCGTTGGGGCATGCGTTGGTTGAGGTCACCATGATGCAATGGTGGTGTCGGCCATTACCACTAGGGGGCCAATGGTGGGTTTGCCTACCTTGGCATCGCATCGCCGTCGCCTGCAGCTCAACTGGTGAAAGGTACTGCCTTCGGGGCAGGCAAAAGCCTTAGGTCTGGGATTCGAATCCTAAGGCTGCAGACTGGTTCAACTCTGCCTAAGGGTAACAATACCTATAGTGCCGTGGTACCCTTTGGGGCATGCATTGGTTGGGATCACCATGATGCAATGGTGGTGTCGGCCATTACCACTAGGGAGCCAGTGGTGGGTTTGCCTGCCCTGGCATCGCATCGCCGTTGCCTGTGGGGGCGGGGTGTGACATTTTACACTTAAAGTTTAACTTAATAATAATCTAAAAATTTTTTAGGACCCTATAAAAATACTTTTAAACAAGAACTCTCAAATAAATGATATATTTGTATCCAATTAACTTAATAAACTACCTTAAATTAAGATGATTACTCAATATAATATTATTAAATTATTATCATAATATTTCCACCTTGGATTTCGGTGCAAGTTACACAAATTGTTGGTTGTGAATTTCTAGAAAAATGAGAGCCGAATTCTTCATGGAATTTGGTCTAAATTTGCTCCAAAAAGGTCAAAGAAACACACACAAACCAATCATACAGAGCCAACCAAGAAGCTTAATAAATGCATTGAGAAAACTAGGTACATTAACCCAAGAAATGGAGAGTTCTCAAAGGAAAAAATTCTGCTGCTTTTTCTTCTTCTTTTCTCTATTTATAGTACTCATATACAAGGAGATAAAACTCATCATTTGGCACCAAACAAAGCCTTAATACTCTTGAGAGAATCTCTCCAAAGGCAACTCCAAATCAAACCAAATAAAAGACAAATAAACCTACCCAAACAATCCAAAATTTGTAGCCTAAAGATTAACACAACACAACCTCCATTAAAGCTTAACTTCCCTGTGTAAAGACTGTTTTATACGAACAAAATATATATATATATATATATATGATACTAAACATATATTATATATATTTATATATATATCAAAACAGATTTTACTAAGTAAATAAATAAATACAAATACTTAGAATAATTATGTTTAATTTTTGAGAACTTTTAATAAAAGCTATAAGGAAATATTAAGAATTAGTAGCAACTATACTGTTAAATTTTGTTTTATATAGATAAATAGATAAGAATGAAAATCGAAAAAGCTAAATTTATAAATAATGTGATATCTAAAAATAGTAAAATAATTATATGAAATAGATCAAGAGAAACATGATGAAACTAAATAGTAAGATAAAAATACTAATTATCCTTGTGTGTTAACAAAAAGAACGACATGAAAATAGTGATAATAGTAATGATAAAATATCAATATATTGAATACAACTTTTATAATTACCTAACAAATATATAAAGATCAAGACAAGCAAAATGAAAATAAAATGTAAAATAATAATTGTTCATAAGACCATTAAAGGACCAAAATAAGTAAAAGAAACAAAGCCAAATACAATAATATGACACTTAGACACTCATAAAGAATTTTAGCTGTCTGAATTTTATTCCTAATTGATGAATATTTTTTTCATCTAGGTGACTTTGATACTATAGAAGACCTTCCAGCTGATTACTACGATTAGTCACTATGAGCAGGAGAGTAACTCAGCCATATTATACTGTTTGTGCTTCTAATTAGTTGAATATGTAATGCAAAGATAATAATACGATTGTTTTAGTGTTATATTTGAAATGTTGTGATCTGATTGTATGATTATCAATCTATGATAACGAAAGTCATAATAGTGAATGTTTGATTACGGTGGTAAGCTTGTCATAGGTTGTGTATGTAATGATTGGGTATCCTAAGTCTGATTAAGAATTATTGACTTGTAATTAAAACAATCATGCATACACAAATCGTATTATTGCATGTATAGAAAGGGTGACAGCCTGGTACGTATTAATATTTTAGTTAGCTATTAATGCTTGGTTTTTCTAAAGTGTTGGTTCTTCAAAGGCTTTCTTTGTTCAATCGGTTCTACGGGAACTAAATGGCAACGAAGAACGTCGTCCGTAGTACTTAGGGAGTTTCTATGGATTGATACAGGAAATGGTTAGTCAAAACATCATTAAGCTAAAAGTGATAACCCTAAGGCGAGGAATCGTTGATTTTCCTGTAAACTTAGTCTCTCCTGGGTAGGTGGGTCATAAAGTAAATGTTCTTCAACCCTAAAAAGAGGATGTAAATCCTTTTCCTGTTTGGATTCTAGATCATCCAAGCTTGTGTCTGAGCATATGTTTGAGTGATTGCATTACATATGATTTGTTAATAAACTTGTTTGATGTGTAATATGTCTGTTTATTCACTAAGCCCAGGGTTTTGCTTACACTGCAACAGTCCTTTCAGGTTTACGCTTCGACCTTGGCTAGTTACTTCGAGGAGTGTGTCTCCTGTAAAGGTTTAGAAGCTGGATGTCTATAGTTCAAATTAGATGAGTTATTTTCTATTTTTGGAATAGCATAGCTAGTAATAGTTTATCAGTTATGTATTTGAGGATTTATGAGAAGATTACTTGGATTGTAATATTATATGATACTTTTATGGTAGTTATTTACTAATTTATGTCTTACATATATTTACCCTTTCTTATCAAAGCAACTAAAATATCTTGTGATTTGGAAAATAAGTCACTCTCCAAAGTTAATCTAGTGATAGTATTCAAGTGTGACTTGTCTACTACTACTAGGGTACCATCGGGGCATGACACTTTTAAAAATAACCTTGTTACTAAATAAAGATTTTGTCATCAAACATATAGGAAACTTTTTAAAAACTTCTTTTCAAACTCATCATTAATTTTCTTAAAAATGACAATAAAGATCATTTTATCAAAGAAATTAACTAAGGAAATAAACACTATCTTTTATGATGAGTAACATGAAATTTCTTAAAACTTAGTGTTAATAACTCCTTAATATCCAAAATTTTTCATAAAAGCTTAATTATAGGATTTTTTTCCAACTCTACAATAAAAACCAAGAATTAGACTAGTTTTCAAAGTTAAGATAAAATCAACTCACTAGTTTATAAATCTACATAGAGAAATAAAAGTTGCCAAGGTTCTAAATGATAAACTCATTTTCAAAGAAAAAAATATATGAATATGATAGGCTAAAAAAAATCGATATTATCAACAACTTAAGACAATATTTAAAGTTTTTCTTCCAAGTAAAAAAACAAATTGTATAAAACTTAAAAGGCCAAGTTGTTAGAAATAAAAATTTATCTTTAATGAAGTTAGCAAATAAAAATACAAGAAGATGACACTTATTTATAATTTTCAATCAAAACCCTTTGGAAGGAAAAATATATGTAATACAACTCAAATTATTAGAGACTATCAATAACTTAGGAAAAATTTTAGGAACTTCATCTTTATCACTAGAGGCAAAATTTGTAGAAGACCAAAGTTAAGAAAAATTAATTTATTTTAGAAAAAAATAAATAAAATAAGAATACTCATTTTAATAACACATGAATTTATGAAGTTCTTTCAAAACACATAAATAGGAAATTGTTAAAGTTCAATTTTCAAACACCATAAAACAAGTTATTTTATGAAAAAATATTTTGAGACAGCACCATTAAAATTTTGCATATAATATGAGTTTATATATATATATATTCAAAGGATTTTTCAATCCTATAAATATCTATATTTTTGCTTATGGATTTTTTTGGATAAAGAAAGGTTTGAAAAGATGTGTTTGAGGACTTGGAATTTCATAATGTTTATGTGCCCCATCGTTTCCAAAATCAAATGGATTTTTATGATAAAAATAATATTATAAATAGATAGATCTTTTCAAGTAGGTAGAAAACGATATGTAATATGCGAAATTAGGAGTTAAAATGAGCAAGTTATGGCCATTTTAAATTAAAATTTCATTCTATGTGATTTTTTATGAACATAGTGAATTAGAATTAGAAAGTTTAAGTACAAATTCTATAAAATACTCATCCTAGGTATTATTTTTGTTGAGGTGATAAGGATTACGGGATTTCCCTTCTTGAGGATACTATAACTGAGAAGATTGCGAGATAGACGGGTTTTTTCCTCTTAATTTCGTTACCTTGCTTGTGCTTATAGAATAGTGGCATTAGTATACTAAGAAAAGATAAAAATGAATGTGTATGGGGAATTCAGGGATATATATATATATATATATATATGCATGTGTGATTCTATGCTTATGTGATGAAATGAGAATTAAGAATATCGCAACTTCGAATTGTCTATTTAAGTATGTTGTCTACCTACATGTATGATTACTTATTGTTTGCTAAATTGTTTGATCACCCTTAAAAGACCTTAATAAGTTTTCGCTCAATAAAAATAAAGCGTTCACGCATAGCATCCGTCGAGTCATATTTTCGTTCGGAAAGCTGCTACTCCTACGCGTAGAGTTGGATAGGCTGTTAGCGTGCTGGAACACGAGCCATGCTCCAACCTAGAGAATCCATATTGCTCGGGGAATGCAACTCTAGGTTCGGAGCTATGCCAACTGAACGCTTTAGGTGAGGGCCTAGAGACTAGCAGTAGAAGGTCGAGAGGATCTTCATCAATAATTTAGAAAACTTCAATACGGAGAGGTAAATCCGTTCTATATATGGTTTCTGGATAACTATATATATTTGTGTAACCATGTAATTATTCCATAGCATGCATAGTATATGTGTGAAAATTAAATAAACTTGTTTGATATCACAGTGCGAATGAAAGAGAATATCTCACTAAGCTAGTTGTAAGTTTATACCCCTATAGATCTTTATTGAAACAGATATACCCGTGGCTCTATTCAAAGATCATGACATTAAGAAAATCATTTATGGATTTTAAACTCTTATGGAATGAATGGGAACATAGGATGAACTTATTTTATAATTTCCTTATATACAATGTATGCTATGTTAGTATTTTGGAGAATACTAAAAAATATATTTATATAAACTTGAAGATAATAGCGGGGGTATGCCCCTAAGAATTGTAATTAACCATATTTATGTTTTATGATAAGTATTCTCCTTGCTTTATTACTTAATTATTATCAATGTAAATTGTAAGCCTCGGAAAATTATAGTAAATAATTCTAAGATAAACTTCGAAAATAAACCCTAAAAATCACTCCGAATTAAAACCGAACTTCGATAAGCCCCTAATCCGAATGAATCCAGAAATTTCCGAATCGTGAGAAAAATAAGAATCCTTAAAAATAAAATAGGAACTCAAAATACTTCAATTCCAAAACCGCTACGCACGACAAATTCTATATTTAACTCCAACTTATAAAATCGGGGTAATATAGAGCCTAGAGAAAGTATTGAAAAGTAAATAATGATTAACCTTCGGAAATAAAACTCAATCAAAGAATTCCGAAAACGTTGAGAGATATTAAATACTTATAAAAATCAAACTTAAAATAAATTTCTCAAATCAGATATGTTATATAAACATAAAATATCAGTTTCCAAATTGGCAAAGGTATAAACCGAAAGTCAACCGAAAAACCTAAGTCCACGAAACTCCCAAGAAACCCGTAGCCTAGATCTGGCAATCCCATATTCCTAAACCAAGGAGTCGGAATAAGAGAAAAAGGTGTAGTTGGTTTGTATTAAGTATGATGCTCTAAAAGATGAGATTAACGAATTTTCAATCTAATTCCAACCGGTCAGGTACAGACTTCGAAAAGCGTGCCCCGAGATTCGAAATATTAAAAATATGTTATTAATGCCGTTAGACTCATACTTTTATAAGGATCTCTAAAATATTAGTTTTATAAATTTTGATAACTAGAATTTCCTGATTTTGCGATTTTATTTGTATTTCTTTACTACCGTAATTAGCTAGTCTTTCGGTACTATTTACTATTATTTATTACACAATTTTATTGTTCTTATAATGTATACCCAGTTTTCCTAGTAATGAATAAACTTCGAAACGGAGAACGAAACCCTAATCGGTCTAGTTCAAGCTTAGTGAGAGGAGCTTAGAAACCCTAGATCCGACTTTCCTTCGGTTTCATAACAAAAGAAGTTTTATAAGATAAATTAATGTGAATTATTGTTTTAAGGTATATATTTCCAACCTTAGAAAGTTATAATTTCGGAAAAATTTCCATTCGGCCTTCCCGAGCTCAATTACGGAAAAAAGCCCTGGGACCAGAAACTCAGAAAAATACTCCGGAATATTCATTAGAACCGAAATTTTATAAGGATTTCAAAAATATAAATTTCATAATTTTCCGGGCTATAAAAATTACAGTTATAGCCTTTTTCCCGTATTTTCTTTACAACTGGTAAAGTAGATGTCTTTTCTACTATTCACAAGTACAACCTACACTACACACTACCTATACCCTAATCTTACATCCTTACAACTACTCAATTATATTTTCTTTTCCAAGAAATTTTTGTCTCTTATTAAATTATCACTTTTATTACATTATATTAAACAAATTACAAATTTAAACAATTTCAACTCACTCCCTCTCTCCTCCCCATCAAAGCCGGCACAATTTCCCTCCCAATATGCCCCAAATTGATTTATTTTATCTCTTTTATTACTTCAAACAAACCCTAAATTCACTAATATAAATAATCCTTAACTTTCTCTCTCCTTCATTTCATTTTTCATTTGTCTAAAAATCACAAAACACTCTCTCCACTCCCCTCCTATTGCCGTGAGCCTCCACCCCATTTCACACACACACACAACAAGCTCTTTTCTTCTTCATTTCTTCATCAAAGCCTTCCTTAGGTGATGATTTTTAAGTTTATTACTACTTAAACTTGTAATGGCAAGACTATTCTTGTGTGTTTTCACCTTAAATCCCAATGAGCAAATGCTAGGGATAGGAAAACACTAATACAAGAATATCAAGCCATCACAAGAAGTAGATCTTGTCTTTAATGAAATTTTTATTGAAATAATATCATGTTCATGCATCTAAAGTAGAGATCTTGCATGGAAAGTTTGTGTTCATGTCATTAAACTCATGTTCATGCACTATAAGTGGTAGATCTAGTGTTTAGACACTCATACTTTTATTGACATTTATGTTCATGTGGATATTTTGAGCTTTCATGCATTAATGATTATAAAAGATTAGCCTTGCATGTATATAGATGTGTTAGATGATAGATCTTTATGGATATAGGAAAGGAACTTGAAAAAAAAAAAGATTTTGTTAGAAATATCTAGTGGAAAATTCGGATGGTTTTTGAAACCTATTTTAAAAACCCTTAAAACCACTTTGAAACTCATATTTTTCATGAAAAATGAAAGGCATATGTAATAGATATCTCTAAGGAATGATTTTTACGAGTTAAAATGAGTTTAGGCATGAGTAATGTGTAAAACAAGTAATGGAATTAAAATGGAAAATTTTGAGTTAGTGATCAAATTGTCAAATTCGTAATTTGAGATGATGCATATGTAATCACCTAGTATTTGAGCTCAAATTGCAAGTTTTATGTGTTAAATGAAGTCCTTAGATAATAGATATAGTGAAGCTTCAAATTTTGATGCATTAAACAAGTTTCTCATAAGAAATATGTAAGAAATGAAAATTTCCAAAATTCGGATTTTTGTGGAAAGCTTGTTTAAAAACATATTTGCAAGGTGAAAAATGTGAATTTCTATGTAGAAATGAAGGTCTTGGATAGTATAGATGATGAAGACTCATTTTTATTTAGATAGCAAGTAAATTTTAAGAATAAAATCCTAAAACCCTAGAAAATGCAAAATTTGAAAGAATAGATTTTTAAGAAGTGATTATTGTGGAGTCTTGTAATAATTAGGAGTTCTAGAAAGTTTCATTATCAAAAATCATCAAGAACATGCCTATATTGAACTCATTACATGCCATTCATATTAGGAATTCATTCATATTCCATCTATACATGAACCATCAACTAGGAACATTGTGATTAAGTGCAAAACAATTTTTCACAGATGGAAACGTTATAGAACAGATATGATCCCTCTGTTCTGTGACCTTAATGTTTTCAAAACTTGAAAATAATATTAGAAATAGATATATCTTTCGAAGTAGATAGAAATCGATATAAAATTTGCTAAATTCTGAGTTAAAATGACCAAGTTATGGCCGTTTTAAGTTGGAACTTCCGCAAATAGCGAGAATTACGATTTTGTCTAGCTTAGATGCATAGCTTGAATTAGCTAAGTGATGAAATTCTCATTAGGTTATTCTTATTTGGTAGGTGATCCCGAGAACGATGATACCCTACCACCCGACTACTATTAAGAGATCGACGTTCCATGGCTGAGTGAGTTTCACTTCCGATTTCAATTATTACTTGTGATTGTAATGATAGTTACACTAGTTGCTAGGTAAAGATAAAAAGAATGATTATGCATGATGGGGTTAGTTGGGAATTATAATTGTCTGCTGTTGATATGTGAAGTTGAACTTAAAGAATATCGAAGCCGGGTGATAAGTTATCGCTTGTATAGAGATGAGCTAGAATTGATTGTCTGCGAATATTGCTTGGCCACCTAAAAGAATTGGATTAATCGAGTATTGGACTTCAATTATAATTTGAACTCATTCATATCACGATGGGGATGGAGCATTAGCATTTGTTGGTTTTGATTCGTATGTTGTGATCCATAAAACGAATATGTTGGTTAATCGTGATCCATAAAACGAATATGTTGGTTAATCGTGATCCATAAAATGAATATGTTGGTTAATCGTGATCCATAAAATGAATAATATGATCCATAAGAATATGTTGGTTAATCGTGATCCATAAAACGAGTTAATGTTTAGTTGACCGTAAGCTTAAACGGCGTCGTACCGCAGGATTCGTTAATCTGCTAACCCGGGATGGAGGGCGCATGTCCATCCATATATGATTTTCGGTTGGTCATATGTTTGTTAAATTCACATGTTTGATGTATTTCACTCGATTGAATAATCACTTGCTTGAATGTTATGTCTTAATTGCAATATGGAAGTGTTCACTCACTAAGCTAGTGTAGCTTATACCCCAATAGTTTCCTATTGCAGTATGAATACTTATGGCTATCTTCGAGGAGCCGAGAATATCAGGTACAGTTTTTAGATATTGAGGAGCATTTTGATGAGGCTGGGATCTAGAAGTAGTCGCGGACTTCCAATCATGTCTCCTAAATTAGCGTTTGAAGGATAATACAAGGGATTTTGTGAGCCTGAGAACTTTTAACGTTGTTAACAGGGGTATGCCCCCTAGTCCATGTAATAGAATAGTTCTATATGAGACAGTTATGATTTACATTCTTGTTGTTATGTATGTCTCCTTAAACTACTACGAAGCAAAGCATAGTCTTTGTATGTTGAGAGTGAGCCTTACACCCGATGTTCAAACTCATGGGAAGACTAAGGTTGCTTTACTTGAGTTTAAATATTGAGTGTGGCGGACTGTCACGTGTAGGGTACTCTTTGGGGCGTGACATAAATTGCGCTACTTTGACACGTTCCCTTAATTGTGATGTACACCTTATACATGATATGGAAGCCTTTGCGTAACTAAAGTAGTCATTCCTAGACTTTAGTATCGTCTACGATGGACTGCTACGTTTAGGTTAACCCTCGGGGCATAACATCAATGCTCTTCGAAAGAAACCTGCTTAGGGCGGCCACTCTACCTATTAGCCATTGTACATCTTTAACATAAAGTGGGGGTTATATTTCTAGTATCACTTTTATCTTCTTAGTATTGGCTTTGATCCCTCTTCAGATACCACATAGCCCAAGAATGTGCCTAAGGTAGCCCAAAGACACTCCTGGAGGTCATCTGTAGCCTCCCTACTTTTAACGATCATATTGCTAACACAAACTTCCATGTTCTTATTGCTTTGTGTTTTGAAAACCTCAGTCACCAGCATCTAGAGAGTGGCCCTAACATTCTTAAGTCCAAACAATATGAGTGTGTAACAAAAGTACCAAAGATAGTGACAAATGAGGTGTGAACTTCATCACTTGGGTTCATCTTGATATGATTGTATCTTGAGAAGGCATCTAAGAAGCTTTTCAACTCATGCCTTGAAGTGCTATCAATAAGCTAATCAATTCGTAGAAGTAGAAAACAACTTTTGAATTGTTTAAGTCAATGTAATCTATGTACATGTGCCACTTGCCATTGGATTTTTCAACTAATACAACATCAGTCAACCAAGTCAAATACTTTTTTTCTCTGATGAAGCCAGCTCGTATGAGCTTTTAAACCTCTTCTTCAATGGCAACTTACCT
Organism: Combretum micranthum; assembly: GCA_024138025.1. Lineage (NCBI taxonomy): Eukaryota > Viridiplantae > Streptophyta > Magnoliopsida > Myrtales > Combretaceae > Combretum > Combretum micranthum. The sequence continues at coordinate 488,530 of JAMXBD010000574.1, forward strand.
TTTTGTAGGAATGTGGTTGATCTTTTATTGAATTAGTCTTTATGTCTTATCTACATGCGACTTATGTGTAATCACAATCGAGTTTATGCCTGGCATATTAGATGGGGACCATACAAAGAAATCTTTATTTGCCCACAAAATGCGATTAAACCTTTTTTAGGCTCCTAAGAGATTAACATCCCTACTTGCATGGTGTGTTCTGGGCAATCATCTAGTGTAACCTCTATGATGAGCTCGGCCAGCTTTTTATGACCTTAGTACGAATTGGAGAATCCAAATAATTTGTGGATCTAATGTTTTCAATTGCAATTTAAAGTTTATAGTATGTTTTAGGTTTTATGAATGAAGAAACAAAAAATTAAAAGATGTGAATGATTAATCCTTGGGTATGACACACCAAAGATAAATTAGACTAGTTGTTCCAATCAATTGATATTATGCACGATGACAAGAAATAACAAAGAAAAATCTTGAGTAGAAAACTCAATCTTATTCAAGAAGGCAATTTGTCACAAAGGACATTACAAAGTTTACTTAATGTAAAACAAGCAACAAAACTACTAAACATATCACTAATAAGCTCTTATGTAGTTCCACAAGTCGAATAAGGGAAAAAATGAAAAAAAAAATACAAGACAAATAAATAAAATAAGAAACAAAAGTTTCAAACAACGTAAAAACAAGGATGAAGATCACCCTATTGATCACAATAGTGATATGAGCCACGATTCCCTCGGATCAAAATTCTTTTTTAATCTTCGAAACATTACAGGTGTTACATGACTGATAACGATCGGTATCACGGGGGTAACCACACATATTATCTCCTTGGGTCTTCAAATCATACGATGATGACATGCTCAAAGCCTCTAATACGACTGTATTCTCTATCACAACCTAAATCACATGCATGATAGAGGTCGTGATCTCCTCTGATGCATAATGTCTAAGTTTATATTCAACCATGGGTTGAATCACAGGAGTAATGGTAGGTGCGATCTTCTCTTAAGATGGATTTTTAAGACTTAAGCACTTTAAATCAGATCCTACTCTAAACGTGTATCATGTATCATTTGAGATATTCCAATTCATTATCATTCATATTATTTGGAAGGATCCTTTGAGCTAAATTCAACAAGCCTTTAACTTTAGCTCGGGTTATTGGTCCAAGTGACCCAACGTTCCTATCACCCCACCACCCCACCACCCCCCCCCCCCCCCCCCCCCCCCCCCCCCCCCCCCCCCCCCCCCCCTCCCCCCCCCCCCCCCCCCCCCCCCCCCCCCCCCCCCCCCCCCCCCCCCCCCCAACCAAAGGGCTCATGTAAACCCCGAGAGTTTTCATACAAATAGAAATAGATAGAAATATACAAATATAGAAAATGGATGGTTACTATTGAACTCAACAAAGACTTTAGAATAGAACTATGAGTAGTAATGAGCCTATATATAGTTTTAAACCTTAAAACAATGATTCCTAGATAGCATTAAATACTACTAATAAGATTTCATAGTGGGTATCAAAAACTCAAGATATAAGAATAATTTAGTTAAGATTTTGAATACAATAAAGCATAATCAACCAAACACGCTTATAGTTAGGAAACGATAACCTAAAGATAAACCATTAGGGTTATAAATACACAATAAAAACATAAATAGATGTATAACTAATAATCTAGACTCCAAATAAATTTTGGATCACACCATTGTTTTAGTTAGGATATTCTTAAGCTATTGGAGCTTAAACGAAAATTAATCTATTAAACTTAGAAAACCCTTATCGGGTGAGATAAAACTTAAAAATAATTAATCATGTAAACTTTAAATTTAAAGTTCAACTAATTAATAATCTAGAAATTTTGTAGAACTATATAAATTTTTGAAGATAAAACTTTTGAATAATTTTCATTTTTGTACCCGTTAAACTTAATAAATTATCTTAAAACTAATTTAATCAATTAATTATATATTATTATAATAACATTTGCACACTTCGGTGCAAATTGTGGTTAATTTATGGCTGATATCTCCTCAAATCTTTCCCAACCGAAAACCATAACAATTTAGTCAGGTTAAGTTAACAAAAGTCAAGGAAATAGATGGATAAGCCGATGGATATGTCCCAAATCAGCTAATGCATTAAATGTATATGGGACAAGCTTTGCAAGTTGCTAAATTTTCGGTAGAGAATTGCTCTTGAAAGACTCAAATTGTAGCTGTGTCCTCCTTCTTCATATATATATATATATATATGTTTCCTTAATGAACTACAAACCAAAACCAATAACTCACATAAAACACCATCCAAACAACAACAACAACCAGCTCAAATAACAAGCAAAACACACATAAGACATTTCCAAACCCATTCCATAGAAGAAGTTTCTAATAAACATCAACCAAGCTTAGCACAAGGAGCATAACAAGGTAAGATAAATTCGTATTTGATTTATTTATATATCAAACACTATCTTAAACAATGTTATTGCTCACCCAAGGTTCGAATCTAACACTGAGGGGGAGCATAGCACCTTCCAATTTGCTCAAACAGGGTAAATTCTAATTCTAACACTCTCTATACATAGCATATTACATGCTGGAGTTAGAAACTAGGTTGAATAATAATTACATGAAGTAATATATATTGATATATCACCTATAATACATGTAGAAAGTAGATAAACATTTAGGAGAAGCTTTAATACAAGTATAATACATATATGTTAAAGGAAAGTTAAATTTAGAATGGAAGAAAATCGGATAAGATGATGAACAGTGACAAACACTTCCTCTATGCTGGCAGTGTCTATGCTCAAAGTCGACACCGTACATGGGTAGGCCGACGGTGTTGAGACGGCTTACACTGGAGCAGAATCTACGTAAACTTTATTTTTACGTAAAATGAACAAATGTGGACTAACTGGAATGATACGCCGGTAGCATAGAAGCCGGCGTACGTGGGTAAAGCTGGTGGCCTACAAGCCAGCGTACCTTGATACGAAATAACATATAAAACCTAAAATACCGGCATTTGGGTATCAATGTCTGTAGTGTTAGAGCCAGCGTTCACACATGTTTTTCTTGCGTGAAGTCTATATTATACGACCAGAATATATATATATATATATATAAACAACAATAAACATATATTATATATACATATATATAAATGTATCAAAACAGATTTTACTAAGTATATAAATAAATACAAGAACTTAGAGTAAAAATAATGATATGTTTAATATTTGAGAACTATTAAACCCTAAAAACTATAGAGAAATATTAGTATTATTAGCAACTACAATTGTTAAATATTTATTTTATATACATAAATAAATAATAATGGAAATCTAAATAATCTAAATTTATAAATAGTGTGATATCTAAAAATGATAAAATAATTATATGAAGTAAATTAAGAAAAACATGACATTAAATAATAAGAAATAAATAATGGTTATCATAATGTGTTAACTAAAAGAACGATATAAAATAATAATAATAATAATAGTAAAAGTAAAAATATTAATCTACTGAATAGAACTTCTACAATTACCTAATAAAAATATATAAACATCCACAGGATCAAGACAAGCAAAATTAAAATAAAATATTAAATAATAATTGTTACCATAAGATCATTAAAGGACCAAATTAAGTAATGGAAACAAAGTCAGATATTAATATAGGACATTTAGACACTCATATGAATTTTAGTTACTTAATTTATGTCTTATTGATGAGTATTTTTATTCATCTAGGTGAATTTGATACTATAGAGGACTGTCCGGCTGATTATTACAACTAGACAATATGAGCAGGTGAGTAATTCAATTATATTATATTGTTTGTGCCTGTAGTTAGCTGAATATGTAATGCAAAGATACTAATATAATTGTCATGGTGTTATATTTGAAATGTGTTGTGATCTGATTATATGATTGTTAATCTATGATAACGAAAGTGATAATACTATGGTATGATGACTATTGTGTGTGATGTATGATCGCCATGAAACTGAATAAGAATTATTAACTTATTCAAATAACATGGTCATGCATTGCACGTATTGCATTACTGCATATACAAACGGGTGACGGTCTGCTACGTATTAATATTTCGGTTCTTTGTTAATGCTTGATTTTTCTAAAATGTTGGTTCTTCCAAGATTTTCTTTGTTCCATCGATACTACGTGAACTAAGTGATAACGAAGAATGCCGCCCGTAGTATCGCTTTGAAATGATTAATACTTAGGGAGTTTCTAAAGATTGATACAGGAAATTGTCAGTTAAAATATCATTAAGCTAAAAATGATAACCTTAAGATGAGAAATCGTTGATTTTCCTGTAAACTTAGTCTCTCCTGGGCAGGTGGGTCATAAAGTAATTGCTCTTTAACCTTAAAAAGAGGGCGTAAATCTTTTTCTTGTTTGGATTCTAGATCATCCAAGCTTATATTTTGAGCATATGTTTGAGTGATTGTATTACATAGATTTGTTAATAAACTTGTTTGGTGTATAATATGTCTGGTTATTCACTGAGCCCGTAGTTTCACTCACACTCCAACAGTCCTTTCAGGTTTATGCTTCAACCTTGGTTAGTTACTTCCAGGCTTATGGCTCCGATAAGGGTTTAAAAGCTGGAAGCCTATGGTTGTATTTGGGATAAGTGGTTTATATTTTTCCTATAATATATTAGCCAGTATTATCTTATCGGTTATGTATTTAGAGAATTACGAAAAGATTACATGGTCTGTAATAATCTATGATACTCTATGATTGAGATGATAGTTATTTACTAATTTATATCTTGCATGTATTTATCCTTACTTATCCAAGAAACTGAAATATCCTGTTGTTTGAAAATATGTCACCCTCTAAAGGTAAACTAGTAGTAATATTAAGGAGAGGCTTGTTTATTACCACTAGGGTACCCTCAGGGCGTGACAGTTTTGAGTTGGTATTAGAGCTTGGTTGCTGGTATAAGAAAGATAAATATGTAGAAGAAATACATTGGTAAATGTACTAAGTTTAGATCCAATTAGCACCCTTTAGTATTGGTTGGGTAGTTATGGGTAGAGTTACATTGCACAATTAGGAATAAAATATGTGTGATTATTATTAATCATGCAAATTTTGTTGTGTGTAAGCTTATCCTGCTATATGCCATATTAGATGGGAGATATTTAGTATGCAGGAAGAAGAAACTTTAACAGATTACAGACGTAGATTGTGGGTCCTATTAGAGGATTTGTATCTATGCGGGATTACCAAAACCCTAGAGGAGATACTGAGCACTTGGAAAAGAGGATTACAGCCTTTGTTTAAAGGATGGTTATTCCTGATGGAGAGAGCCTTACCAAATAATGGATAGGTTATTGAGATACTCTATAGATTTGAGCGATTGATAGTTCAGAAGGGAGGTGGTTTGGAGATTTATAACATAGCATTCATAATCTCATCTAGATCTGTGAGACTAGATCCTCCTGATTTTAGAGTTTGGGTATCTGTTGGAGGAGGGCTGATTTATGCTCATGATGTTCAGTATGATCACATCCGGTGAGAAAGGATACAACCTATGATGATGACTGGACGCTGGCACAGAGATGAAACTATTCTAGATGCGTATTGATGAGGAAGCCTCCCATTATACCTGAGGGAGCAAGTGAGTTCCAACGTCCCCCTTCTATGCCGGATAGAGTAGTACAGGAGTCGGTTCAAACTACAGTTCATAAAAGAAGTATAACAGCAGAGTTGTTAGATGAAAGAGAGGGAAAGAGTCGAAGGATTGAGGTAGAAAAGTATGTCTCCAATTATAATTATGCCAGATGGATCGGGACTACACATGGAGGGTGGATTGTGAGAGATGTACCTCCTAGTTTCGAGGGTAAGCAGAGGTCTGCTCTTAGAGGTATGCGGATGATGGATACGAATCTGACCCTGGCACCACCAAGAGATAAGGACATGAGGATTTATATTAGTGATAGTAGCTCCGAGGAGGAGGATGATTATCCTCAGTTAGGCCCTTAGGAGAAGGGCAAGGGTCGCCTCTATCCTAGCTCTTGAGTCATATCTAGTTTTATATAATGATGGTGCTTGTACTATCTATTAATGATGCATGATAGATAAGTTACTGATAGTAGCATATGGTATGTAAGGTGATGTATGTGTATCTTTCGATGCTACTACCAATAGAAGCTAAGTAGGAAGTTAGTGCCATTTTTATATGTATATAATGCATTAATCATGAAAAGTTTATGTGTATTTTGGTTGGTCTATATATATATATATATATGCGTGATATATATATATGAATGCCTTTGATGTCTTTTAGTAAATGTGAACCATGATTAATCTAAGTAACATGTTTAATGCTAATAGAATGCCAAGGGGAGACATAAAGTATAAATGTGAAATATTTGAAAATCCACCAGCAAATGCCTGCACTAACCATGACTGATTAGAAGATGTTTTGCAAAACCTTAACAACAAAACGTATTGATTTTGCAATGCTTTGCAAAATGCAAGCAACACATGTAGTGCTACAACTAAGGCATCAGTAATGCCTCTAGCATCCCTAGAGGAAATGAACGGCATGCTATACCGGTTCAAATTCAGGAAAATGGATCAGTAAACCCTGATGAATCAGCTCCGAGGTGCAAGGATCACCTCGATATGAACAAGATTTACCACCACCGCCACCATTACGTCCTTAGAGGAACTTGTTGGCAGAATTCATTAAATGCAACAGGTATATTGAAAGACTAGCCAGAAAGCCAGAAGAAGGTGAAGACTGGCTAGCTCAGATTAAGTGATCTCTTGATGTTTTCCAAGTACCGAAAGCAATGAGGGTACCATATGGAACTTATTTGTCAAGGTTAAGATGGAGGATATGGTGGAATTCAAAACAACGAAGTTTGCCACAACTGATCACTTGGGAAGTGTTTAGGCAGGAATTTTTTAAGGAGTATTTCCCAGGCAGTCTAAAAGCAAAGTATAGTACTGACTGTTGAATCTGACACAAGGAAGTAAAACCATTGATGAGTATAAACACGAGTGCAATCGACTATTACAGTTTGCTCTAGATGCTTATCGAGACAATAATGAGATAAAGAGACAAACTTTCATGGCTGGATTAGAACCTCATTTCAGAGGAGACTTGTTGAGTTCGAAGTCGATAACTTCATAGCTATGATAAAAAAAGCCCGAATCATTGAAAGAGCAAGGAAATATGAAATTGAAAGGTATAAGAAGAGGGGACCAACTTTTGGGAAGATAACATATGATTGTTCTATGGCAAATCCCATGCCTAAGGAGATTAACTTCTTTGAACCCCTAGGTGTGAACAAAGGAGAAGTAGTTGGGAAGAACAATGTTACTTGTTGGGATTGCAACGGTCCTCATTATCCAAGGGAGTGCCCACAATTGCAACACAAATGTTACTATTGTGGAGAAAGTGTAAACATGGCAAATAACTGTCCAAAAAGAAAGATTGCAACTTGTTTTGTATGTAACAAAGTTGCCTACAGAGAGCGAACATTGTAGCTGGTTCTTCACAATCTAAAGGAATGGTTGGAGTCGTAGGCCCGAAAAATGGAAATGCCAATAATAGCAAAGCTAGTACAATAGCTAGAATCTTTGCTATATATGAGAATCCAATTGAGGATGTGGATATGGAGGAGGAAAATGAAGGAAACATATGGGAAGAAATTGATCCTGATGATTATGGTCTCATTGCAAGAATGTAGTTACATAATTGCTTATTTAAAGTTACAGTATGGCATAAACACACGATTAGATGCACAGTAAAAGCCTCTATAATTAAAAAAACATGTAATTAATAATTGATAAATATGATCAATTCAAGTGAGAGATCAGATTGCGTATGCTTTGTTTGACATGGGAGCAACACATTCCTTCATAAATGCTGGATTAGCAAAATGTGTAGGATTACTAATTGAAACCATGAATAAAGAATTGGGAGTTACTACACCAACAGGAGACTTGGTGAAAACACGGGAAATAATAAGGAGTTGTCCATCAAAGATTGGAAATCAGGAATCGTTTGCTGATTTAATCTTAGTGGATATACAAAAATATGATATTATTTGGGGTATGACATGGTTAACTACTATAAAAGCAAAAGTTGACTGTGGTCTTAAAATAATATCTTTTGTTAACAACCAAGAAGAAAGAAAAGAGTACAGGGTGAGATACTCAAAGAAGTCAGGAGTAGGATAACGGCAACTGAAATTGAAAATGAAGAGGATATAGAGTTAAACGGATGTATTCTTGGAGCAACCGAGGGTGAATCCAAAGCATTAGATATTCATACTATCATAACAGTATGTGAATATCCAGATGTATTTCCAGATGAATTACCTAGATTACCCCCACATAGAAAAGTAGAGTTTTCTATTGATTTGATGACCGAAACTAAACTAGTATCGAAAACTTCGTATCGCATGGCACTTGTGTAATTGAAAGAATTAAAGGTGCAATTGTAAGAATTGTTGGATAAAGGATATATTAAACCTAGTGTTTCACCATGGGGAGCATCGGTATTGTTTGCTAAGAAGAAAGATGTTCAATGAGACTCTGTATTGACTAGAGAGAATTAAACAAAGTGACTATCAAGAACAAGTATCCTTTACTAGAATTGATGACCTTTTATCAATTGAGAGAAGCAAAGTTATTTTCTCGAATTGATTTAAAGTCAGGCTATCATCAAATCCGAATTAAGGTGGAGGATGTACCAAAGACTGCATTTCTAACTAGCTATGGCTATTATGAATTATTGGTCATGCCATTTGGATTAACGAATGTACCTGCAGTTTTCATGGACTTGATGAACCGTATCTTTAGGCCTTTACTGGACATCTGTGTGATTGTTTTTATAGATGACATACTGATGTATTCATCCACAGAAAAGCAACATGATGAACACTTAAGGCGTGTGTTGTAGATCTTAAGAGATAATAAGCTGTATGCTAAACTATCTAAATGTGAATTTTGGCTTAAAAGTATATCATTTCTTGGACATATTGTTTTTGGTGAAGGAATATCTGTTGAACCTATGAAAGTTAAAGCTATTATAGAATGGAAAAGACCTAAAACTGTTACAGAAGTTAGAAGTTTCTTAGGATTAGCAGGTATTACCGGAAATTTGTATAAGATTTTTCAATGATTGCAAAACCCCTCACACAGGTAAAAGAAAGAATGAGAGATTCGAATGGAATGATCAACGTGAGCAAAGTTTTCGAGAACTGAAGAAAAGACTAATATCAGCTCCAATATTAGTTTTGCCAAATGATAAGGATCCATATGCTTCTATAGTGATGCATCCATAAATGGTTTAGGATGTGTGCTAATGCAAAACAGGAAAGTAATAGCATATGCTTCTAGATAATTAAAACCATATGAGGTAAATTATCCCACTCATGACCTTGAATGAGCTATTATTGTCTTTGCACTCAAGATTTGGCATTATTATTTATATGGACAAAAGTATGAAATATATGAGGATCATAAAAGTCTGAAGTATATATTTACACATACGGAATTGAGCATGAGGCAAAGAAGGTGGTTGGAATTGATTAAAGATTATGATCTAACTATCAACTACACCCTGGTAAAGTAAATGCTGTAGCTGATGCATTAAATCGTAAGAATTATGGAGAAGTGGCTTCAATTCTGACGGGACAGAAAGAGCTCATTAAGGAATTCGAAAGAATGAATTTAGAGTTTTCAGTAAAAGGTTTAGAAGTTGAATTGGGAAACTTGGTCTTGGAACCTACATTGCTTCAACAAATCAAGGAAGCTCAAAAAGAGGATGTGGAACTTCAAGACATTAAACAAGGAATATTCTAAGGAAAATATAAAGATTTCCATGTGGATAATGGAGTATTGAGGATAAACGGGAGATTGTGTGTACTACATGATGAAAGCTTGAGGAATGAATTAATGTACGAAGCACATTATTTTGGATATTCTATACATTCAGAAGAAACAAAGACGTAGCAAGAGTTGAAAAGTGCATACTGGTGGAATGGAATGAAAAAGGATGTTGCAAAATTCGTTGCTAAATGTGATATATGTCAATGGGTAAAAGTCGAACACCAAAGATCGGTGGCTTATTGAAACCGTTACCAATTCCAGAATGGAAATGGCATCAAATTTCCATGGATTTTTTGTGTTCACTATCTAAGACAAGTGCGGGTTATGATGTTGTATGGGTCATTGTGGATAGACTCACCAAGTCAGCCCATTTCTTGCCAATCAATATGACATATCCATTGGAAAAGTTGGCATGAATATACGGGAAGGAAATTGTGAGATTACATGGTGTAACTGCGGGTATAGTGTTATATCGAGATTCACGGTTTGTTTCCAAATTTTGGCAAGGATCGCAAAAAGCCTTAGGAACACAACTAAAGTTTAGTATGACTTATCATCCCAAACTAATGGGCAAACCAAAAGAACTATTCAGACCTTGGAAGAAATGTTGAGATCTTGTATTTTGGAATTCAAAAGAAATTGGGATCAACACTTACCATTGGTAGAATTCGCTTACAATAACAGTTATCATTCAAGTATCGGAATGCTATCCTATGAAACATTATATGGTAGAAAGTTTTGATCACCTTTATTTTGGGATGACTTGGAGAAAGTAATGATTAGACTTGAATTGGTACAAGAGACAATTGACAAGGTCACTATAATAAAGCAGAAAATGAAAGAAGCTCAAGATAGACAAAAGAGTTGGGCAGATTTGAAAAGGAAGGAATTAGACTTTACTGAAGGAGATCATGTCTATTTGAAGATAAGTTCGATCAAAAGTCTTCATAGTGGACAAACAAAAGGAAAGTTGAGTCATAGATATATAGGATCATTCAAGATATTGGAACGAGTTGGAAATTTGGCATATCATCTTGCATTGCCACCCAACTTATCTGGTATACAAAATGTCTTTTATGTATCAGTACTAAGAAAATATGTACCTGATCCAGATAAAGTGTTTGAGTTGAAACCAATTAATCTAAAAGATAACTTGACATATGAGAAGCAGCCTTGTACACCCCTAATTTTTAGGGTAATATCAAGTTCAAACCCTAAACTGGAAAGTTAACCGGAAACCCTAAGTCAACAAATCCCTAAGAAACCTTAGCAGTTTAGATCGGCAACCCTGCATTCCTAAACCAAGAAGTCGAAATGCGAGTAAAGAGTGTAGTTCAGTTCGTAATAATATTAGGGTGCTTAAAGAGATCAGATTAGTGAATTTTCAACCTATTTCAAACCCGATCGGATACAAACTTCAAAAAACGTGTCTTGGGGCTCGAGATATTAAATATATGTTATTAGTACCATTAGAATTGCAATTTTATAAGATTTTCAAATATATTAGTTATAGAATTTTTCGGGTTATAAAAGTTACAATTATAACATTTTATTGTATTTTTATTACTATCGGCACTTTAATTGTTTAATCTACTTTTTGATTTTTTTCATACTATTCACAAGTACAACTACCCATACCCTATTTCTTACATCCTTACAATATTTCATCATTTTCCTTACAATTTACTTTTTCAATACAACTTTTAGTACTTAAATTATTTATTTAATTTTGAAACTTACACAACAGACATCTCTCTCTCCCTTTCTCTCCAAAACCGGCGCCTCCTCTCTCTATTCCTTCTCTCCACTGTTGTTTTATTTTTCCTTTGTTTAATTAAAGCAAACCCTAATCCACTTTTCTATATAAACCCCTTTATGCCAACTTCATTTCATTTTCTCTCTTTCTTCACTTTCACTTTTAGAAAAATTTTTGCAAAGCTCTCTCCCTCTCCTCTCTTTGTGCCATGACACTCCCTCTCTCTACATACAGACACACACACATTTGTTTTCTTCAAGTTTTCTTGTTCCAAACCATTTATAGGTAATAGATTTATATTTTACTACCTTAAAATCATGTAGTGGTAAGATCATTCATGTATGATTTCACTCAAAAATCCCCATGAGCTTTAAGCTAGGGATGTGGAAATACTTGAGCATGAGATCCTTACCATCACAATGTTATAGATCTTATTATTTAAGTTATTTTGCTATTACTTTGTTTTATTACTAAGCTATGTTATTATTATTAATGTTTTGTGCATATATTCATCATTTAATCATATCCACATAATGATCATAGTATTCATGCATTTATGACTAGTATAATAAACTAGATCTAGTTGTTTTGAGTTCATAAATGTCTTAGGTTTTGTCTTATGTACATAATGGACTTGTAGTAGTATGATGATAGTAGAAAAATGTTAGAAAGCTCAAGATCTACTTTAGTTTCAACAAAAATGATTTTTGAAAATTCGAATAAAAAAGGAACCATATGAAAAGCCATTTTTCAACTTCAAAATGTGTATTTTACATTAAAAATGAAAGGCTTAGGGGATAGATATCATAAATGAGTGATCTTGATGAGTAAAGCTTAGATCTATTAAGGAATATTTTCAAAACATGGAAAAGTTTACAAAAGTTATGTTTAAATCCCAATAACAAGCTTTAAATTCGTAATAAGAAAGCTTGAAGTGTAAGCACCTATTTTTCAACCCTAAAACAAGATTTTTATTAAAGAAATAGAAGTCTTAAGGAGTAGGTTTGATTAGGAAATAGTTTTTGAAAGATTAAATGAGTTTTACAAAAGAAACAATCTCAAATGGAAATTTCAAAATTCGAATTTGAAAATGACCATTATTTAAACACCTATTTCCAAAATAATGATTTTTTTTGAAAAATAGAAGTCGTAGGGAATACATGTAATAAAGACCTAATTTTGATAAGGATAAGTGAAACTTATCAAAGTATAATCCTGAAACAAGGGAAGTTTGCAAAGAATAGATTAAACAATGTTTTTATTCCTTAAAAATTTTGTAAAATTTGTAATTAGATAGACCACATATTTAAACATCTATTTTCTAACCCCAAAATGAAGGATTTTATTAAAATAATGAACGTGTTGGGTATATAAGTCATCAAGGTTGAGTTTTGATAAAAGCAAGTGTGATTTTGCAAGAAGTAAAACTATTTTTCTTAAGTCTAGTAATTTCAAAAGTTTTGGCAAAGCAAAAGTTTTCAAAAAAGGTTTTTTGATATCATATCACTGGGGATGTACACATAGATAGCTCATCTCATAACATTCATGATAATGACTTGTAGGTAATGTATGTACATCTAATGCACTTGGTAGAAACAAAGTTAGGAAAATAGTGTCTTCTACATCTTATTAGGCATTATCTAAGTACATGAGGAAATAGATTTATCAACACCCATGAATCATGCATGATATTGAGTTATGTATGTATATTATAGAGTCTTACAAGATATAATGATGGCTAAGTATCTATCAAAGGTTTAGATTGATGGTTGGTTTGAAATTAGGAGTTGAATTATGGGATGGGAATTTCGTATAGCAATCTGTACCCTACTGTTCATGGACCAAATGACCTTGTTTGTTGGAAATAACTCTAGAAATAGATAGCTCTCGTCGAATAGGAAGAAATCGGTATATAATATGCGAAATTTCGAGTTAAAATGACCAAGTTATGGCGGTTTTAAGTTGGAATTTCCTCTTAGACGAATTTTGACGAACTTGTTAAAATAGAATTTATAAGTTCATTCAAACTTCATAGAAATACTCATTGGAGTTATTTATTTTCATTAGGAGACGGACTAGACCTTCCTGAGGACTATTACAATTAAGTGGGTTTTCGTGCCATGACAATATGAGTTCACTATCATTAAATTATATGTTATGATTGTGCTTTGTAATGATAGTGGCACTAGATTAAGGCAAGATAAAATTGGAATGTGCATGTGAATTCTAATTGATTGAATCGATAATAAGAATATCGGAATGGAATTTTTGTAAATATTATATGATTTAGTATAGAATTGAAGTGTCTGCAATATCTGTGATCGCCCATAAATCGTTAATTAATATGCCATGATCTTATAATCAAATTGACATGCATACCATATGTTAAGTCACATTACATAGGTCATTATACCTTTGTGGGAAGAAGGCATAATAACTGGGCAACGAGGGGCCTATAAACTCAAATGTTGGCGTAATGGCCGGAATTGTAATGGTAGTGGTGTAGGTACTTGTATCAACTACAAAATTGTGTGTGGGTAGACACTTGTATCAACCACAATGTAAATAAGAAAGATTGAAATCTATGGTCGTATGGACCTAAAACACCTAACCCCGAATGGAAAGCGTAAATCCATAATGGAAAGCATAAATCCATTCAACATAAGACTCCCGGAAAGTCTTATGTATTGTATGCTCACGTGCTTGTGCATTTCATATGGTTGTTAATATAACTTGCCTGATATATTGCTTGTTGAAGTATTTAATTTTGGAAGTGATGCTCACTAAGCTTGAAAGCTTATACCCCTATAGTTTCCTATTGTATGATTATTTATGGCTATCCTTGAGAGGACACTTTTCTCGGGTACAGCTTTTGGAATTTAAGAAGCTTTTTGGAGAAGTCGGGACTTAGATGATAGGCATAGACTTCTAGTTGAACCTCCTTATTCTATATATATAATTGTTGTTGTAAGAGACTTTTGAGGACCTAAGGACTCTTAATATTTTGATGGGGGTATGCCCCTTAGATCATGTAATATATTTATCTGGTTATAATTGTTATGATTTACATTCTTATTGCTATGTATGTCTCCTTAAGCTATTTCGATTCAAAGTATGGTTTCCTTTATGTTGAATGTGAGCCTTACACCCGATGAAGGTTGTCATACTTGAGTTTAGATATCGAGTGTGGTAGACTGTCGCGTTTAGGGTATCCTTTGGGGCATAACAAGCTTGTTCAGATATTAAACAGAATGCAAACTCTCAAAATAAAGTGATCTATTATGTCAAAGTGTTATAGGATTTCCGAACTGAAGAAATGAATAGTAAATAGAGGATGAGATTAGGCAAAGCTATCCTCATTTGTTTGAAAATTTAGGTACGTATGCAAGCTTTGGGGACAAAGCTGATTTTAAGGGGAGAAGAATGTAAACCCCAAGATTTTTCATACAAACGAAAATAGATAGAAATATACAAATATAGAAAATGGATGGTTACTATTGAACTCAACAAATACTTTAGAATAGAACTATAAGTAGTAATGAGCCTATATAAATTTTAAACCTTAAAACAAAGATTCTAGATAGCATTAACACTACTACTAAGATTTCATAGTGGGTATCAAAAACTCAAGATATAAGAATAACTTAGTTAAGATTTTGAATACAATAAAGCGTAATCAACCAAACATGCTTATAGTTAGGAAACGATATAAAGATAAACCATTTTTATAAATACACAATAAAAACATAAACAAATGTATAACTAATAATCTAGACTTCAAATAAATATATGATCACACCATATTTTTTAGTTAGGATATTCTTAAGTCTATTGGAGCCTAAAACAAAAATTGATCTATTAAGCTTAGAAAACCTTTATCAGGTGAGATAAAACTTAAAAATAATTAATCGCATAAACTTTAAATTTAAAGTTCAACTAATTAATACTCTAGAAATTTTGTAGAACTCTATATAAATTTTTGAAGATAAAACTTTTCAATAATTGTCATTTTTGTACCCGTTAAACTTAATAAACTATCCTAAAACTAATCTAATCAATTAATTATATATTGTTATAATAATATTTGCACAATTCGGTGCAAATTGTGGTTAATTTATGGCTGATATCTCCTCAAATCTTTCTTAGCCGAAAACCATAACAATTTGGTCAAGTTGAGTTAACAAAAGTCAAGGGAAGAGATGGATAAACCAATGAAGATGTCCCAAATCAGCTAATGCATTAAATGTATATGGGACAAGCTTTGCAAGTTGCTAAATTTTCAGTAGAGACTTGCTCTTGAAAGACTCAAATTGTAGCTGTGTTCTCCTTCTTCATCTATATATATATATATATATATATATGTTTCCTTAATGAACTACAAACCAAAACCAATAACTCACATAAAACACCATCCAAACAACAACAATAGCCAGCTCAAATAACGAGCAAACACACACAATAGACTTCCAAACCCATTCCATAGAAGAAGTTTCTAATAAACATTAACCAAGCTTAGCATAAGGAGTATAACAAGGTAAGATAAATTCGTATTTGAATTAGTTATATATCAATCACTATCTTAAACAATGTTATTGCTCACTCTAGGTTCAAATCTAACACTGAGGGGGAGCATAGCACCTTCCAATTTGCTCAAACAAGGTAAAATCTAATTCCAACACTCTCTATACATAGCATATTACATGCTGGAGTTAGAAACTAGGTTGAATAATAATTACATGAAGCAATATATATTGATATATCACCTATAATACATGTAGAAAGTAGATAAACATTTAGGAGAAGCTTTAATACAAGTATAATACATATATGTCATGCCCTGAGGGTTGTTCTAAACATGACAATCCACCATATACAATACTAAAGCCTAACAATGACTATCTTAGTCATGCAAAGGCTTCCATATCATATACGAGGAGTACAGCACAACCAAGGGCACATATTGGAGTAGCACAATTTTCATTGATAACTATAAAGTAACAAGACAAAGCCAATACTTATCATAAAATCACAAACATGGTTGATTACAATTCTTAAGAGCATACCCTTCTTTTGTCTTCAAGTCAAAATAATTACACTTCTTAGAAATTTCCAAAATACTAACATAACATACGTTACATATAGGGAACCTTACAAAGTAACTTCATCCTATGTTCTCATTGCCTTTATAAAAGTTTAATATCCTTCCATGACTTCTTTAATGTCATGATCTTCGATTAAAGCCACGAGTATACCTATTTCAACAAAATCTATGGGGGTATAAGCTTACAATTAGCTTAGTGAGGCCTTTTCATTTGCACATGATTTCGAACAAGTTCATTTAAATTTTCACGCATATGCTATGCATACAATGCAACAATCACATGATTACACAAATATATATAGTTATCCGGAAACCATATATAGAACGGATTTACCCCTTCGTATCAAAGGTTAGGGAATTGTTGATGAAGATCCTCAATCTTCTACTACTAGTCCCCAGGCCCCCGCCCAAAGCATTTGGTTGGCTCGACTCCGAACCTAGAGTCGCATTCCCCAAGCGATTTGGATTCTTTAGGAAGGAACATGGCCCGTGTCGTAACACGATAACAGCCAATCCAACTTTATGCGTAGGAGTAACAACCTTCTGAAAGAAATGTGACTCCATGGATGCTATGTGTGAGCGTTTTATTTTTTTTAATCCAAACCTTATTAAGGTTTATTAGGGGGCGATCAATAAATTTAGCAAACAATAAGAAGTCAAAATAGTAAGTAAACAAAAAACTTAAACAGACAGTTTTAAGTTGTGATATTTTTAATTCTCATTTCACACATAAGCATAGAATCATGTATATACGTATCCCCAGATTCCCCATACATATCCATTTTTATCTTTTCTAAGTATAATAATGCCACTACTTTACAAGCACAAGCAAGGTAACGAAATTAAGAGGAATAACTCCTCGTCTATTTCGCAATCCTCTTAGTCATAATAATCCTCCGGAAAGGAAATCTAGTATTCCGCATCACCTAGATAAAAAAAAAATACCCGGGATGAGTATTTCGTAAAAATTCTACTTAAATTTTCTAATTCTATTTCACTATATTCGTAAAAAATTTCATAGGATGAAATTCCAATTTAAAATGGCCATAATTTGCTCATTTTAACTCGGAATTTTGCATATAATATACCATTTTCTACCTGTTCAAAAAGATCTATCTATTTCTAAGGTTATTTTGGTCATAAAAAGGTTGTTTGGGTTCCGAAACCATAGGGTACAAATTCAAAACGAATATTTCCAGATTTTGCAAAACAATTTTCCAACTCAACTTCATTAAAAAATCCTTTAGTAATATATTATATATTATATATATACACATATGATTGATAAATCCTTTAAGTATATATATAAGGTCACTTTATATGCAAAAATTCTAATGGTAGTGTCTTAACAATTTATTTCATAAAACAATTCATTTGGAAGTGTTTAAAATTTAACTTGACAATTTCTTTTCAAGTATTTCGAAGAAACTTTATATTTTCCTAGGTTATTATAAATGAGTATATTCTATTTTATTTTCCTCATTTCTTTTTCCAAAACAAGTAAATTTTCCTTTAACTTTGGTTTTTATAATTTTTACTTCTAGTGATAAAAGAATGAAGTTTTCAAGAGTTTTATTAAGTTTTTTCTAACTTATCATAATTTGAGTTGTGTAAATTTTCTTTTAAAGAAATGACTTTGGTAAACAATTCTTTTTATATTTTCACTTTCCAACTTCTTTAAAAATAACTTTATTTCTAAAACTTGGTCTGTTAATTCTTGACCAATTTTATTTGGAAAGAAATCATGTTTTAATATTTCTTTAAGTTTTTGACAATGTCTATTGTTTTTGAAACCTCTACTGTTTATATTCTTTTATTTCTTTGAAAATGAGTTTATCATTTAACAACCTTAACAAACTTTTATTTTACTAAGTGAGTTTATAATTTAGTGAGTTGGTTTTATCTCAACTTATAAAACTTAGTTTAGTTATTACTTTTGATAAAAATTCCTACAAGTAAGCTTTTTAAGAAAAGTTTATTTATCAAATAATTCCTACTATTGAGTTTTAATAAACTTTATGTGACTTACCATAATAAAAGAAAATGTTTATTTTGTTAGTTAATCTCTTTAAGAAAATCATCTTTATTGTTATCTAGGAAAAATCTTAGTGAGTTTGAAAAGAAGGTGAAGAAGAAAATTTTTCCTATGGATGTGATACTAAGTCTTTATTTGGTGACAAACATACATATAAGAATGGTTGGTTTCATTTCCTTTATTAAAGAAAATTCTACTTTAGATTTTTTTTTTTTGAGACAATATCATTATGGTTATGCATGTACATGAGCATGTGAAATAATAAGAATATGAGAAAAATACCGAAAGCAAATAATAATAAGCAAGATAATAACAATATAAAGTATTGAGAACCTTAGCTTCATCAAGGTAACCCGGTCAAGTATTGGGAGCCTTAGCTTCATCAAGGCATCCCAGGACTAAGAATAGGCTAATCCCAAAAAGAATAAAGAAAAGAAAGATAATGTTGTTTTAACTTGATAAGGACAAGTCTAAGACTAGAAAGACTAGTCTTAAAATAGCATGAAATAAATAAATTGCAAAATATGAAAATAAATAGATAACAAGTGAGCTTATATGCTCTAAAGATTATATATAAATTCATAAATACATTTAGTTAGATATGAATAAAAGTTAGCATAATAACAACAATAATATCATTAATAATCACTATATATATATAAACATAATAACAACATAATAAAATTTGAATTTCATGTACAAGAACAAAACATGAACGTATTGTTACTTTTACTACTCATATGAGTTTCAAAACAACACCATAGTCATGTTAAGTTACATGACATGGGTAAATAAATAGGAATAGGGATTTTACCTAACGTGTTTACGGTGTAGGAAGAAAGTAGTGAATGAATGGTTATGTGGTTAATGAGAAATGGTAGTTGGATTGTGTATAAAGAGAAATTTTGTGAGTATTTGGTGAAAGAGAATTTTGGTAGAGAAAAATTTTGTGTAGAGTGTTTGTGTAGTGAATTTGAGAGAGTTTTGATAGTAAAATGAGTTGTGTGAAAGAATGAAGGAGGAAATGGGTATTTATAGAGTTTTTGAGTGAAAATTAGATGTAATTAAATTTTGAAAAGAAAATAATTGAGAGTGAAGAGAGAGACATGTGGATGGCAATGAAGGGGGAAGAGAAAGAAAAGTGATTAAAAATTTATTTTAGAAGAAAAGTGTAAGAGAAGTTTAGTAATATGTGATGTAGAATTTTTATGGAAATGGAAATTGTAAGAAATAGGTATGTAGGTTGTAAGAATAGGTAGTAAGAAAAAGTAGAGATAGATAAATAGTAGAAAAGTACTATGAATAGTAAATTAGACAATTAAAATACTAGTAGTAATAAAAATACGCGTATAAATGCGATATCTATAATTTTTAATTACCGAAAAATTCTAAAACTGATATTTTTAGAAACCTTATATTTTTACGAGTCTATTGGTATTAACATAATATTTTTGCTATCCGGTGTACCAATGTACGGTTTTTTAAAACCGATCCCGTTCAAATCCGAAGGACACTAGAAATTTGCGAATATGATATTTTTAAGTTTCCCTATATTATTATAAACTATTGTCAACGATTATTTCCGTTCCATTGTTTAGGGTTTAAAAGCACAGGATTGATGGATCTTAAACACTAGGGTTTGTTGTATGTTTTGTTGACTTTTAGGGTTCCGGTTTGACTTCCAACTTTTTGATTTTATTCGTATGATTAAAAAAATTTTGAGGTTTTGTACGTATTATATTTTTAGTTCAACAACTATGATTTATTTCATTTTATTTGTGATTATTTAATATTTATCAATTCTCAGGATCGTTTAATCGAGTCTTAGGGTTATGGGTTGACTTAGTTTGACTTTTGGTAAAACTTGAAAATTTTTTTCTAAATTCACCGAAGGATTTAAGGTTTTAGTATTTTATTGCCAAGCGTTATTTGGATATATCGTTTCGATTTGCATGTTAAGAATCGAATAGATGATTTGATTGGTGTATGAATGTTGAATAAATCGGTTGTTGGATTTTCTATTTTGTTTTGAGAGTTCTTTTTTTCTCAAGATTAAGAACTCTCATGTTTGACCTTATTTAGAATTTAGTTTTAACTTGGATCGATTTTCACGATTTCGATTTTTAGTTTTTGACTTCTATGATTATTTTCTAAAAATTATGAAAATTTCAGGAGTTTACAATATATGTTAAAGGAAAGTTAAATTTCGAATGGAAGAAAATTGGAGAAGATGATGAACAGTGACAACACTTCCACTACGCCAGCAGTGTATACACTCAAAGCCGGTGGCATACATGGGTAGGCCGGTGATGTTGAGATGGCTTATATTGGAACAGAAGCTATGTAAAATTTATTTTTACGTAAAATAAACAAACATCGGTTAACTGGAATGATATACTGGCAGTTTAGAACTCGACGTACATGGTAAAGCTGGTGGCCTACAAGCCAGTGTACCCTGATATGAAATAACATGTAAAACTTACGAACATCGGCATCTGGGTATTAATGCCAAGGGCGTTGGAGCGAGAGTACATACATGTTTTTCCTACGTGAAGTCTGTATTATATGAACAAAAAATATATATAAATAAACAATAATAAACATATATTATATACACATATGTTAGAACAGATTTTACAAAGTAAATAAATAAATACAAGAACTTAGAGTAAAAATAATAATATGTTTAATATTTGAGAACTATTAAACCCTAAAACCTATAGGGAAATATTAGTATTATTAGCAACTATAATTGTTAACTATTTTTTTTTATATAGATAAATAGATAAGAATGGAAATCTAAAAATGCTAAATTTATAAATAGTGTGATAGCTAAAAATGATAAAATTACTATATGAAGTAAATTAAGAGAAACATAACGAAATTAAATAATAAGAAATAAATACTAGCTATCCTAATGTGTTAACTAAAAGAACGATATAAAAGTAACAATAATAGTAAAAATAAAAATATTAATCTACTGAATAAAACTTCTACAATTACTCAATAAAAATATATAAACATTCGACAAGATCAACACAAGCAAAATGGAAATAAAATATTAAATAATAATTGTTTCCATAAGATCATTAAAGGACCAAAATAAGTAATAGAAACAAAGCCACATATCAATATAGGACACTTAGACACTCATAGGAATTTTAGTTATATAATTTATGTCTTATTGATGAATATTTTTATTTTTCTAGGTGACTTTAATACTATAGAGGATTTTCCGGCTGATTATTATGACTAGCTAATATGAGCAGGTGAGTAATTCATTTATATTATACTGTTTATGGCTGTAGTTAGTTGAATATGTAATGCAAAGAATAATATGATTGTCATGGTGTTATATTTGAAATGTGTTGTGATCTGATTGTATGATTGTTAATCTATGATAACGAAAGCGATAATACTATGGTATGATGATATGAAATAGTATGATGATTATTGTGTGTAATGTATGGTGCCATGAAACTGAATAAGAATTATTAACTTATTAAATAACATGGTCATGCATTGCACGTACTGCATATACAAACGGGTGACAGCCTGCTACGTATTAATATTTGATTCTCTGTTAATGCTTGGTTTTTCTAAAGTGCTAGTTCTTCCAAGATTTTCTTGTTCCATCGATACTATGACAACTAAGTGGCGCCGCCTGTAGTATCGCTTCGAAAATTAATACGGAGTTTCTAAGGATTAATACAGGAAATGGTCAGTTAAAATATCATTAAGATAAAGGTGATAACCCTAAGACGAGAAATCATTGCTTTTCCTGTAAATTATGGGCAAGTGGGTCATAAAGTAATTGTTCTTCAACCTTAAACAGAGGTCGTAAATCTTTTTCCTATTTGGATTCTAGATCATCCAAGCTTGTATTTTGAGCATATGTTTGAGTGATTGTATTACATTAGATTTGTTAATAAACTTGTTTGTATATAATATGTCTGGTTATTCACTGAGCCCGTATTTCATCACACTCCAACGGTCCTTTCGGTTTATGCTTTGACCCTGGTTAGTTACTTCAGGAATATGGCTCCGATAAGGTTTAAAAGCTGGAAGCCTATGGTTCTATTTGGGATAAGTGGCTTATATTTTTCCTAAAATATATTAGCCAATATTATCTTATAGTTACGTATTTGGAGAATTACGAAAAGACTACATGGTTTGTAATAATCTATGATACTCTATGATTGAGATGGCAGCTATTTACTAATTTATATCTTGCATGTATTTATCCTTACTTATCTAAGCAACTGAAAGATCCTGCCGTTTGAAAATATGTCACCTGATCCGCTTGAAATGTTTAGTATTTTAAAACCAATTCTCCAGCAAGTGTACTAGGTCGATCAAGCAATAAAGTGATGAATGAGTATCGATCCCACGAGGAAAGTTTAATTACTAAACATTATTAGTTCACTTTAATATTTAGGCAAAGAGAAACCAGATTCTTTCTATAAATATTACTAAAGTATCTACACTCTACTATGTCTAGTGTTCACTAATCCTACTCACACAAGTTTTAACAAGTAAGGTTAGTGAGATTTAGATAAAATCCTATTTTCTCCAATCATGTTGAACTTGGGTTATTAAAATTGTTAGAGTTCATGCACATCCATGTGAATCTACCAAGATTTACAAATTCTAAAAGGAAATTTGAAAACCTTTTTCCACCTAAAACACTCTATAGCTTCCACTACTGAGTATTTTGAAAGAATCAATTTTTGCAACTAAGAGTTTCCCAAATCTTAGTTGACTCAGTATCCTAAATCACAAATTATAGAATTCCTTCTTGAAAACTTGTATTTAAAACAATTTTTGAGCAGTAATGATAGATTCTACCAGGATTAAAAACTCTCTTGCCATCGCATTCTTGAATTCTTTACCCAAATATAAATTCAAACGAAATTAAAGTCTTCGCCAAGATACCCAATTTCATTTAAACTTGAATTCATCCGAATTTTAAGTTCTTAGTTTGAATTTAACAAGGATATACATCATTCTTCCAACCCAATAACACTAGTTCAACAATCACTTCAGAAAATCAAGGATTTCACCATTTCCCACCGTTCAAATTCAACCACTAATCATTTCTACTCTATCTAACATGATACTAATGAAAACTATGATAATATTCATCACGAATTGTAAAGAACAAAGCAAGTTAAGAATAAATTACCATTAATTAAAGAAACAAACCGTACAAATTGTAACTACGATCCTTGTTAGCAAATTCTACTCAATCTACGAACAACTAGAACAACTTTGACGAAGATCCAAAGTAAATCTCTATTTTCTACTTCTATCTCTTTCTACAGAACTATCAGGTGAAACTGAAAAATAGAAGCATGATGTAAGTCTCCTTTTTCTCTCTCCTCAAAGCATGTAAAAATACAAGCTTTTTGTGTAACTGTCGTGTAACTGCTGCATCCAACGTCGGCGGTTTCTCATCCAATGCCGGCGGCGTTCAATCAAGCGCTAAGGATTTGTAAACTGATGGTCTTCAACGTCGCCTTTGAACGCAGGCGGCATACTCCTCAATTTGCCGGTGTTTCCTTCAAGTTCAAGTACTGTATCCATCCACAAGCACCGGCGGTGTTGGATCTGGTGTTAAGGACTTAGGCTCTGTGATGTTTCAATGCCGCCTTTTAACGCCGGCGGCGTTACCTTCAAGTTTTCCGGCGTTCTCTTCCAGCCCTCTCAACGCTGGCTGCGTTGAGCCCAAATTCACCAGTGTTTGTGCTTTTCAATGCCAATTCGCACAATTCTTCACTTTTCCTTGTTGCAAATTTCCATTTTAATTCCTAACCTGATTCAAAACAAATGACAAAAACTAAGTGCCAATTCCTTTGCTTTTATAATAATTAACACAAATAAGTGTCAATTCAGAGATGAAAATTATATCAGTTTTCTGAGTTTATCATCACCCTCTAAAGGTAAACTAGTAGTAATATTCAAGTGAGGCTTATTTATTACTACTATGGTACCCTCAGGGTATGATAGCTCGTGAATATTTGCCCTCAAATCTTGATCAAACTCGTCTAGAGCATATGGTGACAAGTCCATCACATTAAATGTATCTAAAGTCTCTCCAAAATTATCTAACAATTCAACCTTAAAGGCATTATCATGGATCTTTTAAACAATCTTGAATGGCCCATTAGCCAAGGTGCCAGTTTTTTACCTCTATGCCTCGATAATCCGTCTTTGCCAAGGTGAATCCAAACTAAGTCTCCAAATGTAAACTCAACTCTTCACCTTCCCGTATCTTTCTTTTTTGACCCTATCACTTTGCTTTTGCAAACAATCATATAACTTTTGATGGATTTGGATTAAACCCATAAATAACTTCAAATGGCAACTTGCTCATCACACTATGGACAAAGTAGTTATAAGTAAACTCCACAATTGGCAAACAAAGATCCCAATCCTTTAAATTCCTTCCAATAGTAGCCCGCAACAAAAAACCAAAAGTCTTATTCATAACCTTAGTCTAACCATCGGTTTGTAGGTTACAAATGGTGATAAACAACAACTTTGTTCCCAACCTTCTTCACAAGGTCTTCCAAAAGTAGCTCAAAAACTTCACATCTCTATAAAAAATAATAGATTGTGGAATGCCATGAAGTTTGACCACTTTTCGCAAAAACAAACTAGAAATATATATCACATCGTTAGTTTATGGCATGGAATAAAGTGTGCCATCTTGCTAGACCGATCAACAAAAATCATGATAGAATCATGTCCTCTTTGAGTCTTAGGGAATCCTAAGACAAAGTCTATACTCAAATTAATGCACGGTTTGGTAGGGATGGCTAATGGCATATGTGAGCTCTGCAGTTTGCTTCGACTTTTGGCTCTCTTACAAGTAGAATAACCCTCAATCACTCTATGCACATCCTTTGCCAGACTAAACTAATAAAAGTGTTCCTTCAATGCATCAAGAGTACAATGGTTCCCAAAATGTTTGGAAATTCCACCACCATGGGCTTCTTTAACAAGCATCTTCTGCATTTGTCCATGTGGAATACATACTTTTTCTTGACGAAACAAATATCCACCAACTAGATGATAGCTATCCACCAACCTTCCCTCTCTATAAGCTAATACAATAGGTGCAAACACTCCATCCTCAAAATATTGTTCCACAATTTGATCAAACCCCAACAACTTAGCTTGCATGGAATTTAACAATGTATACCTCCTAGACAATGCATCAACTACTACAGTAGTATCAGCTTTCTTATAGTTAATAGTATATGCAAATGTCTCTAAGAATCCAACCCATCTTGCATACCTCTTAGATAACTTATTTTAACCTCTCAAATATTTTAAAGATTCATGGTTAGAAAATATGATGAGCTTTTAGTTAATAGATAATGTTACCATACCATGAGAGCTCAAATCATAGAATACAATTCCTTGTTATAGGTGGGATAATTTAATGCAGCTCCATGAAGCTTCTCACTAAAATATAGAATGGGACAACTCTCTTGCATAAGAACCGCACTGACTCTAACATTGGAGGCTTCACATGCAAGCTCAAAAGCCTTGTTGAAATCAGGTATCACTAATAATGGTGTTGAAGTCAATGTCTTCTTAATCAACTCAAAACATTGATTGACTGCTTGACTCTAATGGAAAGAAACTGCTTTCTTCATTAACTCTGTCAATGGTGTCGTAATAGTACTAAAGTCTTTTACGAATGTCCTATAAAAAGAAGTGAGTCCATGAAAACTACATACCTCAGAAACATTAGTGGGAATAGGCCACTTAGTAGTAGTCTTGATCTTCTCATCATAAAAATGAAGGCCCCTCTAAACATAACAAATTTGAGAAATACCACTTCACTTCTTCAAATTGGCATACAATTTCTCATTCCTCAACACCATAAAAACCGAAGTCAAATGCATAATATGAATCTCCAAATCTAGACTATATACCAAAATATCATCAAAATAAACCACCACAAACTTGTAAACCCCTAATTTTTAGGGTAAATTTAAGCTTAAACCCTAAACCAGAAAGTCAACCGAAAACCCTAGGTCAATAAATTCCCAGGAAACCCTAGCAGTTTAGATCTGACAATCTCATGTTCCTAAACTAAGAAGTCAAAATACGAGTGAAGAGTGTAGTCTGGTTCGTAATGATATTAGGGTGCTTAAAATTATCATATTAGCGAATTTTTGACTTATTTCGAACCTGATCGGATACAGACTTTGAAAAGCATGTCCTAGGGCCTGAGAAATTAAAAATATGATATTAGTTCTGTTAGATTCATAATTTCATAAGAATTCCAAATATATCAGTTATATAAATTTTTGGGTTATAAAAGTCACAGTTATAACTTTTTATCGTATTTTCTTTACTACCGGTACTTTAATTGTCTAATCTAGTTTTTGATTTCTAATCAACTATTCATTAAGTACAACTACCCATAACTGTAAATCCTCAAATTTTTGGATCCGAATTAAAGCTTAAACCCTAATCGGAAGTCAACCGGATTTCCAGAGTCAACAAAACCCTAGTTTACCGTAACCGCTTAAGTCCGGCATTGCCGTTTTCTCAAGCCCTAGAAAACGAAGTTGGAAAAGTTAGCTATAATAGTTCGTAATAGCTATAGGTTATATAAAAATATCAGATTGGAGGAATTCGAGTGTCCTTTGAACCCGATCGGACATAGTTCTTGAAAAACGTGTTCGGAAGCTCGGAATAGGAAAAATATTCCGAATATACCGTTAGACTCGTAAAAATATAAGATTTCCAAAAATATCAATTTCATAATTTTTCGGCAGCTAAAAATATCAGATATCGCTTTTATACGCGTATTTTCTTACTACCGCCATTAAATTGTCACGTCTACTTTTACATTACACTATTTTCTACTATTCTACACTATTCATCTATCTCTACATTTTCTTACAACCTACTCTTACAAACCATACACCTATTTCTTACACATTTTCATTTTCAAAACAACTTCACATCTTTCATTTCTTACTTTTAATTAACAAAATAACAAAAATTAAAATTTTTCTCTTCCCCATGCATGAAAATTGCGTTGGCCCCCTCCCAATTTCCCTCAATTTGTTTTGTTTTCATTTATTTAATTAACACAAATTATCTCCCACATTTTCCTATAAATACCTCCTCATACCTTCACTTCTTTCACACCACTTCTACACTAAAGTTACTATACCAAAATCTCTCAAAATTCTCTCAAGAAGTTCTTCCTAGATTAGCTTCTTTTAGGTAAAAATTTCTCCAAGCTTTCTTTATGTTCTTCTACTTAGTATGAGCTTAGTGTGTGTTTTCTAAAACCATGAAGGTTAAGAAAGTAAACAATAGGTTCATACTTTGTTTTTGTTCATAATCACAAAATGTTCCTTTATGTTCCTTTATGTTTCCTTTATGTTTATTACTATCTAATATATCTATATAGCTATATATATTATTTAAGAGCATATAAGCTCATTGTCTTGCAATTTATTTACTTTTCTTGCACTTTATTTACTTCATTGCAATTTATTTAATTTCAAGTTGTTCTTAAGACTAGTCTTTCTAGTCTTAGACTTATCCTCATCAAGTCAAAAACAATTCCTTTTCTTTTCTTTTCAGGACTAGTCTTTTCTTAGTCCCGGGGAACCTTGATGAAGCTAAGGTCCCAATACTTGATTTACTTTCTTATTTGCTTAATCTTTCAAGTTATTATGTTCCTTTATATTTCTATAGTTTATGATTCATACTCATGCATGAACATAATGTTTTTGTCTCAATAAAAATAAATGAGGAAGTGTTTTTCATAAACTAAAGGTTCTTGTTAAATAAAAGTAGGAAATAGATTTCTTAAAAACTCATGAACATATTTGGAAATGACTTTTCTTAAATAAACAAAAGGTTTTCTAAAAACTTATTTTCATCAAAGTATTAGAAACTCTTTTAAAAATCATTACAAGAAAAAAAAAATATCATTTTACTACTTTTAAAATTGTTGGAATCTAAGTTTAGAAAATAAAACCACTCCTTAGGAAATTAAAGTAGTTGCAAGAAATTAATTTTAGAAAAAGAAGTATT
Organism: Combretum micranthum; assembly: GCA_024138025.1. Taxonomy (NCBI): domain Eukaryota; kingdom Viridiplantae; phylum Streptophyta; class Magnoliopsida; order Myrtales; family Combretaceae; genus Combretum; species Combretum micranthum. The sequence goes on from JAMXBD010000574.1 coordinate 517,398, forward strand.
CATCTCAAATAACCCAAGAACCCTTTCAAAAGTAAAATGAATATTCCAATAAAATCTCAAGTTCAAAATCTTTTAAAACCTTACTTTTAATAAGTTGAGACAACTTCATTTACTTCATACATTGGTTATGAGTCGTTACATATATGTATATACCTTTCAAAAAGTTTACAAAATACTTGAAATATTCATCTCTTCAAATGAGCTTTATTTACAATAAGGAAAATAATTTTTTTCAAATTCGTGGCAAATCTAGTCGCTGCTTTTTCGGAACCCGAACGACATATTTTGATGAAAATAAGTTTAGAAATTCGTAGATCTTTTCGAGTAGGTAGAAAACGATATATTATACGCGAAATTCCGAGTTAAAATGAGCAAGTTATGGCCATTTTAAGTTGGAATTTCCCCTTATACGATTTTACCGCGATTTTAAGAGAAGTTTAAGATCTTCAAGAATAGAAGTTTTATGAAAGACTCATTTTGGGTATTTCATCTTGTTTAGGTGACGAGAGACCCGAGATCGTCTATCCAGAGGATTATTTCGATTAGACCTATCGATTATGGCGTGAGTTAATTCTTTTCCTAAGTTACATTTTCTTGTTTGTGCTTGTAATTAGTGGCACTAGAAATTTAGAAAAGATAAATGAACAATTGTTGAATGAAATTAAGTATATCGAAAGACGATATGTTAAATAAAAGAGTGACTCTTGTATTGATATGATGAAATTATGGTTGATCACCTTTAACATGAATTCAACTTATATGGTTAAATGTTTAATTGAGATTTATTCATGCATATCATACTCGTGAGTCACATTTATTTCACTACTATTCTTCGTGTGGGGAAACAAGGAAGTGGTAGTGGTGGCTAGTAGGAGTCGGTAAGTCTACATGGGCCAGTAGGAGCCAGGAAGTCTACAAGACAAGCAGGAGCCGGCAAATCTGCAAATATTAATGGTCGTATGAGCCTATAACCACCCAACCCTTGTCATGGAGGGCGTTAAATCCATGCTGCACTTGATTTCAGGTTAATCTTGTGTAATTGGTTGTTCATGTGATTGGTGCATTACATATGCTTGAATTAAATAACTTGGTTGTCATATGGAAATGTCATATAGTTAGGAATTATCTCACTAAGCTAGATTTGCTTATACCCTTATAGTTTTCTATTACAGTATGATTATTTATGGTTGGCCCCGAGGAGCCCCGTGTGCCAGGTACGAGCTTAAGCTACTAGGAGTTTTTGGAAGAAGTTTATGTATTTTTAGTTTTGAACATAGGCTTCTAGGAAAAAATCTCTATAGTAGGCTTATGTGGTAGTTATGTTTATTTTGTTATTAGTATAGTTGAACAATCACTTTAAGGCGAGGGAATGACCCTAAGATGATGTATGAACTTGTTATTAAATGAAGATCTTATGTTTATCTATTTAAGATTCATGCTTGCTTTTGCTATCTATTTAAACCTAATACCCCTATGAGTCTCCTACTATCTTGGAAGCACGCCTTGCATGTGATATCGAAGCTCCTGCGTGACTAAGGTTGTCATTCATTAGCTTTAATATTATATGCAGTGGACTGCCACGTTTAGGGTATCCTTTGGGGTGTGACAATAACCTACTCTTATATCCTTACAACCTATTCTTATAATTTCATTATTTTCCTTACACTTACTTTTCCAATACATTTCATTACATAATATACTTTAAGAATTTGAATTTATTATACAAAATTATCACACACATCTCTCTCTCTATGGAACCAGTGCCCCCCTCCCTCTATTCTCTCTCAATTTGTTTTATTTCTTCATTTTATTTAACACACAAACCCTAATCCACTTTTCTATATAAACCCCTTTAAGCCTTCATCATTTCATTTTCTTTCTCATTTTCACTTTTAAAATTTTTTTGCAAAACTCTCTCTTCTCTCCTCTCTCATTGCCGTGACCCTCTCCACTCATACACACACTTTTGTTTTCTTCAAGTTTTCTTATTCCAAACCACTAATAGGTAATAGATCTGCACTTTGCCATCTTAAAAACTTGTAATGGCAAGATCATTCATGTGTGTGATCCCATTCAAAAATCCCTATGAGCTTTAACTAAGGATGTGGAAACACTTGAACATGATATCCTTGCCATCACAATGTTATAGATCTTGTTATTTATGTTGTTTTGTTATTATTTTGCTTTATTATTAATTTATGTTGTTATTATTAATGTTTTGTGCATGTATTCATCATTTAACCATATCTACATATTGATCTTAGTGCATATGCATTTATGACTAGTACAATAAATTAGATTTGTTGTTTTGAGTTCATAAATGCCTTAGGCTTTTGTTTTATACACATAAATGACTTATAGTAGCATGATAATAGTGGGGAAAATGTTAGAAAGCTTAAGATCTATTTTAGTTTCAACAAAAATGGATTTTTGAAATTCGGATATAAAAAGAGCCATATTTAGAAAAGCTACTTTTTAACTTCAAAATGTGTATTTTACATTAAAAATGAAAGGCTAAGGGAATAGGTATCATAAATGAGTGGTTTTGATGAGTAAAGCTTAGATCTACTAAAGGATATTTTCAAAACAAGAAAAGTTTATAAAAGTTATGTTAAAATTTTGTTTTAATCACAATAACCAACTTGTAATTCGTAATAAGGAAAGCTTGAGGTGTAAACACCTATTTTTCAACCCCAAAACAACATTTTTATTAAAGAAATGGATGCCTTAAGGAGTAGGTTTGATTAAGAGTTAGTTTTAGAAAGATTAAATGAGTTTTACAAAAGAAACAATCTCAAATGGAAATTTCAAAATTCGGATTTGAAAATGACCACTATTTAAACACCTATTTTCAAATGCCAAAATGATGATTTTATGGAAAAATAGAAGTCCTAGGGAATACATGCAATAAAGACCTAATTTTGACAAGGATAAATAAAATTTATCTAAGTATAATCCTAAAATAAGGAAAGGTTTCAAAGTATAGATTAAACAATGTTTTTATTCCTTAAAATTTTTTTAAAATTCGTAACTAGGTAAACCTCCTATGAAAACATCTATTTATAACTCTAAAATGAAGAATTTTATTAAAATAATAAGGTGTTAGGCATATAGCTCATCAATGTTGAGTTTTGATAAAAGCAAGTGTGATTTTGCAAGAAATAAAACTAGTTTTCTTGAGTCTAGTTATTTCACAAGTTTTGCAAAGCAAAAGTTTACTAAAAGAATTCTTGATATCATATACCATTGAGAATATACATATAGATAGCTCATCTCATAACATTTATGATAATAGCTTGTAAGTATTGCATATACACATAATGCACTTGGTAGAAACAAAGTTAGGAAAATAGTGTCTTATATATCCTATTAAGCATTATCTAAGAACATGAGGAAATAGATTTACCAACACTCATGAATCATGCATGATATTGAGTTATATAATTATATAAAAGAGCCATTCAAGATATAATGATAGCTAAGTATCTATCAAAGCTTTGGAATGATACTTGGATTGAAATTTGGAGTTGATTTGTGGGACAGGAATTTCGTATAGCATTCTGTACCCTAATGTTCATAGACCTAACGACCTTATTTGACAAAAATAACTTTATAAATAGATATCTCTTGTCGAATAGGTAGAAATCGGTACATAATATGCAAAATTCCGAGTTAAAATGACCAAGTTATGGCTGTTTTAAGTTGGAGTTTCCTTGTAGATGAACTTTGACGAACTTGCTAGAATAGAATTTATAAGTTCACTCGAACTTCATAGAAATACTCATTGGAGTTATTTCTTTTGATTAAAAAACTTGGGAGACGGACTAGACCTTTTCGAGGACTATTACGATTAAGTAGATTTTGGCGCCATGACAAAGGGAGTTCACTATCTTTAAATTATATGCTTATGATTGTAATTGTAATGATAGTAGCATTAGATTTAGGGCAAGATAAAATTGGAATGTGCATGTGAATTCTATTTGATTGAATCGATGATAAGAATATCGAAATGGAATTGTTGTAAATATTTGTATGATTTAGTATAGAATTGAAGTGCCTGCAATATCTATGTTGCCTATAAATTTTTAATTAATATGCCATGATCTTATAATCAAATTGACCATGCATACCATATGTTGAGTCACATTGTTTTGTTATTATACCTTTGTGGGAAGAAGGCATAATAGCTGGGCAACGAGGGTCCTATAAACTCGAATGTTGGCATAATGGCTGGAATTGAAATGGTAGTGGTGTAGACACTTGTATCAACTACAAAATTGTGAGTAGGTGGGCACCTGAATCAACCACAATGTAAATGAGAAAAATTGAAATCTATGGTCATATGGGCCTGAAACACCTAACCTTAAATGGAGTGCATAAATCCATGCAACATAAGACTCCCAAAAAGTCTTATGTATTGTATGCTCACGTACTTGTGCATTTCATATGATTGATAATATAACTTGCCTGCCCTATTGTATGATGAAGTATCTAATTTGGAAGTGAAACTCACTAAGCTCGTAAGCTTATACCCCCTATAGTTTCCTGTTGCAGTATGATTATTTATGGCTATCCCTGAGAGGCCACTTTCCTCAGGTACAATTTTTGAAATTTAAGGAGCATTTTGAAGAAGTCGGGATCTAAATGTTAGGCATAGACTTCTAGTTGAATCTCCTTAACCTTATATATATATATATATATATATATGTTATTGTAAGATACTTTTGAGGACCTAAGGACTCTTAATATTTTGACGGGAGTGAGCCCCTTAGATCTTGTAATATTAATCTGGTTATAACTGTTATGATTTATAATCTTATCGCTATGTATGTCTCCTTAAGCTATTTCGATTCAAAGTATGGTTCCTTATATGTTGAACGTGAGCCTTACACTCGATGTTTAAACTCATGGAGTGACTAAAGTTGTCATACTTGAGTTTAGATATCGAGTGTGGGGACTGTCACGTTTAGAGTACCCTTTGGGGCATGACAAAAATTCCCTAAAAATTCTCTCATACCTAATTTATCAATCTCATGAAAGTACTAGGAGCATTGGACAAGCCAAATGGCACTACTGTCCATTCATGCAAACCATGCTTGGTTGTGAAAGTCATCTTCCATTCATCTCTAACCTGCATTCTTATTGATGCTATCTCCTCTTCAAGTCAACCTTAGAAAATAATTGAGCACCATGTAACTCATCTAGCATGTCATCAGGACGTGGAACAGGATATCGGTATTTTACAGTGATGCGATCAATTGCCCTACCATCTACAGACATCCTTCAACTACCATCTTTCTTGGGCACTGACAAAGCTAGTACCAAACACGGACTCATACTTTCTTGAATAAACCCCTTCTCTAGCCATTCATCCACTTGCTTTTTCAACTCTTTCGCCTTTTTAGGATTCATCCGATAAGTTGCCTATAAGGCAATGTAGCTCCATATACCAAACCAATTTGATGCTCAATACCCCTCAAAGGAGGTAATCCTTTTGGAAGTTCTTTTGGTAAAATATCAGCAAATTGAGTCAACAAATTTTGAACTTCATTCGAGATAGAAAGGTTACGTTCAATTTCCAAAGCCTTTTTTACATACAACGAATACATTGGTTTTCCATTAGTCAATTGCTTCTCAATCTCTCCTTGAATCATCAGCAATGACTCCTTAAAGGAATTCAATTCACGATGTGTTTGCCTTACCGCTTAGGGACTCATAGGAAACAACTTAATCCACTTGTCATTGAATAATATGGAGTAAGTACTATCTCTTGCATTGTGGTTCACATTCTAATCGAACATCCATGGGTGGCCCAATAAAATATGAGATGCATTCATAAGCATTACATCACAAAGAACGTCATCAGTATAATGGTTAAGTAAAGAGATAGGAACCAATACCCTCCTAGTGACATGAACTGAGCCCTTATAATTAAGCTAATGCAAATGGTATGGTCGTAGATGGGCAGTAGTTAGAAGTTTTAGCTTCTCTACAAGTGTCATTGCCACTACATTGGTATAACTTCCACAATCAATAAAGGTGACACATATGGCTCCATTCACTAAGAATTTAACATGGAATATGTTATCCCTATGCTCTTGATAAATAGTCGGTATAATACTCAAGCTCCTCCTCACCGCCCAATTCAAAGGTATAGCTGCCCCAACCAATGATTCAACTGTCAACTCCTCACATTCTTCCTCGGAATTGAAATAACTACTCCTTTCCTCTTCACCTTCACTTTCCCGCACAACCCCCACAAGTATGAATAACTTGTCTATTTAGACATTAAGTAGCCATATGTCCATAACCCAGGCATTTGAAAAATTTAATATCTCTTGTCTTCTTTCCAACACTACTAAAATCACTCGGTTTAGAAATCGACTCCCATTTTATATCAACAGATTTGTCAAGAATAGTATCATGCTTCTCATCATGTTTATAACTACTATTACCCTTCTTTTTATCATCATGCTAATAAGTCTTTTTACTACTATCATATTTAGAAGAGTTACCTGATGATTTCTGAGATTTTCATTGCCTTTCAACCTTTTTCACCATCAACATTGCTTCCTCTAAGGTATCAATTTATTGAAGCTCAGCAACATCTAAAATTGCAGATTTCAAACCTACAATGGACCTAGCAATTGATTGATCCAGAGTTTCCATGATTTGACTATGAATAATTAAGATCTTAAACTCTTGAATATACTCTACCACGCTTTTACTTCCTTGTCGCAATGTGTGCAATCTCATCAACAAATCTTGGCTATAGTTATCCGAAACAAATCGCTGCTGCAATAACCCACGCATCTCAGCTCATGTAGTTACATCTCGCTCTCTATTCCTTCTTCTATTAGATAATACATTCTTCCACGAATGTAAACATAGCCCTTAAATTCAATTGTAGCAAGCTTAACTCAATGTACATCATCACAATCATGATAATCAAAGAGTTTTTCAATTTGATCTTCCTAATAAAAAATATTTATATGCTCCATCGATACCATCAAAAGACGATACTTTCAGTTTTATGGTCTCTATACCGCGTAATTCTCTGGGCCTATGCCCATCATGGTGATCATCAAAATCATTTTCATAGTCTTCAACTCTACAACCATGCACCACGTGATGCACATTCTCTTTCCTCTTCTACGGCTATCTACTACTCAACCATGGGGTATTTGAATCCTAAGGTTATCCTCTAATTCCTCAATATGCCCTTGTTCTTTTGTTTCATGGATTTAAGGGTTTCCCCTAACATTTCGCTCTACACCACTTAAGGTTTTACCTTATTGTTGCATTTCTTGCATTCTCCTTCATAAAATCCATGAACTTACTCATATTAACAGTGCTTTCTCCCTTAAGAGTATTGCCATCTCCACTTTTAACATCAAAATTTCCAGACATGCTCAAAAGAAATCAAACTTGCAGCACAAGAAATCACAATAGCGAAACTTACCGAGCAAGAAAGCCAATAATGAAGCCCCAAGCCGCAATTTGCAACCCTATGCTCTAATACCGAGATGGTACAGATTGGAGAATTCGAGTAATTTGTGGATCTAGTGCTTTCAATTGCAATTTAGGGTTTATAATATGTTTTTTGGGTTTTTATGAATAAAGAAACAAAAAGTTAAAAGATATGAATGATTAGTCCTTGGATATGACGTAGCAAAGATAAATCGAACTAGTTGTTCTAATCAATCGATATTACGTACGATTATAAGAAACAACAAAGAACAATCTTCAGTAGAAAACTTAATTTTATTCAAGAAGGCAATTTGTCACAAAGGACATTACAAAGTTTACCAAGAGTATAACAAGCAACAAAACTGCTAAGCATATCACTAATAAGTCCTCATATACTCCCACAATTTAGGTAAGGGAAAAAAATGGAAAAATACAAGACAAACCAATAAAATAGGAAACAAAAATTTTGAATAGTGTAAAAACAGGGATGAAGATTACCCTATTGATCATAGCCATGATACGAGTTGTGATCCACTTGGATCAAAACTCTTCTCTAATCTTCGAACCATCACGGGCATTACATGACTGATAACGGTTAATGTTATGCCCTAAAGGGTACCCTAAACGCGACAGTCCGTCACACTCAATGTTAAAGCTTAAGTATGATAACCTTAGTCATCCCATAAGCTTACATACTCGACGTAATGTGTATGCTCACGATCATAGAGGACCAACTTTGAAACAAGTTGTTTAAGAAGACATTTATATAGAAGTTTAAGAATGGAAATCATAACATAATATCTGAAATATGTAAATATAAAGGTCTTACAAAAGTTAAAGGGGCAATCCCCATTCATAAGATATAGTCTATCAAAGTCTATTCAAAATAATTACACGCAGATTTTTTTAGAAGTCTAAGTATACATCTAGTCTTTGACTTTTTCCAAAAACTTCTTAAGCCAAAAAGTAGTACTTGAAAGAAATAACCCCAGGGCTTCAACCATAGATAGGGGTGCTGCAAAAGGTATCTATAAGGGGTAAGCTTCTTACTTAGTGAGAATTAATTCCACAAGTAAAGTACTCAAGCAATCAATATTCAATCAATTTTTTTTTTAACAAGCATATGAGATGCAATCAATCACATGAGTAAACAATACATATGATTTTTTGGGAATAATATGTTTGAATGGATTGACCCCTCCATTCGGTGGTTAGGTGTTTCGGGCAACAAGGCCGTAATTCGCAAATGATGTTTTTATAGCTTTTATACAAATTCCTCATAACCGATAAATTATAGTTAATTCACGTACCCACTTACCATTTAATTGCGGGCAATCAAAGCTATAGAGTATATTTTCGGGTTCCTCGACCTCATTACTATGCTCTTGTCCCACCAAGAGTATAGTAATAAATGCAATGTGACTCACTACATGTTATGTATGAATCATTTTATTTAATTAATCATGGCATACTATTAGACAATTTATAAGTGATCATAGAATTTGCAAACAATTCATTCCTATACTAACTCATACAATGATTAGTTAAAGATTCCCGCCTCGATATACTTATCATAATTTCAATCATATAAGCAAATCACATTCGCTATCATATTCTTATTGTTGCCTAAATTCTAGTGCCGCTAATGTACAAGTAAAAACATAAGTACAAAAATGCGAGAATTTAAACACGCTCGGCCATAGTAGCAGAAGCTTTTTAGTCGAAGTAATCCTCCAAGTAAGGTAGCTCGGACTCTACGTCACCTATATAAAAGAAATACCCAGAATAAGTATTTCTTGGAAGTTCTACTTAAACCTACAACTCTATTCTACTAAGTTCATCAAACTTCGTACAGAGTGAAATTCCAATTTAAAATGGCAATAACTTGCTCATTTTAACTCAGAATTTCACATATTATATACCGTTTTCTATCTACTCGAAAAGATCTATCCATTTTTAAGGTTATTTTCCTTATAAATGGTCATTTGAGTCTCTAAAAGACATGTTATAGAATTACCACGAAAATCCCAGCCTTTGAAAAACAATTTTCCAAACTCATCTTTATTCAAAAATCCTTTAGAAAAAATATAGATATGTATATAATTAAAAAATCCTTTGAGTATATATATATATATATATATATATATAGAATCATATTGTATGGCAAAATTCTAATGGTGTTGTTTCAATGATGATTTTTCTTAAAACAACTTATCTTAAAGTGTTGAAACTTAAATCGTAACAATATTTTTTTCTAAGTATTTTAGAGAAACTTTATAATTTCTTAGGTTATTGTAAATAAGTATATTCTTATTTTGTTTTTCCCAATTTCTTTTCTTAAACAAATAAATTTTCCTTTAACTTTAGTCTTCTATAAATTTTGCTTCTAGTGGAAAAAATGAAGTTTCCAAAGTTTTTATGAAGTTGTTGATACCCTATAATGATTTTGAGTTGTATATATTTTCCTTTAAAAATGGTTTTGATAAGTAAGTCTTTTTCCTTTTATATTTTTATTTCCTAACTTCTTAAAAAATAATTTTTTTTCTAAAACTTGATCTTTTAATCTCTTTACCGATTTTTATTTGGAAAGAAATTATCTTCTTAAGTTGTTGATAATATCCAATGTTTTTGAGCTTACTACATTTATATTCTTTTTATCTCTTTGGAAATGGGTTCATAAATTAGTGAGTTGATTTTATCTTAACTTTGAAAAATAGTCTAGTTTTTTGTTTTTATTATGGAGTTGGTAAAAATACTATAAGTAAGCTTTTTTAAAAAAAAAAAAATTGCTTATCAAAGAACTATTAACACTAGTTTTAATAAACTTTATGTGACTTATTATGGAAAGAAAAGTTTAGCTTTGTTAGTTAATTCCTTGATACATCATCTTTTATTTGTCATTTAAGAAAAATCTTTATGGTTTAAAAAGACGTTGTTAAAAAAAAAAAATTTCCTTTGTGTTTGATAACAAAATCTTGATTTAGAGACAAGTTATATATTAAATGAGTTTAGTTTCATTTTTTTCCTTTATCAAAGATAATTTTTCTTTATTTTTGTTGAGACAATAATATTATAATGATGCATGTACATGAGTATGTAGTATGAAAAAGATGAAAATATAGGAAAGATATAAGAAGCAAAATAATAAGCAAGATAATAAAGTCAAGTATTGGGAAACTTACCTTCATCAATGTATCCTGGTCAAGTATTGGAAGCCTTAGCTTCATTGAGGCATCTCAGGACTAAAAATAGACTAATCCCAAAAAGAAAAAAAAAAAAGAAAAAGAAAAGCAATAATAGCAACAATGATAATAATAAGCTTATTAGTGAGTTATTGAACATTTAAGCTCTAAAATATATAGATATACATGCAGATAATAATATATATACAAGGTCAAGTTAGAAACATAATAAAAATAATAATAACACAACAACATAATAATAACAAGATAATAAAAATAAGAATTATTGGCATGTGCAAGAACAAAACATGAACATGTTGTTGCTTCTACAACTCATATTAGTTTTTAAGAAACAACACCATAGTTATGTTAAGTTACATGATATGAAAAATAAATAGTAGAAAGATATAGGTAAGAATATTTACCTAAAGTGGGAATATGAGAGTGGTAGTATAAGAGAGGTTTTGGATAGTATGTGTATGTAGAAAGTATGTAAAAAATGGATGGTAAAAAAATGTGAAAAGAGAATTTTGGGAGAGAGGATTTGTGGAGTGAATTTAAGAGAGTTTTGATAAGGTAAATGAATGTGTGAAAATAATGGAGAGAAAGGGAGTATTCATAGAGTTTTGAGGAGGAAAAATTGTGTGAATAAAATAATTTGAAAAAGAAAAAAATAAATTGTGCATGTGTGTGTGTGGGGCCGGCGTGAATGAGAGGGATGAGAGGGAGAGTGTGTTTTGATTTGTTTTGTATTCTTATCAATTAAAAGTAATAAGTTATAAGGTTTGCTGTGAATGAAGATGTATGAGAAATGTAAAAAATAGAGAATAGGTATGTAGATTGTAAGAATAGGTGTAGAAAAAGTAAAAATAGGTGAATAGTAGATAAGACAAATTAATACTGGTAGTAAAGAAAATGCGCGTAATTAAGCTATATATGATATTTTTAGATACCAAAAAGTTATAAAACTGATATTTTTGAAATCCTTATATTTTTACGAGTTTATTGGTATTATCGAAATATTTTTTTTTTGTCAGGTGTACAGAGGCACGATTTTCGAAAACTAATCTCGTTCAGATCCAAAAGACACTAAAAATTATCAAATATGATATTTTTAAGCTTCCTTATATTATTACGAACTATATTCCATAATTATTTCAATTTCATTGTTTAGGAGTTAAAAGCACGTATTACCGGATCTAAATCTACTAGGGTTTAATATAGATTTGTTGACTTAAGGTTTCTGGTTGACTTCTAGTTTAGGGTTTAAGCATAAACCGTATCATAAAATCTAGGGGATTATAATTAGCATCACAGGCATGACCATGCCCATTATCTCCTCAGGTCTTCAAATCATACGACGATGACGTGCTCACGGCCTCTAATACTGCCGTATTCTTGATCACAGCATGGATCACAGGTGTAATAGAGGTCGTGATCTCCTTTGATGCACAATGTCTAAGTTCAGATTCAACCACAGGCTGGATCAGATGTTGCGGTAGGGATGATCTTCGTTGAAGATGGATTTTCATGACTTAAGCACTTTAAATCATATCGTACTCTAAAGTGCATCATATATCCTTTAAGATATGCCAATTCATTGTTGTTCGAATTATTTGTAAGGATCTTTTGAGCTAAATTCAACAAGCCCTTAGCTCTAGCTCGGTTGATTAGTCCAAATGACCCATGATTTCTATTAGACCTTCAAGTCTATCTTCCACTTTGGAGCCTACGATGCATATGCAGTCCCTTTTTAGGGCTCTAGGCATAATCTTTTGGACTCTTCTTAGCCCTCCACTATATACTCCTATCCCAATTGGGTAAGGAACTTAGTTGTGAGATGATGTTGTGAGACAACCATACTGAAGATTAATTGGGTAGCTCGGCTAAGGATGGTATTATAGGGGGACCAACATTTAATTACAAGGAAATCGATCTTATGTGTCACATAACAATCGCCATCACTAAGCTTGAGGGATAGGTTGATGACCCTTTGAGGTTGGACAGGCTTGTTGTCAAACCCATACAGCTCGTGATCATATTTCCTCAACTTAGCCTAAATTCGTACTTCAATTGCTCATAAGCATGGTTGAAGAGAATATTGGCGCTGCTTCCTATGTCTATCAGTACCCTCTTGACCTTCCAACTCGAAATGTGAGCTAAAATGACTAGGTCATCTTGATAAGGAATTTGAATCCCCCCATTGTCTTCATCTATAAATGATATAGAAGTGTCAAACTTCATTCTCTTTGGTTCCACGTTCATTGCTTGCCTCTCATTCTTAGAGCCTGAGATCAAGTTGACACTCAACCCACCCGGGGCTAGCGATCCTTCAACTGTGGTATTGCTTTCTCTATGGCATTCCTTGTTAGTTTGAAGCCAACCATGCTGTTTCTAGGGTTTTTTCCAACGAATGTTATCTATTTCATCGATTCACCTCTTCTGAGCAAGATGCTTAGGCTTGCTGGTGCTGTAGTCAATATATTCCTTCAACAACCCTCGCCATATGGCATCTTCAATGGCATTTTTTAGTTTCCAACAATCCTTTGTATCATGTCCGCGATCGCAATGGTATTTGCGATAATCCTTAAATTCATTGCATTTGGAACCATACCTCATAATGGGAGGTAGAGGTATAAGCCTCAATTCCTCACTTTTAGAAACATGTTGTGTATTAGTAGCTTTAGCGGTGTAAATTTATCATACATGGGGAAGAGCTTCCTCTTATCATTATCTCTATGATGAGAGCTTGTATTGTTATTGTTGGAGCCATTGCGGTCCCTTGTACACCCCTTGTCCTGGTGCAGCTCGTGTGAGCTCAGCCTTACCTCAGCTTCTTTTCTAACGTTTTTGTTGTTTTCCTATCAAATGTACCGCTACACCTTTTCTCTTCCGTTCTTAAGTGTAGTGAGTTGACATTTTGAGATAGAATCCAAGAATTGACCATAAGTGAAGACTCTTTGTTTGAGGGTTTCGAGAGCACGCTTCATGAATTGTGTTAAATAATCACATAAAGGTTCACCTTATCTTTATCGCATTGTTTAAAGGTACGAGACATTCTTCTCCGGTGGTTTATTGTCCATGAATGAGCCACCAAAAGTTAAGTGAGTTGATCAAACGGGCCAATGGCATTTGAATAGAGTTTATTAAACTAGACGCTAGTGGCACCATGAAAAGGGGTCAAAAGAGTCTTGCACCAGGTGCCATCTAAAACATTGGGAATTGCCATAATAAACTAAAACCGAACAAGGTGATCCTCAGGATTGTTGGTTCCATCATATGACTCTAATTAAGGAAGTCAAGCTCTAATAAGGAGCACTTGAGATTGAATTGCAACAACAAAAGGTGTTTTGCACGAGACTACTTTCGTGGTGGATCCATTCTCAAAACTATATTTCATAGTTGAAAGTCTTCTCATCGTGCTTTTTTATCTCTTCTAGATCTCGTTCTTTAATGAACTTATCTGAGCAGCTATAGGAAAGAGTAGGTAGGCATTGTCCTTGAAGGCCAGAAACAGGCTAGAAGTTGCACGATCTATCCTTGAGTAATCGTACACATCTACTTAATGATCCAACAAGGTCCTTCCTAAGCGTTGGAAGGCCTATGGTCTTCGTTAGGTGCTTGAAGTGGCCTTTGGCTAGTCTTAAGAACAAGTGCCCTTTCAATAAACATCACTTCAAGGTATAAAAGTGGCCACTACTAGAGGCACTGGACAGTAGTGGAATTGCAATATGCCTATAGTGTCCTCTAAGAGATGCTCTAGGTGACCGTGGTGGAAGTGGACTTAGCGATTAGTTAATATGAGATTCTTCTACTCTAATTCCATAATTATGGCCTGAAGTTGAGCACTAACTTGCTCATTCTCTAAATTATTGTGTGAAAGTTGCCTACACAAATCCTCAACCTCCAAAATACACTTTAGATCAATGAAGTTGTCACCATTCAGAGCTATGAACTCCTAACGTTGTTTCTTGTGAGGACTGTGACAACAAGGGTAGCAACTGATGGTATTGCAATTAAATCAACCAAATTAGGTTGATTCTTGCTTCGTCCAAGTCTTAGCATGATCAGAGCCTAGATATGTTGCACAAGAAAAGGATATTTAGTATGTTCACAAAACTTCTAGAAGGAGAAGATAAGGTTTGTTTTCCCATTGATGGTGCCACATGTTGCAAATGTTGATTCTACCGATGGAGGTTGAGTCCTGTAAATACAAAAGCTGGTTAGTGATGCGTCAAGGGGTCTCTTTGATGGTTAAGTTAATTCGTAGGTTACTTAGGAAAGCATGAAAAAAATATTCAAAAGATTAGTGAGAGAATGATTGGATGCTCATACCTAGTGGAGGGAAAGGCTATTTATAGTTAAGATCATACTAGAATGGGCCTCCTAAAGTGATTTTCAGTTAAGGTAACATCAAGTTGATAGCTAACCTAGTCCCGAAGGTGGTGGAACCATCTCAACTTGAGGCAAAGGAGTTACTAGAGTGGAATGTGGTTGAATAAGAGATGTCCCGCTTCTTGATCCCATGATAGGACAAGAGTCATATGGCAAGTCATGAGAGGGTAGCTTACTCATGAGCTTGAGTAGTGATGTCGTCGTGAGCTTCTCTTAAGCAGTTACAACCCGAGGTCGACCTCGAGGGCCTAATGTCAAGAGGTTGAATTATGTGTTAAACTAGGCTCACTGGGGTTTATGTATTGAGGTTTTGGCTTGGGCAAATCTATCATCGAGTGTATGGGCCATTGGTTTTTGTGTACTTATGGGCTTCTTGGTCCACATAAGGCTTGTGGTTGGCCATTGGGTTATGATCTATTATTTGTTGTCAATGCCTATAAATGATAATTTAATGCTAAAAATATTGTATCTTTTTTTCCAAAGTTTCCTCATTCATGAGTAATAGTAATTTCATTATAGCCAGATTCATTCAACCAAGCGAACAACTAGTTATAGAATTCATTTAACACGAGTTATAACTGTAAAATTTATAAAAAAAAAAACTTATTTATTTCATTTATATAATTAGGAAATTAAATTACGATGAAAATTTTAATTCTCATTCAATTCATAACTCCTTCAAACAAAAAAGAAAAAAAAATTGATTTCAACTTTATCTTTTCTTATGCATGTTACTATATGGACAACAATATTTTTTGAAAAAGAGAAATTATTATTTTTTTTTTACATCCAATACATATTTTAAGTTTTTTTATGATTATTGTAAACATATATATTGTTTTTCAAAACTATTTGTGTATCTATAGTAGAAAATTATGTTTTTACAATTTGATTCTATATTTCAATTCTATAAACTTATTGACAATTTTATTTAGAATTGCAAATTTGACAATCTTAAACCGTTAGACGTGTTTATGTACTCTCTACTTCACGTCTTTCTGTTCACAGCACCATGGAAGTTCCTTGTTGCCTAATTCAAAGAACGAGTAAGTGCATTAGAAAGCTAAACTTTTTACGTTTTCTTGACTAATAATCAATATGTCCTCACAAGGAATAAAAATTTGAAATAAATATAATAAAGAAATTGAATTGACAGGTTTATAGTGCTGCAAGGGGGACAAGTGTAAAGAAGTGTAAAATGAATTTCGAATTAAATCAATCGCACTAAAACAGAATTGAGGTAGCACATATCCCACGAAGACATTTCTTCATGGACATTGATATTTTCAGATGGCGCCATCGATTTAGAGATATATATATATATATATATATATGTCTAGGTGGAATTATTCAATCTACCATATTTATAATTATTTTAACAATTTAGATAATAAGTTTGATGTTTGTATCATTTTCTATTAGAAACTAAATATTTTCGACTAGAGTAATGCTGGGACGATTTAAAAAAAAAAAAAAGACAGAGAGAATTTCAAGTACTATACAACCGCTTACAAAATAGAGTTAGCATTAAGTAAGCCCAAGATTAATGACAGATGGAATAATGGAAAAAAGTTGTTTTAGCATGGGTTATGCATCAACCCATGGATTCCGCCGTTGCTCCTAAGCATGACGTAGGATAGACGCAATGAGAACTAATGGGTATGCAAAGAAAATTAGAGACAATGTTTCCGCGTAAATAGATTGATAGACAGAACGATGAGCTCCTTGGAGGACAAAAAAAGATACGAGTAAGCGAAAAAAGAGACGTGACCCCGCAAAGCACATAATCGTAGTCCGTGTAATAAAATTTTATTTGTACTTTTCTATCTGCAACATCACTTGTATATCATCGCTATATAACTAGATAAAATTAACTATTAATATTTTATTGTAAAATCTCATTTATAAATAGATATTAAATTTTATACATAATTTTTCTAAATAAAATACGATATCAAGTTTTAATACTGTTACAATATAGTGAGTCTTAAAAGCATATATATATATATATATATCTATATCATTAGTTTTAAATGTGTCTATATAACTCTACATATATCGCTTATTGCAAACATAATTATGTTGCTATATCACTTTACCAACCAACAAAATAAATTGGTACGAATTTCTCTTGTATATAAATTTTTTTTTATCATATTTAAGTAATTAATTTCAATTACTTTCCTTAAAAAAAAAATTTATTTCCTATCTATCACTTATTTATGAACAAAGTACTAATATTGTATATTTTTCAAATTTTTTTCCTTTTTCCTTTTAACTGTATCTTATAATTTTAATAAAGAGAAATTAAATCCCATCGATTTCGTTGGAAAACTAATATGGATGTTATATAAAACTATAATAGCTTTTTTTTTTCAGCGCTTATTAAAATGCCAAATTTTTTTTTTTTTTTTCACATCCTCACAATTACTCTGTTGTAATTAATCATGTTAAATATTATATATATATATATTTATTTACATAGCGTTAGTGCGAATATATAATAATATAAACACGGATAGTAATTAAAAAAATAATACGATTGGGAGAGGTATAAATAGATTATGGAGCCAGTCTAGCATTGTAGCGAGTAGGCCAGAGGGCTTTCAATATGATATCATTTGTCTAAAAATGAGATCTGAACGGAGGACACATAATTAAACCCTTCGTGTCTGTTGACACCTAAGCATTGAGGTTGAAAGACGTATGTGTACCCTTTAGACCTTTCACACCTTCCGTTCACACCATTCTTCTTCACCTTCCCAAATAAGTCCCATTTTCTTCTCTTCTTTTCCAGCTCTCTCTCTTTCTCTCTCTCTCTCTCTCCCTCTCTCTCTCTCTTAATTTTTCCGTTCCCCAATCTATCTTTTCGTGCAAGCTATCCCTTTCTTTTTATTTTCTTTTCTTTTTTGTTTTTTTTTTTTTATTGTCCCTTTCTCCAGACTCTACTCTAATACGCTTCGTATTCGTACTATATGGAGGGTCTTCATCCCCATCACCGCCAACAACACATAAGCGTTAACATCATCGACACGACGTCGTCGGATAGGTTCCCTCAATGGAGTCCCCAAGAGACAAAGGAGTTCTTAAAGATCAGAGCAGAGCTGGATCAGACTTTCATGGAAACCAAAAGGAACAAACTCCTTTGGGAGGTTATCTCCACTGGAATGAAGGAAAAGGGTTACAATCGTAGCGCAGAGCAGTGCAAGTGCAAGTGGAAAAACCTAGTCACTCGATATAAGGTACATATATATAAATATATTAAAAATAAATAAATAAAAGAAATTTGCATGTACGGTTATATTATGCATATATTTTTATGTGTGTTTGTGTATGAGAAACGAGTTTAATAATAAGAAATATGTATGATGAAACGAGGGTTTTTGTTGTTTTATTAGGGATTCGAAACCGTGGAACCCGAAGCTATGAGGCAGCAGTTCCCATACTACAACGAGTTACAAGCAATCTTCACGGCACGGATGCAAAGAATGCTATGGGCGGAAGCAGAAGGCGGATCGAGTAGCTCCAAAAAGAAAGCTAATCCCCAGGTATCTTCTGACGAAGACGAAGACGACGCCGAAGCCGAAGATAGTGGTGGAGATAGGTTAACTAGTGCTAGGAAAAAGAAGAAGGTGAAGAGCGAAAGCGGCAGCGGTATAAGTAGTTTGAAGAAGATATTAGAGGAATTCATGAAACAGCAGATGCAGTTGGAAGTGCGATGGAGGGAAGCATTCGAGGAGAGAGAGAAGGAGAGGAGGATGAAAGAGATGGAGTGGAGGCGAACGATGGAAGCATTGGAGAATGAGAGAATAATGATGGATAGGAGGTGGAGAGAAAGGGAAGAGCAAAGAAGGATGAGAGAAGAAGCTAGGGCTGAGAAGAGGGATGCTCTTGTCACTGCACTCCTCAACAAGCTTAGGAGACAAGACATGTAGTATATATATGCATGCTTTCTACAATCAAATCAAAGCTCATCTTTCTCTCCCTTCCCTTCTCCTTTTTCTCACCTACCTAGGATTTGTACACAAGATCCCAGGAAGCTTTTTGGGAGGTTTGTGCTCTCTCTCTCTCTCTCCCTCCCTCCCTATCTACCTATTCTCTCACTCACTCACTCACTTACTCTCCTCTAGCACAAGAGATTAACACTGTATTTCGATTTCCTCTAACGTTTGGCAAATTCAAGTGAAGTTACTTCTGCTGTTATAAAGAAAAGCTTTCATGTTTCTTTAGTGATATCATCTTTTATTTTCATCCATCATGCAACCTTTGTTATCATTTGAATAAGCACCAAATGCCCATATTGGACTACAATCATTAAAAAAGAAAAGAAAAAATCTCTATCTAGTGGGAATACGCACCCTATACTTGTTATCAAGTCGGCAGGCCGCGTGAAAAAAAAAAAAAAAAAAAAAAAAACCAAATAATAGTAATAAGTTATTTGAAACAATAAGTTGGTTGGATTCATAATTATGAACCATAACTAGCTACTCTCACCGGGCCTGTTTCTTGGGTAATAATCACTTTGTTGTGGAGCGAGGTCGAGATATATATAGAGATTAGCTTTTTAGTTACTTCCAATACTCCAGACCTCCTTAATATTATTTAACACGCACACGACGGGATTATTATAAAGTTAATTAAATTGACTTGCGGGTTTCACTTTTTGTAAGATTAAAATCTCTAGTGTGAGCAAATTCTATGAAGAGCTCAGTGTATGCTTGTGTGGAGAGTAATTTGTTGAGATTTGGGAGGAGAAGAAAAACATAGATCAGTCGGTCGAAAACCTGCAGCATGATGAAACGGTCGATTGGTTGGTGCATGGGAATGGTCGATTGATTCGACCTATTGAGAGAAACAATTAACCTTGGTGAACTTGCTCGTCCAACTTGCTAGTCTATTTATCTTATTTTGTTGGTTTAGTTTTTCACTTCTTGTTCTTTTTCCTGGTTTCTAATTTTGTTTGTTTATTACTCTACTTACAAATTATAAATAGCTGCCTGATATTTACTTTAAAATTAGTGGAAACCAATGGAAAGTGATGCGTGTCACGTAATTAATAAAAATTTTTTTAGAAAATTAGACAGATAAGTTGATGAATTAATACATATATATTGAAGTTGCTGGATGTTAAGCTGTCCACTTAATTATTTCATTAGATAATATGTATATTAATAGCTTACTTAATTGTTTAAATTTCTAATTTTTAATTGATTATTTAAAGACTGGTTACTTTCTCGTTTATTAAGAGTGACATGTCAGCTAATAAAGCAAACTATAGTATGTGAATGAATATGAAAACTTTGATTAGACATTGAATAAACTATTTCAAAGTTTAAGTGTTAATTATACATTTAGAAAAAAGTTAAAATACCAAATTCCATATTAATCATATTTCTTGGTCATACTATGATACAAAGATTTATTATCCAGATCCGTACCATCGGCCAAGAAAAGCAAATGAGTTGCTGCGTCTCATGGTACAGTCATAATGCTCTCCCCCCTTAGGCTAACCATGCAGCATGAGATGCGAACTAGCTCCCCCATCCAACCCCTTAAGGTTACCTGGTATAGTCGTCTCTCTGTATTAGTATAGGGGTGTACATAAGAGAGGCCTCCAAACTTTCGAGCAACATAGTTTTGAATGTCGCGAGGTCCATGATAGGAAAGTAAACTACTGGCACTAGTGCGAACCACGTATCTTAGATAGCACGACGATAAGGTAGGAGATCGACCTAACAGCAGGTATGTGGTACGAGTGTTAAAAAACCTAAATTCTTAGAAGTTAAAAATTACTAATTATTATATACATTAGAGCTGAGTTAAATACCTATCGAAGAATCTAGTGATTGAGGGCATCTTTGTACCGTGATGCGATATGTATAGACATCATTGCTACAACAACATCGTCAATTCCCCATTGCATTGACCAGTCATTGTAAAAAATACTCCAAAAGCGGTAGGATCATCATATGGACAACATGTTGCAATTAATCTACAAACCACCTTCTGCCCCATGAATTAGAATATACAGGCTTATACATATATATATATATATATATATGTCTCTGTGTGTGTGCGTCTGGATAGTTTTCTTGCCCACCTGCTCAAGTAATACGTGTTAACGGGCTTATTTAATTTATACGCGTTTGCGTACTTTTCTCGTTCCGTTCCTTTCCTTTTATTGTCGTAAAGGGGTTTTAAATCATACATAATTATTGTTAAATATTTGGACTTAGTCTTTAGGCTAAGTGGGAAGCTTCAAGAGTTCAATTCTTTATTGGAATGATTACATGAGTTTTTGGTATGGTGAGTTTGGAGTAAAAACTCTTTAGACTAGCTTATCCGTTATCCAATTTCTTTTTAATATAGTTCATACACTAAAAAGAAACTCATTTTGACCATTGATGTCAACGTGATTTAATGGATAATGTTGATAATAAAACTTTATAAACATCCCAAGTCCTTTCTCACTTAAAGGAGGAGAAATTGGATATAAACTCTGATGTACTGTTACAATTCTATCTTCATGGATGAAACTTATTTATTATTGTTAGTGAGTTTGATGCTCAAGCTCATCCACCTATCACAACTTATTTATTATTGTTAGTGAGTTTGATGCTCGAGCTCATCCACCTATCACAAGTATATTTGAGATAATAGAGATTGCCTACCCCTTCTCTCTATTCCATATCTCTCTTAATTATTCATTATGCCTTGTTCACTTCTCTGTATAGAACAAAGGGAGAATTGAATTCCAATTCTATGGGAAAGTAATAGAGGTGTAATGAATATTACAATATTCATTTGGTATAAAAGAAGTAAAACAAGTAATTATTGGAGTTAAAATAATATATATACATATATATAATGTCTCTTGTCTTTATTATATACTTGTGTAAATAAATATTTTGAAATCATTGAATGTCAATTCATGTGTATGGGGACATTGATTACTATTCATTATTTTGAACTTATTATTGTGTATGTGTAGCGCGATACTAACATAGCATGTACATAACTACTTTCCTTGAATCCTTCCATCTACAATTATAACTCATCTTTTTCATTTCTCTTTGTTAGTTAAAGCAAAGCATTCAAACTCTAGATACTCCAATCTAATAAATACTTAAGCTAAATATTTGGATTATTTAAATAAAAACTTTAGCTGAATATATGAATAGAAATTTTTTATAGGATAGGGTTTTTTTTTTCCCTAATTTTTCTGCCAATTAACCGCAAGATCCTATTCCTTACTATGATCTCCACCTATATTTAAATAATTACATAACATATACATTAGTTATAATAATATTTTCAAATATACGAACACATTTTGCCTTTGCATGGCGATTATACTTACTTATTATATCAGTACTAGGGAGGCACAAATATACAAGATATTATCCCCATTTCATATATCAAAGCAATTCCTTATGTGCATCTCCTTTTGTGCGTGTATGGGAGCATGCAAGTTTCTATATCAAACAGAGCTATATATTGTGCAACAAGGCATACAATTTGTACCAATTACTTAGTCATCCTTCAATAGTCCTTAGGTGAAATTTTTTTAATTTTGTAATTTCTTGGCGTGTAGTATTATAAGAGATTCTTAGAGCCAAAAAAAAAAAAAAAATTGTAGTAGTGGAAGTTGTTCTTTGTAGTGATAAACACACGGAATCATATATACCTATGAAATACGGAAAAGAGTTGAAATAGGGAGGGACTATTCATGGGCATTCCCTGTTTTTCTTTCAAAAAGTTTATTTCAGCTACAGCTTTGGAATGGACATGCTAAAGTAGATACCAGTGAGTTCCGAAGTGGATTGTTACTTGGAAATTATACGAAGGTCTAGCACAGGAGAAAAGATTCATCATATTACATAGATGGTAAATTTTTTTAACTAATTGTTATATAAAATCATATGTTCAAATATGATATTTAGTGACTGTTTATCTATATGCATGTGTGTAATACCTAAGTAAAATTGCTGATTAATTTCTAAGCTTATAAGATAAATTTATATAGTGGGTATTAAGGGTATGTCCAACGCCATCACTCAGATGCTTATGTTGATGAGTGGATAAAGATATAGGACAATAATAGATAAGAATGAAAAGAGTAGACCTGACTCTTAACCTGTTTGACCTTTATATAGTGTAGACCTAGTTGAACATAATACATATACCACTATGTTTATTTTGTGTCTTTTCATGATTATATACGAAAAGAAATTACGGTTATTCTAGATTATATTTCCAGCTAATATCAAACGTGAATCACTGTTAAAGAGGGAAAAAAATAATAATAAGGTAACTCTATGTACCTAGATGCTCGGGTTTTCTAGTTATTTTTCTTTTTCCTTTTTTTTTTTTAATTTTCTACTTTCATTCCTATAGGGCATTGGGGAAGAAATAATTAAACTTATGAGAGAATAGCCCTCATGAGAAGTAATTAATTAAGTTTACATCATGTTTGGTGAATATAGAAGAATTAATATAATGATATATTATTTAAAGGTCAAAGGTAGGAAGGTATATACATATATGTATTTATTTCTTAGAATTTGAT
The DNA here is from genome assembly GCA_024138025.1 of Combretum micranthum. Taxonomy (NCBI): domain Eukaryota; kingdom Viridiplantae; phylum Streptophyta; class Magnoliopsida; order Myrtales; family Combretaceae; genus Combretum; species Combretum micranthum. The sequence goes on from JAMXBD010000574.1 coordinate 541,014, forward strand.
TTTTTTTTTTTTCTAATAGTTATCAAAATTCAAATGCATATTATCTTCATATATATTTCTTTTTATATCTACCTCATATATATTTTAGCAGAATTTTTACTATTAATAAATGAGGATCATTAGATTCTACACTTTATATTGTTCCGCGAATTATAACTCTATGTAGAAAACCCTAGCTCCTGATTATAAAAAAAAAAAAAAAGAAAAAGAAAATGATCCATATGTTCGCATTAAAAATAGGAAAGATATGCCTTTCCGACTGTTATGTTATGTAATTAGTAAAACTGTGTATAATTTTTAAGCGTTTACTTGTATGTTAGTTACAAACTTTTTTCTTCCACCGACTTTCACCGTGTTTGTTGTTGTTTTTTTGTTTTTTGTCTCTTGTACAGCTGAAATTTCCCTTTGGTCAAATCATACGATTAATAAATATATTTTTGTACATTTTTCATTTTTATTATCTATAATTAGAAAAAGTCATGCTTCTGGAAGGATGTTTCAAGTTTAGACTTCTTACGACAACAAGCACACGAGAAGACGTTTTAATTTCTCTACGTATTATTATTATCATTAATTAGGAGGAGGAGCGGTTGTGTACTCGTATTGCATACGTAAAAATTGAATCATAACGTTCAGACTAAGCTATATGCATCACCGATGAGTGTAGAAATTAACGGCCCGATTACCTGGATATAACAGAGAGATTAGAATAAATATTTCTGGAATATACTTTATTACCTCGTTCGAATTATGGATTAGGGAAACTTTTTGTAATTTAAGAATAATATATTTATATAATATTATAATCTCATATGTAAAAGTATAGAATTCATTTAATAATTCCAAGTATTGAATCATATAAAAGGTAAATTAAGTCAATATTAATGTAATTAAAATATTCCAAATGTTTATTAATAACTAATTTTTATTTATAAAGTTAGAAATTTTGCGTCAACCGTTTTTTCATAATCTATACATTATGGATGAAATGCTTAAATAATCATATATTTTAATAAATGTAAACTAAATAATTTTTTTTAGGTACCATGTTATAGCATAGGAAGTTTTTTTAGTTACAAGCAAATGATGTCATTATTTTCTATTTTGATTTGGTTTATGAATTAACTCACTTTACCCTTAGAAACCCATCATATATCTATGATTGGTTTGGTTTGGTTTGGAAATTTTCTGAACCAAATTACCCTAACAATCATATTTTTTGAATATTAAACAAGTAATTTGAAAGATTCCAATCATGATTATTAAACTCACAATTTTAATACTTACTAGAATGTATAAAATCAATATAACCATACAAAATCATATAGAACTAGTAAAATTGTAAACTTATAGAGTCATATACCTAACTTCATAATTTTATATAAAGTTTCCATCTAAATGATTTGACATCCATTATAATGAAGAAAAGACTTATAAAATCAAAGGCTCATTTGTTAACTCGGGATTTTGGTAATCATGATTCCAATTAGTTGTATGTAACATTTCCAAATATAGAAAATATGAAATTTCCTAATACTTGATAACGATCTAGACGTCTCATCTTTAATTTAGTTGTCAATGAATTAAGAAGAACATGTGAAATGACCCAAACGTCACTCATAAAATTCAAAATTTAAATATAATAGTTGGAAAATTAATTAGGAATTTAAACCAAGGCGATGGATAAATTAATAATGGGTTAATTGAAAACAAAAATTTGAGGTTAGTTTCATTAATGGTTCTAGGTTAGTAAAAGCTGCTAAATAAAATCTAGTAAGGATGGATGGTTGAGATCGTGTCCAGTGGCACTCTGATAGAGACCTTACAAACCCTAGACCCTACCCTACTAGCTTTATATGATTACTCTTTTATTTTATGTCTTTTCTTCTTTAGGAAACCTACAACAACCCTAAGGTGAGAATCCCAAGATCCTAGCCTCTACATAATGTTAATTAAGTAAGATTAAAGGAGGATTAGCACTCAGCTAAGGTTATCTATTTTATGTTAGGAAGCGAAGACTGTGGAAGTGAATTAAGAGAAGAGGAAGAGGAAAAAACTATAAAAATTCGTAACAAGGTGAGTTTGAGATTTTCAAGCACTATAAGAAAACTAGGCTTCAGAGACAAAATTTCTATCTCTAAATAAAATTTTCGTCACAAAAGCATCATTGCTAATTCTATTTGTAGCAATATAACTTGTTTTGCATATTTTTCGTCACAAAATTTATGTCTCTAAAGGTTAGCTTTCTTGTAGTGAAGCATTAAAATGCAAAGTTTATGATGTTTTAGATGTAAATTCTAACATGGGGGTGCTGGTAGGAAGTGAAGGCGAAAGTTGATTTTTGAGGTGTTTTAAGCCTTGGAGTACTACCTTACAGTTGCAACAATAAGGTAGGACCTAAAATCAACTCTAAGAGTGATAAAGATGTGATAATAGAGGAATAGAACAGTTTTAATAAAGTAAAAGATGAAGAAATATACGTATGTTGAGTGGGAGTTCTACTAGAAATTTATTTTGGGGTGAAGAAGGTGATCAATGTGCCTAATTTATGGAGAGAGAGTTAAAACAGACACGAATTTTGATGTTGTTAACGTTAAAGCTGCTAGAATAAAAAGTTTGTGCTTATAAGCTTTGAAAGTTGTAGAGAAACAATGATGAACTTGGTGATTGCTGTAAAAAATAGATGTTTTAGGCTTTTAAATTTAATTAATCATATTTTAACAAATTGGACATGAAAATAAATGATATTAGGCATAAACACAACTATCTAATACCTTTAAGATCACATAAATTTGTCCTAAAATATGTTTTTGACAAAAATATCAAGTTTATGCACGATATTGCATGAACTCAGAAAACACGGCATAAACACAAGGTCGTGTTCTGCTTATGCTTCTCTCCGTTTTAAAGAACCTTTGAAACCTAATAGAACATAGCGAGATGCATGCAGTCGTGTTCCCCTCATGTTTTTCTCTATTGTAAAAATGTTTTAAAGTCTAAAAGAACACAGGGAGATACATGCAGTCGTGTTTCCCCCGTTCTTCTCTTTGTTTTAAAAATGTTTTGAAGCATAGAAGAATATAGGGAGGTGCATTCAGTCGTGTTCTCCTCGTGCTTCTCTCTGTTTTAAAAATGCTTTGAAGCCTAGAAGAACGTGGGGAGATAGATGCAGTTATATTCCTCTCATACTTCTCTCTACTTTAAAACATTTGGAAACCTAGAAGAACACAAGGAGATACATGCAGTCGGGTTTCCCACTGTGCTTCTATCTAACCCTGAAACAAAGAAGGAACATGTTTGAAACACGACTGACCTATTCAATCATGTACCAAAATACAGGGTGATATGTTCCCCCGTGTACTAGTTATGTTCTTTCCTAGCCCCTTATTCCTTCGTTAATCCTTATCCAAATCAAACGAAAGTTGACCCGCTTCTTCCTTAAACTTACATAACCCCCTAGACATGATCTCTAAGTAAAATGCTTAAGTCAAGAAGACCTAGATATAACAAACAATACAAGAGGATTAAAGATAATTAATCATGAACTGATTATAATTTCAATCATGAATAGTTTTTGGATATCGACTTGGAAAGGGATTTGAAAGCTCAAATCAATTGACAGGTATACAATAATTACGTATTGCTTGCTAGGGTAGCATTAATAACTAGACTAAAAATTTAAAACTCGACTTAATTGGCTGCTTGGCCACTTACTCTAGGAGTGACACCCCCGAATTGGGTTGTGAGCTTGATCACAACTTTAGGATGATGTGGTAGTTATGGGCACCTGGACCCCCACAAAATATGTGGTAATGATAGGTAGGTAGTCAATAGGGATATTTTGAAACTAGACAGTCAATTAGAAGCTTGCATTAAGTTGCAATAGAGTTATGTGGGAGTATGCAATGCGGAAGATGGATATTTGTAAAATTAAACGGCCGAATACAGCCAGGAATGCTGGATATAGCAATACTCGAATACGAGCAGTATATTGTAATGTATTTTTTATATTTTTCTTCTGATCAATTCTGTATTATACAGACAGTATTTGTAACAGAAAAGTAATTCTAGAATAGTCTAATTGCCATGTACATTCTAACCAACTCCTAAATTGGTTACAACAAAAATTTAAATGGGCTATAACAAAGCCTGGCTCTGACTAATACCCGACCCACAACTAATGGACTGAACTTCTACCAGAGCTTGCCCACTCCCTTTGAACATCTTCTCCTTTTATTTTATTTTTGTTTTAGTTCTGTTCCAGTCCTATTCTACTTCGAACTCTCCGAAGCTTCATGAACATTTCCTGTCTTCGCAAACCCTAAAGCAGAGTATGAGCTCTTGCATAAAACATTGCAATAGACTGTGCTCATTGATGGTTTTTTGTGTGGAATTGATCCCTATGAGGTTACTTCTTCTTTGTCTTTTCTAGTAAGTTTTGGGACTTATCAAACCCCCTTCTTCGATGCTCGAACTGCTAAGAGAACCCTACCCCTTCTCTTTGGTAGGAGTTTTGAGTACTCTATGCGTGTTTGTATTTTTAGGACGCTAAGAATACTTATTTGTTGACCTAAAACTTAATCATATTTAATTTGTGCTTATTACATTAGCCTAAACATGCATGGCAAGCATGTATGTATTTGATTACTATATACTAGGCTTCCTAACTCACATTTTACTATTTCAGGTACTAATGAGAGTTCGTATCTGGACCTCCACTAGGTTTCACAACCAATGAGTTTAGAGAGTGACTCCGACGATTAGAGGACGAAACTGAACCTTAGGAAAGATTATTTAAATGTTTGTCCCTATTTTAATGGATGATTGTCAACTATAAGTCATTTTACTACTTTTGGTCTAAGTACCAAACTTTGTAACCAGGTTGAGCCTAGCTCTTCTTTATGGCTGCTATCTTAAATTGTTATAGACTTTAAATTTCCTTTTTCTCTCTCTCTTAAAGTGTTTTCCTACATGTCGGTACAATAGTTTATAAATCATTGAAAAATTGTCAATCAATGCATTATGGTCTTTCTAAAGAATTAATCATGATTTCACAATTAAAACTTGAATAGCAACTCACCTAGTTAATGGAAGCCTTGGATATATCGATTGGAGGCTATGTGTGCAGCGAAATAACCACGTCCTTAAGTACCCTAATGGTTAGGTCATTTTAACATGTTTATATGATGTTTAATTGATCATTGGTAAACATGTCAATTTGTTGCTCATAGAAAAACAATTCATCAGATAGAACAAAAGTTAACCTCGTAAATGTCGATGTAATATATCTCAATTAATAGTACCTTTATAACAATAAAACATTTTTATAGAGAATATTTCTTGTGTGACACCATCAATCTTAAATATTTGACTTTTCTTAACTAAGAACTTCATTGGAACTTCATTGACTACATTGAAGTTCCTTATGATAACACCAGATAGAGTTGTTCATGGCTAAATACATGGACTAGAAGATAGATTCCGACAATTTATATTGTTTAATTGTCAAGGCAAAACTCAAATGTATGAGGACTAGTTTTCTTGACATCTCAAAGGGGAAGTGAAAGTTATCAGAGACTTTCAGAGATATTCTTAAAATGAAAACTCATGGTCTTTCTGATTGACCCATCAAAACTTGTGCATAGATGAAATGCTTAAGGAAGTTAGCATAAATCAACTTGGTATTATTACAAAAAAAAAAAAAAAAAAAAAAAAAAGCCTACCTTCAAGTTTAAATTGTGTAGAATCATGATAGGAGCTCTTGTGTAAGTGTTAATATGTTAGGAGGCACAATTTGAAGAAGACAGAAAGTCTAGTTTGATGAGATTGAATAATCAGTAATGCACTAAGAGACATGAATGAATTTGCTTTCCTCAGAGAATTTAAACCCCCCTCCCTCTCTCCAACACTTTCTAGGAGAGTTTGAAAGCGGAATTCCCCCACTGATACAACTATGTCTCGATACTTAAATAGCAAAAACTCAAGTATCAAACCATACTTTTGGATTTTTATGAAATGTGTGTATTTTGTTGTTGGTTTAAGAAGGAAGGAATACAAAAAAGACAATAAAATTCATGACAAAAAATCTCTATAAAATTAGAGAAGCAACACATTTTATATATTTGAACAAAGTTGAAGAGACATGACTCTTTCCCATAGTCATAATTTTTTAAATTTGCATCATATTAAATTAGATTTAAATTGCCTTATAATTGATTTAAAACCATAATCATGAATGGATGTTTGCCAAACACACGAAACACTTCAAAATTTGATCAAAAGTTGTAACTTTTCATGGTTTAACATTCGTAAAATTTTGCAGCTTCAATAGATCAAAATCATTTCAAATTGGTGTAGATCATCTTGCACTGTTGTGTTCTATTTCGATTCAACGTTCTATTTTGTAAGAGAAAATTTAGATCTTTTCATAAAATGTCTAAATCTTCTATATAAACTTCATAAATCTCCTTCTTTTTGCTTTTCTTTAAGATAGGTAAGACTATGGTCAATCATAGGGCTTTTTGAGTCCAGAGTTTTTTTCTTTTTTAATATCACATAATTAGCAATCTATTTCTATGTGAATGCCCTTGATCATCTGTAATGACATTGAATGAGTAGTGTGTATGTGTAAACCCCCAAAGTTTTATGATCGATTAAGCTTAAACCATAATCAAAAAGTCAACCGGAAACCCTAAAGTTAACAAAACCATAGTCAGACGTAACAGTTTAAGTCTGGCAATCCCGTGTTTGTAACCCTAAGAGAATAAGTAAGAGATTAGTGTATGTAGAATAGTTCATAAAGACATAAGAAAACTTAAAAATATCATATTAGAAAAACCGCAATTCGTTTTGAAACAAACGAATACAGTTTTTGAAAAATGTATCTCATTGAGTTTACGACAATCGATACATCGCCTCAAGGATTCATCTTTCATCTTCACAGGCAAAACAAGTGTACCCCATGGAGACACACTAGGTCCTATGAACTTCTTATCCAACCGTTCCAGTAAGATGCCTTCGATATTGGTTATGTATGAGGGGTCCAATCAACTCTCAAAATCATCTCTACTTTCTGGGTTAACCTAGGCAATATATTGGGATTACATCTGAGTACTCATCCACCACAGGTATATCTTTTATTTTCCCATGATTCTTCCTTATCAAAAGTATCCTTAATGGGCATTATGTCTTCATCCTTCATCCTTATCCCATAAGAATTTAATTTATTTTCTCGAGGGTATCGTGGTTCCTTTAACAACTTCACCTTTTTCCCATATTGCTCACAAAAGCTTACTATCTTCTCTCAACAATCCACAATAGCTTAAACCATGGTTAACCAGCTCATACTGGGAATGACTTCGTACTTACTCATTTCTAATATTGTCAGCTCATCTTTTTAAAGGGGTATCCTTATATCTCCAACGAATAATCTTTCGACGTCTCCAGAGTCAACACAACACTTCCTGTGGGTGTCTTGATTCGTAGACTATAGGTGGCTATGATCATTAGTAATTCAAGCTGTCTTGGCAAACTAATGGTGAGGAACGAGTGTGTTGCCCCTATATAGAACAACACATAGGCCTTACATCTATTTACCATTATACGCCCAGTGATTAAACCAGCATCATACTCTTCACCTTGATCCAAGGCTGCCTATTCCATCTCATCGCCATCTTATTCCTCTACCATCCACTATTCTTCGAAATTGTAGAGTCTTATCCCGTGCCTAACTAACGTGACACCACTCCTACTCTTACTCTTGCCCTTTGCTAGGTTGGGCTTTACACTCCCACTTTCTCGGAATCCATAATAAGACTTACATCTCTTGTCCTTGAATTTTGAACTTGATATATCATATGGCCTTTTCTCAAAATCTTTCTTTTTCGTTATTTGAGATTTCCTTTTCCTTGCTCCTACAATTATCCAAGCCTGTTTCCACAATCTATGAATTTACTTTCATTTCGAGTTCCTCCAATTTAATTATTGGGTCTTTATCTAGATTTCCAAAGAACTCTTGTCTTTTTAGTTCTTCGCATCCCTAAATGGTTCAAATGTATATTGTAGAAGGTGATTGGACTCAGTTTCACATTGCTCAACCATTCCACCTCTTTGCTTTACGTGCATAAGATCTGCACTATGTCTTATCCTCCAACTAGAAGGGAAATAGTCATCCGGAACTTTTTAACAAAAACTTCTCAAGTGATCGAAGGCATTGACTCCTTCTCCTTAATTTCCATTATATTCTAGCATTATATCTATGTATGTACGTCCCATAATCCACTAAAGGTATGGTGGAACCTCTTAACCTACCAAAGATTCCTAAATTTAAGCTAACCAAATTATGTTCATCGGGTTTACCAAATTTTTTTCAAAATATGGGTTACTCTTTATGAAGTCTGGTAATGAGCTTTGATGGGTTCTTTGGTAAGGTGGCAGTAGCGGTGATGTGGGATCCTATACACTTTGGCTTTGATTTAGGTTTTGCTTGTAGTTTTGGGTTTTGGATGAATGTATCTAGATGATTAGCTAGTGGTTCGATTATATTTATAAAGCCCATCTATTGGTTCTGGCGTGCTATCCTTGGTTATGCTAGGGTAACGTAGGTTGGTTACTTTCTTGCACCAAGAAATTTCGTTGCTTAAGATTTCAATTTCTTCGGATCCACCCGTTTGTACATTGCTATGTAAACTTTAAGATTTTCTTTTAAGTTATCCCTCAAACACTTAATCATAAATCGTGGAAATTGAGTAATTAATCGAAATTTCAACAAGTCATAATAATTCTAAATCATGCAATCCAAGTCAAGACAATTTAGTAATATTAAATTGTAGAATAGAAATCATAACTCAATTCCTAAAATTAGGCAAAAGAAATCAAACATAATGATGCAATAGATGCAATGATATGCATGTATCTCGTTCTTAATTATGATTTCCTAAGAGCATATTGGGTGTAATGTTCCTCATTAGCTGCATGTATTGATTACCTTATTGGTTAAGAAAATGAAACTTCCATCCATAAATAAATACATGTTAAATTTCATTAGATCATATCGAGGTCATACATTCGGCCGAGTCTTTTACATTATACTTAAAAACATGAAAACTATGCTACTCGACTAATTTAAACCTATCAAAATTACACTTTCTTGCTAAGCCGAGAAGGAAAAACATAAGATAAGAACCTAAATACATAACGCACTAGAACTGCCTAAAGACATCACTAAGGTAACTCGGCATCCCTTATTGCCTAGTATAAAATTTTTGGTTGGACTATTATGGGTCATGCTTGTCACCACTACTTTCTTCACTCTTGGGAGTCTCTTGGGGTAAGGGTCGGGGGACGATCTCTACTAGAAAAACTACCATCAGCCCTCCTAACAAACAGGCTCAAATATTCTCTTAATGTCATCCTTTTCTTCCTAGGTGGCCAAGTTTGCTCCTCTTGCTCAGGCTCCTCCTCCTCTTCCTCTTCCTCTTCTTCTTCCTCTTCTTCTTCCTCTTCGACCCTATCTTGCATCTCTCTATCTTCTTCTCTTATCAATTCCTCTCCAATTTCCTCTAAATTCGTCCCATCATTTTCTTAGGGTTCCCTCATCATAACATCCTTAGAATTCTCATTCTCCACAAGATCAACAAGTATCTCACTTATCACTCTTGGGCCTTCTCCAAATACATATATGTCCCTCCACAGACTAGGATCATACTCGAGTTATATCTTGTGGCTATCCGGAATTTGCAAATCTTGATCGAAATCCGAATTAGGTAGGTTAAGTTCATTGCCTGGATTTTCCTCAATTCTAGTTGGTTGAGGTGTTCCACTATTTTCCTCCTCTACCTAGTCCGGGTCTTCCTCGGGATCCTCTTCCTCCTAATTTTCATCCTCATCCTGGTTTACCTCTACTGGGGCATTCCCAAATTGTATGCCTACTTCACTAGGGGGTGGAGCTTGGATTTCTATAGGTGTCAGGAAAATGTCCAAATATATATTCCTTGCTAATAGAAATGATTGTTTGCATTTTCCTCAAGCCATTCTCTATGAGTCATCAAGTCATCATAGGCATACACATACAACGGCCCAATGCTCCTCCACACTCGAAAGTCAGGGTAGGGTGGATTATCTTCCGTCTTCAGAATAAATGTAGCCTCTCTTAACATTGGTTCATTCCCGTAATCTACCATAATTCTCTCTATAACATAGAGTGTTTCCAACATGGACCATCTTCTCCTCCTGGTCGGATCATATATAATCTGATCATCTACCCTTTCCCACTAGGTATACCTAAGGCCTCTTTTCTAGATCACATACATCTTCCCGAGAGTCCTAGGTCTCTCGGCAAAAGCAAAATCCTCACATAGAGTTCTTAGCCTCAATTTGTAATCCACAAATGTCTCACCAGTTCCCTTTAGAAACGTTCTGGCTCTTTCTCGGGTTTCACCTAAGGATACCTATACTAAGAAAAGATTTCTAGTTAGATTTGACTTTAACTTTATTCTTACCCTAAGATTCATTTATTTCCACATTTTAACTTTTTAAATTCTATTGCCATGCTTTACATTTTTGCTGGTCTAATACCAACTTTAACTGTTATGCCCCAAAGGGTACTCTAAGCGTAACAGTTCATCGCATGCTAAACGAGACTTAAGGATCACTACCACAGTCATTCAAAAGTCTTGTATTAGAATGCAAGGTGTTCCCGTACGACAATAGAATATATATGCAGTTAGAAATAGATAGTTTAATTTGATAAGGTAAGCATAAAAACATAAATCACAGATATCTCAGGATCAGTTACAAAATACTAAAGAGCATTCCCCTGCTAAATAAAAGTCTAGGTATTATCCTTTAAGAAAAATCCGATCGTTTAAGGTTTACTATGAAAAACTATATAGAACTAATCATAAAATTCTAAGGGAACAACTCCTAGCTTCGCATTACCTGATTTGGCTAGGTCCGGGGACATAGCCATATATATGGGAACTGCATCAAAAAGAAACTATGGGGATCGCTAGCTTAGTGAGTTTCACTTCCAAAATTAAATACTTCATCAATCAATAAGGCAAGCAAGTTATATTAGACAACCATATGAAATGCACAAGCACGTGAGCATACAATACATAAGACTTTTCGGGAGTCCTCGTTGAATGGATTTACGCCCTCCATTCGGGGTTAGGTGTTTCAGGCCCATATGACCATAGATTTCAATTTTCCTCATTTATATAGTGGTTGATTCAGGTGCCCACCCACTCACTAATTTTTGTAGTTAATACAAGGGCCTACACCCTACCATTTTAATTCAGGCTATCATGCCAACATTCAAGTTTACAGGCCCTTCGTTGCCCAGCTATTATGCCTTCTTCCTGCAAAGGTATAATAACAAATGCAATGTGACTCAACATATGGTATGCATGGTTAATTTAATTGTAAGATCATCTCATATTATTTAAGCGTATTATAGGCGATCATAGATATTGCAGACACTTCAATTCTATACTACATCATACAAGTATTCATAGCACTTTTCATTTCGATATTCTTATCATCAATTCAACCAAATAGAATTCACATGTACATTCCAATTTTATCTTGTCCTAATTCTGATGCCACTATCATTACAAGCACAATCATAAGCATGTAATTTGAAGATAGTGAACTCACTGGGCTATGGACAATGGTCTCTAATGGTAGCGATCCAGAAACGAGAATTTTCCCCCAAATCAAAATCACCTAAACGAAAGAAATACCTAAATAAGTATTTCATACCATAACTAATTCCAACTTATTAAATAAAACTTTTAAGTTCGTACTTTTCGTGATAATTGGAAATACTAACTTAAAATGGCCACAACTTGGTCATTTTAACTCGGATTTTCACAAGTAAGCTATCGATTTCTATCTACTTCGAAAGATCTATCTATTTATGATGCTATTCTTAAGTTTTGAAAATGTTTAGGTCTCAGAATGCTCAGATCTGATCAGTAGCTAAAACTTGCATTTCCGAAATTGTTTTGTGAAATTTGCATTATTCCTGCCAAGTATATTATATGTGCATGCATTATCTATAAGTTATTATCATGAATGACTTGATATGAGCTATCTATATGTATGTCCTTAATGATTTTTGGTTAAAAGAATTTTTGGAAAACTTTTACTTTGCAACAATGTCAAAAACACTTGTTTGAGAAAACTAGCTTTATCTCATTGAAAATCATCTAAAATTTTACTAAGGTAAGGCCTTGATGATCTATACACCTAATACCTTCATTATCTTAATAAAATTATTCATTTGAAGGTTGGAAAATAGATGTTTAAATATGGGATTTGTCTAGTGACAAATTTTGCACAATTTTTGGAAATGAAAATATTGTTTGATCCATGTTTGGAAAACTTTCCTTTGTTTTAGATTTATACTTTGATAAAATATATTTACTCTTACAAAATCAAGTCTTTGTTATATCTATTCCCTAATGCTTCTATTTTTCTATTAAAATCCTCATTTTGATATTTAGAAATAGGTGTTTAAATGGGGATCATTTTTAGATCCAAATTTTAGGAAATTATTTTTGAGATTATTTCTTGTGAAAAACTTATTTAATCTTTCTAAAATTAAGTCCTAATCAAACCTACTCCTTAAGTCTTCCATTTCTTTAATAAAACTCTTGTTTTAGGGTTAGAAAATAAGTGCTTTCTTGGCATTTCACCCTAGTTACGAATTTCAAAATTTTTGTTGGTGTTGAAACATAGATCTAACTTAACTTTTATAACCCTTTTCTTGTTTTGAAGATTTCTTGTAGTAAAACTAAGATCAACTTATAAAAATCACACCTTTATGATACCTATCACCTAAGTCCTTCATTTTATATGTAATATCTTCATTTTGGAGTTGGAAAATAGGTTTTCTAAATGGTTTTTTCTCAAGATCCGAATTTTCAAAAATCACTTTTTGATAGAAACAAAATAAATCTTGAGTTTTGGAAACATCTTCATTAGGACTATCATATTGCAAAGCTTTTACGTATCTAAGCTAAGTAACTATGGCATTAATGTAATTTAAACAAGTAGATCTACTATACTACTCATGTCATGGATGCAAATGCAACATAAACAATATGGTATGGGTGGTTGTACTATACTACTCATGCATGATTGAGACAACTTCATTAAATCTGTATCCTATGGTTTGGAACCTAAATGACCTTATATGACAAAGATAACCTTAGAAATGAATAGATCTTTTCGAATAGGTAGAAAACTGTATATTATATGCGAAATTCAAAGTTAAAATGGGTAAGTTATGGTTATTTTAAATTGGAATTTCATTCTATGCGATTTTGACGAACATAGTGAAAAATAATTAGAAATTTTAAGTAGAACTTGTATGAAATACTCATCCTAGGTATTGTTTTTTGTTTAGGTAACGAAGGATACAAGATTACCCTTCCTGAGGATTGCCACGACTAAGAAGATTGCGAAATGGACGAGTGAGTTATTCCTCTTAATTTCGTTATCTTGCTTTTGCTTGTAAAATAGCGGCATTAGCATACTAAGAAAAGATAAAAATGGATATGTATGGGGAATTCGGGGATATGTATATATGGGATTCTATGCTTATGTGTGAAATGAGAATTAAGAATATCGCAACTTCAAATTGCCTGTTTAAGTGTTTTGTTTACATACTTATATGATTGCTTATTGCTTGCCAAATTAATTGATTGCTCCCTAAATAAACCTTAATAAGGTTTGGCTTAAGAAAAATAAAGCGCTCACGCATAGCATCCATCAAGTCACATCTCTTTCGGAAGGCTGCTACTCCTATGTATAGAGTTAGATTGGCTATTATCATGGTGGGTCACGGGCCATGTTCCTTCCTAGAGAATCCAAATCGCTCGAGGAATACGACTCTAGGTTCGGAGCCTAACCAACCGAATGCTTTAGGTGGGACCTAGGGACTAGCAGTAGAAGGTCGCAAATCTTCATCACCAATTCCCTAACCTTCGATACGAAGGGATAAATCCGTTCTATATATGGTTTCTGGATAACTATATATATTTGTGTAATCACGTGATTGTTGCATTGTATGCATAGCATATGTGTGAAAATTTAAATGAACTTGTTTGAAACCATGGAGCGAATGTTAAGGAATACCTCACTAAGCTAGTCATAAGTTTATATCCCTATAGATTTTGTTGAAACAGGTATACCCGTGGCTTAAATCGAAGAACATGACATTAAGGTAGTCATGGAAGGATGTTAAACTTTTATGAAAGTATTGGGAACATAAGATGAAATTATCTTGTAAGATCCCTTATATGTAATGTATGCTATGTTAGTGTTTTGGGAATTTCTAAGATGTATATTTATTTTGATTTGAAGACAACAGAGGGATATACCCCTAAGAATTGTAATTTACCATGTTTATGTTTTATGATAAGTATTCTCTTTGCCTTATTATTTATTTATTATCAATGTAAATTGAGCTACTCCGATGCGTTCCCTTGGCTGTGATGTATGCCTTGTACATGATATGGAAGCCTCTGCATGACTGAGGTAGTCATTCTTAGGCTTTAGTATTGTATACAGTGGACTGCTACGTTTAGGGTAACCCTCAGGGCATGACAATGGCCACTACTTCTTTTAAAAACATTTTTATAGATTTTACCGACACCTATATGCCATCAAAAACATGTAGTTATTACTGGCTTCTATTAACCACCAATTTTATGTAGTTTTTACTGGCTCCTACTCGCCACATACATAATATACTGATTATGTCTACCACTACTATCATACACTTGTCTCACCAATTGTATAATAGCGAATGTAATGTGACTCAACATATGAAGTGTATGCATAAATCTTTAATTAAATTCTAGCCATTATATTTTAATTTCTTACAAATAATCAACCAATTTCAAACACTTCAACGCGATAATAAGCATATAATTTATTACAAGCATTTCATGCTTCAATATACTTAATATTCTTTCAACATATTATCATACAACTTCTATTTTATCTTCCCTTAAATCTAATGCAACTAATTTTACAAGCACAAACATAAGCATGAAAAATAAGGGGAGTAGACTCACTCAGCCATGTTGATACTTCTCTCTTATGGATGAGTTGATCGGTAATTCCACTAATCGAAATAATCCTCAAGGTACGAACACTCCTCTTCAAAATCACCTAATTAAGAAGAATACCCATAATTAGTATTTCTTATCGATTCTATGATACTTATCAAAAACTATGTCATAAGATCATTTAAAATTCGTATAGAAGATAATTCCAACTTAAAACGGCCATAACTTGGTCATTTTAACTAGGAATTACACATATAATTTACCGTTTTCTACCTATTTGAAATTATCTATTTGTTTCTAAAACTATATTCATCAAAGTAGGTTGTTTGATTTTTGAAACAGTGGTGATCAGATTCACCATGAATTTTGTAAAACTTACTTTTTCTTTCTCTTACAAAAACTTGTATCAAAGATATAGATATTATAATGGTTGAAAAGACCTTTAAATTGTATATATATATATATATATGTTGACTCATATCAAATGCATCAATTTAATGAAGTTGTCTCAACCATGAATTTTTGTAAAAGAAAGGTCTTTAAAAAATTTGGAAAAGCAAAACTTTTTGAAAATTTCTACTTAAGTTACTTTAATTCCATTTCCTTAGTCTTTTAAATTTCAAAAGAATAATTTTCGCTTTTCTAAGTTTCTTATAGTTTATTTTCTAGGGATTGGGAGGGTAGTTTTTTAAATACTTTTTGAAAGTAGTTGAAATCTATTAAACTCTATACTTTCTTTAACCTTTCTAAAAAAAAATGTTTTCCTAAGTTGTTCATTAATTTTATTCCTTAAGATTCTTCTATTCTTATGAAAGAAATTTTCTTGATGTTTTGTCAAACTAGTTTATTCCTTTATATTCCGAAGTATTGGTGGAAAAATGAAGTTTAGTAAAACTTTTGTTTAAACAAGAATTTTAAATTTTAATTTTAACGAATACTTTTCCATTTTATGACTTTGTAAAGTGTATGTATGTATTGTCTAAAAATACCTATGAACTCCTCTAAATTTTTAGAAAAGATTTGTTAAGACAGATTCTTAAGCTATGAAAAATTATTTCCTCCATGACAACATTTATTTTGGAAAGAACTTCTATTTTAAGAAAACCTCTCCTTCTTTATCTTGTTGAGACAAAAATCAATATGTTCGTGCATGACCATGAATATGAAATCATGAAATTATGAATATATAAGAAAGACATAATAAGTAATGAAATAAGCAAGTTAATACAAAAGTCAAGTATTAGGAACCTTAGCTTCATCAAGGTATCCTGGGACTAAGAATCGACTAGTCCCAAAAGAAATAAAGAAAAGAAAGAAAATATTGTCTTGACTTGATGAGGACAAGTTTAAGACTAAAGACTAGTCTTAAAACAATATGAAATAAATAAATAAATTGCATAACTTGAAAGTAAATAAATAACAATAAGCTTATATGTTCTAAAGATTATATATACGTACATAATTATATTTAGCTAAATATATATAAGATATTAACATAATATCAACTATAATATGAGCAAAATAAAATAACAACATGAAAATATATAAATACATAATCATGAACAAGAACAATACATGAACATAGTATAGCTTCCATAACATTAAGTTTAGGAAACTTACACCATGGTCATGTAAAGTTACATGACATGGAAGGAAAGTTTTGAGGAGATTTCTTACCTAAAGTAAGAATGGTAGTGGAAGAGGGTTTTGAGAAGGAATTTTGGGAGAGTTTTGGGAGAGCTTTTGAGAGGGAATTTGCAGAGACTTTTTGGAGAGTAATTTTGTGGGTAGAAGATGTGTGAATAAAGTGAAAGAGGAGGGGGTATTTATAGGAAAATGGGGAGTGAATTTTGAGTAATTTAAGTAAAGAAAAATTGAAAAAACAAATTAAAAGGGAGAGGGAAGGGGGGGCGCCAACCATTAGTGTAGGAATGAGGGAGATTTATTTTTTTTTTTTCTGTAATTTTGTGTATTAAAAGTAGTAATATGTAAGGTAGATTTGATATAAAGTTGTGGGAAAGATAAAAAGTAAAAATAATAGTTGTAAAGACCCGACCCACTAAATCCCGAGATTTAAAGTACCGAATCCCCAACCACATATAACATTTTCACATTATATGTAAGGTTGTCCTAAACTAACAGTTTATGAAAATTGTTTGATCAAATCTACTAAAACTTTATGAATAACCTTTAACAAAACAAGATTGCTAATAAAAGCAATCTATACATATATATATATACACAACATATGTACAAAGTTAGTGCCAATACAAGATACTACAAAATTACAAGTTTTTCCTTAATACAAAAAGTAACCCTAAGAGATCTTAAGGTTTTTACATCTTAGGCTTATCTATCAAGCCTTCTATACAGAGAATTCTGCTTTTAAACAAAAGCTTCTCAAAAATCCAGGGGCATTTGAGTCCTATTTGTCCTACTCATCCATGAATCTCTCAAAGTCTAACCCGTAACCCAGATCATCATATAACTCATCTCCATTATCTGCAAAGCAGCAAAAGTGAGCCAAAGACTCAGTAAGCAATAACAAAAATACAATAAAAATTCATCAAACATACTTAAATCAAATGGAATGTATCAATGAATCGAGTCATTATCTTATTAAGTTTTCTTTTACAGAACAACAGGAGAGTGTTCAAACCCCAGGATCATGCTCTGGGAATTTAGGGGTCTTGAGTAACAGCAGTTGCTCAGGGGGTTGATATAAGTAGTCCGAATACTTATATCTCCTATATCTACTCCATAAAGAAATAGCTTCATTTAGGGTTCAAAAGTCGTTGCCCGACTCTACTTAAACTTAGTCCCAACATGAGCCTAGTTCACAAGTTCTCATAAACTTTGAACTAAACCATGGTATTTCCCCCTAAGTTTAAGCAAACGTTACTCGGATACTATTCCCCCCATCGGCTACCCACTTAACCAAAATGAATCGCTATTGCATCATAGCGTACCATTGCATCATGGTAAAGTCATTGCATCATGACTTAGGTTAAGCACCTAACTAACATGTCATTGCATCATGACATGTTTGTTGTTTCTCGGACCAGATTAAACAGCGTAATAGACATCCAGTTCATCAAAGCATTAAGCTGAATTGAATTAATTCAATTTAAGAATGCCTAGTCCTAGCACACAACAATCAAGCTATTGCATACCTGAACCCGATAGTATATTACTATATTCACTCGAAGGGAAAATAACTAAAAAACCTTTAACTAAAATAAGAATATCAAAACAATCAATAATTGAATGTAGAATTCATATATATATAGATAGCTATAGGTATCAGAATCCTAGGTTAATTATACGAGGAGATTCAAATAGCTTAACATATAATTTTAACATCTAATTCATACATAAAACATGTTTATTTAGCTTATATATTCATTAGAAGATCATATATGAAGTAAAGATTAAAAATTGAAGAAGTTTGAATTTGAAAAACTCAGGGGATACACGGCCTTTCTAAGTAGGCAAAATTTGGATGAACGCCGGTAGCGTTAAAATTATACGCCGGCGCATTGCGCCCTACATTAAATATTTTGATCCTGTTTGTATCCAACACCGCCCATACGCCACGGCGTTGAAGCCCTAATGGCCAGCGTACACTTTGAAAAATAAACGCTGGCAAATTTTTCTTACAAAAGCCGACGACGTTCGAAGCAGCTTTAAAAAAATCGATTCTAATCACATTCAACACCGCCTCTACGCCGGCGGCATTGAAGTACCAAATGCTGGCGTACGTTCAAAAACAGACCTATTAAAAAAAAAAATTATTTCCCTTGTTTTGCACTTTACAAATTCATAACCTACAACACTTTTAATCCTTCTTCAAGCTCACATTTAGCTTCATATACTATCTTTTATCCATACTAATCAATCCTAGCAACTTTGAACATTAAAACAACACATTAAACCACTTCAATCACATCAAATCCTCCCCTCTTCTTCACATCAACTTCAACTTTAACTACTCAAATCAACATTACTCCTCACCAACACTTCTTATAACTACTATAACACATAAACAAGTTCACACAATAACAAAACACAATCCAACCTATATCAATGCATGAACCATACAACTCAAAAGATATTAAACTCATTCGACCAAAGATTTCACATATATACTACAAGAAAGGAAATAAAACAAAAGTCTATACTTGTATTGACTTACATGAATAAGCCTTAAATTTGAGGGATTTTCGATTCCATGAGCTTGGTATTAGTCTTTGGTTTAGGGCTTGTAGTTTGAAGGAAAGGAAAAGAGAAAAGGAAAGAAAGAAGAGGGAAATTCGTATGAAAATGGAGGGCTTCCAAAAGAGGCATTAATTGATCAAATTTATGACTCAAAATTATCTTAAGTTTGACTTTTGAGGCATATAAGACTTTGGGTTGAATTTGGTTTAATTTGGAGCTCATTTTGGTGTAATTTAGGCATGAAAAAAAGGCTTAATTTTATAAAATTTTTGTCAACAATTCCTTAGACAATTCAAAAGTTGATTTTATAAATTTAAACATAACACAAACATATTAATGCATAAAAGACATAAATATTAATTATACTATACACACATTAATATATATAAAACAATAACACTAATTTCATTACACATAATCACTTACATCAATAATTTACATTAATAAACATAATATATCAAACATAATATATCAAACATATTTCTACACATTCAATTTCATAAATTGAAACTACTTCAAACTTAATATATAGGCTAATATTGTATTCACATGCAAATTTTAGTTATTGAATAATTTAGATTATTTCAATAGGTGTATGGAGTTGTAAGAGTAGGTGTTAGAAAAAGTAGAGATAAATGAATAGTTTAGATTATTAATGAATAGTGTAATGTAAAGTAGATGTGACTAATAAAATACCGGTAGTAAGAAAATACGTGTATAATTTTGATATCTATTACTTTTAGTTACCGAAAAATTACGAAACTGATATTTTTGAAATCCTTGCATTAGATCAGTCCTAATGGTGTTATCAGAATACTTTCACTATTTCGAGCTCCGGGACACACTTTTCGAGAACTGATCTCGTTTGAGTCCGAAGGACACTCGAAATTCGCGAATCTTATATCTTTATGTTTCCTCAATTTATTACGAACTATTATCACTACTTATTTTAACTTCATTTTCTAGGGCTAAAGAATACAAGAATGCCGGATCTAAATTCTAGGGTTTGTACTAATTTTTTATTGACCTTTACGGTTTTCAGTTGACTTTTAATTCTAAGATTAAACTTTAAATTAATCGAAATTTTGGGGGTTTACAACTACTAATAAGATTTCATATAGGTTATCAAAAACTCAACATATAAGAATGACTTACCTAAGATACTAAATATGATAAAGAATAAACAACCAATTACGCTTATAGTTAGGAATTGATAACCTAAAGATAAACCGTTAAGGTTATAAATACACTATAAAAATCTAAATAGATGTATAACTAATAATTTGGACTCCAAATAAATATTTGGATCACATTATTGTCCTAGTTAGAGTGTTCTTAAGTTATTAGAACCTAAAACAAAAATTGGTCTATTAAACTTAAGCAACCCTAATCGCGGGAGCTAAAACTTTGAAAATAATTAATTGCGTAAGCTTTAAACTTAAAGTTAAACTTAATAATAATCTAAAATTTTTTAAGAACTCTATAAAAATACATTTAGACCGAAACTCTCAAATACTTGACAAAGTTATGCTCGTTTAACTTAATAAAATACCCTAAATTAAAACAATTATGCAATCTAACGTTATTAAATTATTATTATAACATTTTTATGATGGATTACGGTGCAAATTGCACAAATTCTTGGCTGAGGATTTCTTAGATGGGGATAGCCGAATTCTTCACACAATTTGGTCTAAATTTGCTCCAAAATGTCAAACAAAACACACACACACCCCAATTAAATGGAGACAACTAAGAAAATCAATAAATGTAGGAAGAACAACTTGATAAAACAATGAAAAAATAGAGAAAAATTTGAACAAATTCTCGGGTAGGAGCCGCCTCTTTCTTCTTCTTCTCCTTCTATATATATATATATATATATATATATACATATATACATGTCTTACTTCATTATTAATAAGCAAACAAACCCATTAATACATATAGAATAACAACATCAATAACAACAGTAACAACTCCAAAATTATCCAACCCAACCCATCAAAACAAATCAAACATTCAAACATAAACCCAACATCCATTAAAACTTAACTAAAAGCTTGGAAACAATAGTTAAGGTAAGGTTGAATTTGTTTTTAGCTAGTTTAAGTATCAAACATTGTTCTAAACAATGCTTCTTGCTGTCTTAGGTCCGAAACAAGCTTTGGGGTGGAGTTTAGAATATCTAAATTTGGATAAAAAAGGTAAAACTTGCAAAACCCTAGTTGCACTTTTCCAAATTCGAAAATTAGAGATTATATACATGTTGATGCGTTATGAGTTGATATATATAGCATATATCATATAAAAACACTTAGGAATGATTTGAGAATAATTTTAACGTAGAAAATTGATGAAATACGAATCGGTTCATCGAAGAAGACGATGAACAGTGCCAACGTCGATCCTACGTGGCAGCTTATACCCCCAATGTCGGCGGCTTACAAGGATAGGTCGGTAGCATAGAAGTGGCATAGTCTGGAACAAAAGCTACGTAAATTTCGACTGATGTATAATATGCAAGAAAGCCGACGGCGTAAGTCACAACGCCGGCAGCATTCGTTAAATACTGGCGGCCTTTGAGCCAGCATACGTTGGCGTTTGAATTGTGTAAAAAAAATTACATAAACACTGGCACTTAGGGATCAACGCCGGCAGCATAGGATGCCGACGTATGTAAAATTTTTTCAGATTAAGTCTGTTCCATCCGAAGCCAATATATATTATATATGTTTATATATATGTGTAAAAAAAGAAATGAAATAAAATTTAAAAAGTAATTTCAATAAAAAAGATTTAAATATTAAGAAAATATAATAAGTGTACTTTAGTAACTTCTAAAATCATTGTAAAATATTACTTTCAATATTATTGCTAATATTAATACATTGAACAAATAAAAAATGAATTATAAATATTCTAAATAATTATCTAGTATAGATATATAAGAATGGAAAATTTAAATAAGTTAAAATTAGGAACAATGCGACTTCCAAAAATAACAAAATAATTATATGAAGTAGATTAAGAGAAACACGACGAAACTAAATAATAGGAAATAAATACTAGTTATCCTAATATGTTAACTAAAAGAACAATATAAAAATAGCAATAATAGTAATGATAAAAAATATCAATCTACTAATTACAACTTTTACGATTACCCAATAAAAATATATAAATAACCAACAAGATCAAGACAAGCAAAATGAAAATAAAATATTAAATAATAATTATTTTCATAAGACCATTAAAAGAACCAATACAATAATAAACCATAAACCAAATATCAATATGACACTTAGACAACTAATAGGATTCCTTTTACAGATATATAGATAAATATATATCTGACTAGTAATTATTTATCTATTCCATAGGTGATTTGATCAAATAGCGGACTTTCTAGAAGATTATTACGATTAAGCAACATGAGCAGGTGAGTAACTCAAACTCATTGCATTGTTTGTGTTTGTAGCTTAGTTGAATTTATAATGAAACGATAATAACCTGATTTATTGTGAGAACTGTATGTTGTATGATTTATTGATTGTTAAACAACATTAATTTTAGTGATAATAGAATTCTTTGTGAACTTATCGCTTGTGTAGCATGTTGAATGTCTGTATAATGTTTGAACACCCTAAATTGGACAAAAAACTATTTGACATCATAAATGAAATGGACATGCACTGCACAATTTGCATAAATAGCATGTGAGTAAGTGGCAACCTATTACGTATTAGTATTTCGGCCCTCTGATAATACTAGGTAGACCTAAGCTAAAAGCTACTAGATCTGTACCAGATTACCTTTGAGCTGTTGATACCATAGGAACTAATTGGTAACGAAGGACACCGCTTATGGTATTGCTTTGAAATGACTAATGCTTAGTGGAGATTCTAAGGCTAAAACATGAATTGGTAGTTAAGACATGATTAATTTAAAAGTGATAATTAAATAGATTGTTGTTGATTTCCTATATGCTTAGTTTCTCCTAGATAGGTGGGCCACAGTATGTGATCCTTCAACCTAAAAAGAAGGCGCAAATCTTTTTCCTGTTTGGATTCTAAATCATCCAAACTTGTATTTTGAGCATACGATTGATTGAGACATTACATATGATTGATAATAACTTGTTTGATATGTGGTGAGTTTTGGTTATTCACTAAGCACGTGGTTTTTCTCATATTCCAACAGTCCTTTTAGGTTTACACTGCGACCTTAGCTCATTACTTTTAGGAGCATGGTCCCAGTAAAATTCTAGAAGTTGGAAGTTTATGGAATAGATTGGGATAGGATAATTATAAATAGTTAGCATTTGAAACTTTAGTCACGAACTTAGAGATTTTCTAGAAAAGTTGTGGTTTGTAATATTATTATGATATTTTCTACTTTGGATGACATTTATTTACTAATTTATGTCTCATATATATTTGTCATTTCTTATCAATGTAACTAAAAGATCCTGTTTATTGGAAATATGTCATTCTTAGAAGGTAAACTAGTAATAGTATTAGAGTGTATCTTGCTTATTACTACTAAGGTACCTCGGGGCATGACATAAGCAGCATGTGCCCATTTAAAAAATTAAAAAGGAAAAACAAAAAGATATATATTTACTGACGTAGAATTGTTCTTAACTACATGAACCAACCCCAATGTGTCTCTCTCTCTTAGAAAAAAAAAAACCTAACCTTATGGAGGAATTGAATGTTCAATTTGTCATTCAATGTATCCTAATCAACCCATAAAGATCCCAAAATCCTCTTTCTCTCTTTACAAAAAATCTAATGGATAATTAAAGACATGCTTATGGCCCCTGTTTTTAATCACAGCATAAACATGTTGAACATGTTCCTTTTCATGAGAAAGAACCCTAGTGGCATTGACAATCTTTCAATTCAATCGGTAGGACCATTAAGGTAAGAACTTTCTTCTCCATCACCACAATTATCCCATCACCCCCTTTTTGCCCTTTTTAGAAGTGTACATATCTATTACTTAACAAGTAACCAATTATGTGGAGTGGTGTGTGAGTGTATGTTGTCTGAAACTATTGAATAGATGCTTAGTGTCAATGTGCAATCATCTTTTGGTAACTTTGTGCACTAGCTTTTCACTGACTTTATCTTGTTGTATTGTTATATCTTTTCTTAAGCTCTATATCATATATGCTTACGAAGTTGGATAACTTTTCCTTTGTTACTTATCTTTAGTGTCAACATGTTTTTTTCATATGTATTAATTAAAGACAACTTATTAATTGTGTAGGTTGGACATAGTTGAAGTTATATTTAATGGGTAGTTCTACCTATGTGTACATATCGCGTGGGATTCGGAAATAAGGTATCATAATAGGTTGGTAGGCTTAAGCATAAAGTCACGAGAGAAAAAAAATAAATGAAAAAGGAAGCCATCAATAAGCTTGAAGTTGAATTGAAATGGGCTAAATGCAAGTGAACAAAGTTATGAAGACTCCTTTTTGTTTCTTGGTTATGTATTTCGATAGTAATTTTCAGTTGTATGACTCGTAGAATTGACAAAATCATGTTGAACGTACAATAGGTTGGTGTTTACTTTGTTAAGTGCATTTCACTCTCCATTTGTTCATTTATTCGAATTCAAGTTGAATGCAAAAAATTTTGGTATTGCTTTTTAAATGTGTTTTATTTTTGTTTTGCACTGTCATCCATCCATACACCAAGTAAATTGATGGACCTTTGCATGTTGAGAACTTAATTTGACTATGATCAAGTATTTTAAGCAAATGGATAGATTTGCATGCCAATTGTACAAGTACATATTCATTCAATGCATGAAAATGTATAGTGCGTTTTGTTAAAAGAGTGATGCTGCAAGCTTTCTAGCATTTCAGTGTGTGTAAGTTTTATAATAATCTTTATTTTTGTGTGTAAGTTTAATGCAATTACCAACTTAGATCAATGGATTCATATTGGTTGAATTTTATGTGAAATTAATACAAAAATAAATTGAGAAAAAAAAAATGGTACCAGCTTGAAATGGCATATCTAGCAAATAAAGGTACCAGAAAAGATAGCATGAAAAAATACACATATCAAAGCTAACATATTTAAAGTTGTTACTTATATCACAATGAGAAAATTTATGTTGCCCTAAAAAATAGTTGTTAAATTCTTAGAATTAAATAACACATTAGTTATTAACAACACAGTCAATGATCCTACAACTTAAAAATATATACTATAGAATAAAAAATGGTTAAACAAGAAGGAGACATTAGTATATTGAAACAACCTCAAGACAATAAAAGGACCAAACTATATCCTAATGGTCAAACATCAAAATGGGCAGAGTACACATAAACAAGTTAAAGACTACTTTAGTATATAATGAGCACAAGTTCGCCGAAACTAGACAAAAACCACTAAAAGTACGAGTATAAACATCATTACCACATATAATTGCTTGTGCCTTTCTTTTTGCACAGTAGGTGGAATGGATAGGTATATCCATTGAGATGTTCCTCATAACATGTCATTGGATTCCACAAACTTCCCATTTCGATCCATGTTCTCAAAATTTATGCAAGTATTTGTGTGCAAGGAAAGTGGAAGAAATATGCTCGTCAGTTAAACCCCAAAGATGAGTACATCTTGTGTAGAACGTCTTTGCATGAAATGTTTTTTCATCATTAAGCTTCGATCTATACACTCATCATCTACATTAACATGATGGATAAATACCTTTCTCAGATGATCTAGAGTACATAGAAAAGAGGATATGACGCTTTATATGCAAGGATACACTACCCAAATATCTTCACATTTGGAAATTTCATTCCTAAAAGAAGCTTTGGATGTTTTCCATCAACATATGCACTATTCTCAAAATATCTATCCATCCCTTCCTCGTTCTTCGAATAAGTCAAACTATGCAAGTAATGATCAAGGGCATTTTCCTCCCATTAATCGGCCCCAACCATTAATTTCTAACTTCATTCCCAACAATCAGTACTAATACGGATTGGAGAATCCACATAATTTACAAATCTAGTGATATATTGTAATAGAGGGATTTGATATATATTTTTGGATTTTATGATTTATAGTAAAATTGAAAAGTAAAGATATGAATGATCCATCATTAGATATGAGCACCAAAGATAGAATTGTGCTAGTTATTCCACTCAATTGATATGTGGTTTGGGTAAAATGTGTTGTTGTTAATAAAATGTTTTGTGAAATTTAAAGTTCAAATTCCACTGATCATTAACCTAGTTTTCAAATTTATAAATGTTTTCTAAATCAACAACTACAGTTTTATAGGGCAAGCGTACCCATCAAATGTAGCATAGTAAATGATTTAGGTCGGTCTCAAGGGAACGATTGACAGTTAGTATACTATCAATCCCATTAATTGTCTAGCCAAAGAAAGATTTTAGAAAATCATAAAAAAAAATAAACTAAGTTAGAAATATTCACAAATATTTACAGGGCAAAATGAGAAATAAGCCTGTAACTTCTATGAAATAGTAGCTCAGGGTTACAAATCAAACTCATAGGTACATGTTAGAGAACTAAATACCATACCAACCTATTGTGAGATCAGTAAATGGATTAATGTCATAAGTGATTCTTATAATAATAATGCCATTGAATCCTTAGACCTAAAATCATCAGAGATTTCAACGTAAGCAACATTATGATTTGACTTAATCAAACATTATCTTTAACCAAATAACTATAAAGATTGTGATTGGGTGTAATGTGAATCATGTAGATAGAGATGAGTGATTAAAATGGGATTTGTCTCTCTCATTATGAGAGAGATATCTCTAGTCCCCCTGATAAGTGAGACTGAGAAATACATGGCCATGCTCAAAAGAATTGATAAAATAATCAATGTCATTTGCTTTATCAATCTACTTGGAGATCGAGAAATGATAAGGTTGGGCAATATAAAGGTGATGATATCTATGCCTCATGTTTAATCTAGATATCATGTGACAAAAAGATTATAACATAAGTAATGGATCATGTAAAGTTAGATCGCCGATCTTCACTTAATTTGGGTAAGCATAATGTCTTGCTAGAGGCTGTTTATGGCTTGTAGGCTAAAAAAGTGTTTTGTGTCTACTATCAACATTAATTGAATCTATAAGGTTGCACACAAAGAATGAACCTGTTGATTCTCTCTTAACTAAAGTTTTGATGATAACAAAATACTCAAGAAACTAATAATTTTATTTAGTGTGCAAAATTTTTTATATAGATGTTTTAGACAGAACATTTCACAGAACTTTAAAGAACATTGATGACCTCACAGAAGTTTGCCTTCATCGAGATTTTTCATAATACAGAAGCAAATACAAAACAAATCACAGAAGTTTGCCTTCATCGAGATTTTTCATAATTTCTCTACATTTTCAATATCGATTTGATCTTTTAGCATTCATTCTTTAGCTATTTTATTTAAAGATCTTATTTGTAAAGAAGGAACATGTTGTTGCCTTCTTAGTTGATAGTTTAGTTACAAGTTTAGACTCTGTAGATCGGTTGTAGCTATAGGATAGCTGTGAGAATTGACCAGAGAGAATTGCACAAGCTTGTAATATTTTTTTTTTTTTTGTTGGATATAGTGGAACAAAACCTGTAGGATAACGGGATCCTCTGCTCGAAACTGGAAGAGTAGACTGATGCACATGGCGGAACCACTATAAATTGTTGTCTGATCTTCTTTTCTCTATTCTTTTACTTTTATGCAATTTATTTTATATTTGTTTGATTGGTATATTGTTCTCATTTCTCAAAATGGAAAGGGGATCATTTTTAAAGACAAAAATTTGTAATAATCAATTCAACCCCCCTTCTTGATTATTATTGGGACCAACAATTGGTATCAGAGCCAAGCTCAATTTTTAAAGGAGTATTTGTTTTAAAATCTGGATACCTACAATTGGTATCAGAGCAAGGCTTTTTTATTAAATTAAGTGATCTAAATAAAAATGGTTGAGAACAATGTTACAATTAATCGTGCTCCATTTTTTTATGGTTCAAATTTTTCTTATTGGAAAATGCGTATGGAAACTTACATAAAATCTAACGATTATGATTCTTGGCAGGTTATTTCTATTAGAGACAATGTGATTACCCTCAATGGTAATTCAACTCTGACAGACTCTAAGAAGAAAATTATTGAGAAGAACAACAAAGCAAAAAATTTGTTGTTGACCACAATTGTTGCTTCAGAATTTTATTTGATATCTTCATGTGTAATAGCAAAAGAGATCTGGGATAGATTGAGTTAAACATATAAAGGAACAAATATAATTAAAGAAACTAAAATAAATGATTTACTTCAGCAATATGAGTTATTTAAGTTTAAAATTGATGAGTCTGTCAAAGATGCTTTTGTCAAGTTCACTGCAATAAGAGCTGGCATCACTTGGCAAAGTGATTGGTGACCCTGATCTTGTGAGAAAAATGCTGAGAATCTTACCACCTTTTTGGGATGCAAAGAAAACTGCTATAGAAGAAGCACAGGATCTCGACAAACTTTCACTTAACCAACTAAGAAAAGCGTTAATAGCTTATGAATCTCATAAGAAAAATATACAAGGAAAGAAAAGTAGTACCAAAGGTATTGCATTCAAAGCTAAGGAAGCTGAATCTGATGACAGTGGAGATGAAGATGAAGATGAAGATGAAGAAGACATAACAATTCTAACTAAAAAGCTCAACTGATTCTTCAAGAATGAAAGAGGTAAGAAATTTAGTGCATTTAAGAAAACTACTGAATATAAGGAAAATGATGCAAGAAAGGCATATAAAGAAAAAGAGAAGAAAGAAATCCAGTGTTATGAGTGCAAAAAGCTAGGACATATCAAATATGAGTATCCTACTTTGATAAAGAAAATGGAGAAATACAAAAAGAGAAGTCAAGCAATGTCAGCAACATAGAGTGATTCGGATGACACAGAAAATAGTCTAGAAGATTCTGATGAAGAAGAGGAAGAA
Organism: Combretum micranthum; assembly: GCA_024138025.1. Taxonomy (NCBI): domain Eukaryota; kingdom Viridiplantae; phylum Streptophyta; class Magnoliopsida; order Myrtales; family Combretaceae; genus Combretum; species Combretum micranthum. Next base: position 570,319 of record JAMXBD010000574.1, read on the forward strand.
GCAAATCTTTGTCTCATGGCTACTTTTGAGGTACATTCTGAATCTGATAATGAGATAACTAAAGATGATATACTTCTTGAAATGAAAAAGTTGTTAAAAGCTCTTAAAAAGGCTTATTTAAAAATAGCTAAGCATGATAATGAAGTGAAATCACTTAAGAATGAAAAGAAGCCTTTAAAACAAACAAATTCTTTACTTGTTGATGAAAACAACATTTTAAAGTATGATATTGAAAAATTGCATGCAGATAATGAAAAATTAAGAAAAGATAATAATTTGCCAAAGGGAGAAACTAGAATTTTGAAAATAAAAATAGACGAATTATCTAATTCAATAAAGAATACATTTAATAAATTTAATGAAAGTGACAAAAAATTAACAATGTTAATTTCATCTCAAAGATTATCTTTGAAAAGCATGGTTTAGGATATGAGCATGGATCTAGTTCTAATACATTTAAGAAAACTGTGTTTGTAAAAGCTAAACCAAACACAATTAATGAATTAAGTGTTAAAAAGCAAGATTTAAAGTCAAATCATGTGAAAAGGAGTTATACACGCAATACCAGAAGGTACTCCAAAAGTTATCCTTCTTATTAATACAATACCAGAAGGTATTCCAGAAGTTATCCTTCTCATGAAAAAAATACCAGAAGGTATTCCAAAAGTTATCCAATTCAGAATAACATGAAACAAGTAAACAATAGGTATTGGAATAACATATCATATATGTTTCTTTTGTAATAAATCTGGTCATATTGAGAAATATTGCTATTATAAAAGAAACAAGCTTAGTAATGAATAACTTAGACAAAGAAATCAAATGAGCTTGTCTTACAAAGGACCTAAACTTGTTTGGGTTTCTAAAAAGATTTAATCCTTTTGGATTTTGCTGGAACATAAAGCTAAAATTAAAGGAACATGATATCTAGATAGTGGATGTTCCAGACATATGACAGGAAATGCTTCATTGTTCACTAGCATAACATGGGAAGAAAAAGGATATGTGAAATTTGGAGATGATAGTAAAGGTAAAATTGTTGCAACTTGAAGTATTGGTATGTCTCCTTAAATTATAGAAAATGTTTATATAGTTAAAGGTTTAAAAACATAATCTTTTGAGCATTAGTCAATTACGTGACAAAGGTTATAAAATGATTTTTGAAAAAGGCAAATATTTTGCTTTTGACGAAAATGGTATAAAATTGTTTGAAGGATTTGGAAAGAAAAATAAATATTTGATAAAACCTAAAGTAGTTGAAAATGCTTGTTGTTTGCTATCTATGAATGATAATATTTTTGCGTGGCATAAACGTTTATGTCATGTAAATTTTAATCAATTAGAAAAATTATCTAAAAAGGGTACAATAAGAGGTTTGCCTAAAATAAATATAAAACAAGATGTGAAATGTGATACTTGCTTGAAAAATAAAATGGTTTCTATTTCACACAAAAGCAAAAATGAAATTTCAACAAAACAACCTCTTGACTAGTTACATCTTGATTTGTTTGGACCTACAAGAGTTTTAAGCATGGGTGGAAGTAAATATGGACTTGTGATTGTTGATGATTATTCAAGGTACACTTAGGTTATGTTCTTGCAATATAAAAGAGATACTTTTGATTCTTTTCAAAAATTTGCAAAACAAATTCAAAATCAAAAAGGAATTTCCATAATTAGTCTTAGAACTGATCATGGAACTGAATTTCAAAATTCAAAATTTAAAAATTTTTGTGAAGAATAAGGTATATCTCATAATTTCTTTGTTCCATATACACCTCAACAAAATGGAATTATAGAACACAAGAATAGAACTATACAAGAAATGACAAGATCTATGTTAAATGAAAGTGGTATTGCTAGGTATTTTTTGGCAAAAGCAGTTTCTATAGCTTGCTACATCATTAATCGAGTTTATATTCGACCCATGACATCCAAGACAGCATATGAACTCTTTAAAGGTAAGAAGCCTAATGTGTCTTACTTTCATGTTTTCTGTTCTAAATGTTTTGTGAAAAAGAATGTTTTTAATCTTGGTAAGTTTGATGAAAGATCTGTTGAAGCTATATTTTTAGGATATTCTTTAAATAGTCGAGCTCATCGTGTCTTTAATAAAACATCTAAAACGGTTGAAGAATCAATAAATGTTAAGTTTGTTGAAGATATAAAGGATGATGAAACTGATGATGAAAAAGAATCCAATTCTAAAGAAGAATCTTGTTCAGAACTAACGTCTGAAGCACCAGCTGTTGAAATCCATGAATCTGGAAACACAGAACCTTTTCCAGAAGGTAAAACAGAAGGTACTCCAAACCTAGAGAATCTGAACCATAAGCTTCTAAGGCTTGGAGATATAAATCCACTCATTCTCCTGAAAAAATAATTGGTGATGTTCAATCTGGTGTTAAAACAAGAGCTAATTTACAAGATTTTGAAAATCATTTTACATTATCATCTAAATTAGAACCTATTAATGTTAATGGAGCTTTACATGATAATAATTAGATACATGCCATACAAGATGAGCTAAATCAATTTCAAAGAAATAATGTATGGAATCTTGTGCCTAGACCTAAAAGAAAACCAATAATTGGAACTAAATGGGTGTTTAAAAATTAATTGGATGAAGATGGTAAAAGTTCTAGAAACAAAGCAAGATTAGTAGCTAAAGGATATTCACAAGAAGAAGGAATAGATTTTGATGAAACATGTGCACATGTAGCTAGATTAGATGCAATTCGTTTGATGCTTGCATACGCATGTTTCAAAAATTTTAAAGTTTTCCAAATGGATGTAAAAAGTGCGTTTTTAAACGGTTTTATAAAAGAAGAAGTTGTTGTAGAACAACCCCCTGGTTTTGAAGATCCTTTTAAACCTGATTACGTTTACAAATTAAATAAAGCTTTATATGGTTTAAAATAAGCCCCAAGGGCATGGTATGAAAGATTGAGTTTATTTTTAATTTCAAAAGGATTTTAAAGAGGAACTGTTGACACAACTTTGTTTTTAAAATCATATAATCAAGATATTTTAATTGTTCAAATATATGTGGATGATATCATATTTAGTTCTACTAATGAAAATTTATTGTCAAGATTTTGCTAAGTCAATGCAGGTAGAATTTGAAATGTCAATGATGGGAGAATTGATATTCTTTCTTGGACTACAAATTAAACAAACAAAAGAAGGAATTTTTATACATCAAGAAAAGTACACTAAACAAATCCTTAAGAAATTTAGATATGAAGGATGCAAAGGAGCTTCAACACCTATGAGTACTTCAACAAGGTTAGATTTTAACTCAAATGGGAAAAAGGTAAATGAAAAGTTATATAGAAGTCTTATTGGTTCTTTATTATATTTAACTGCATCCAGTCTTGATATTTTATTCAGTGTATGTCACGCCCATAAGGGTACCCTAAACATGGCAGTCCGCCGTACACAATATTAAAGCTTAGAAATGACCGCCTCAATCACGCAAAGGCTTCCATACTATATACAAGGCGTCTAACACATAGAGGAGACACATCGGAGTGATACATTTTATGTTGATACAACTTCAGTAACAATGTAAAGGAAATACAATTCATTATACTTCAGATACAAATCACTATACTTCAATTTCAATTCATCAAAAGATTTCACTACACAATCTATTACAAAACATTTCACAAAAACTAGCTAATATCTTCAAGCATTCTTACTTCCTGCCGAAATCCTGAAGTTATATTCGACTCCAACCATCTCGGTCCCCAAGTAGCCTTCTCCCGTTAACCTATTTATTCAAACATTTATTGGGATATAAGCTACACTAGCTTAGTGAGAATTCCCTTAATTTCGTACCATAACAAGCAAGTTATAATTCATCCATATGCTATGCATGAACAAACATATGAGCAGACAAGCATATGACTTTCCGGTAGCCATATGTGAATGGATTTACGCCTCCATTAGGGGTTAAGATGGTCCATAAGACATGCAACCATAATTCCAATCTTAAGTGGGATGGTCCATAAGTCATGCAACCATAATCCCGATTTCTTTCTCTTAGTTATACAACCTCTGTTGTTTTATTGTAGTAGTTTTATGTGCCTACCCCACATCCGTTAACTTAAGCGATCTCGTATCCTTAATGTTAACAGGACCCCCTCGCTTTCCGCTAATATACTTTTGTCCCACCAAAGGTATATTAGCTAATGCAATGTGACTCAGTATGTGATATGCATGTACAGTTTATTCATATAATCGTGGCATGTTAATTATGTAGGTTAAGAGCGATCTTGGAGAATTTTAAACAATTCAAGTCTATGCTAACTCATACAATGATTTTACAAAAGTCTTGCCTCGATATACTTATTATTCATTCAAACAAAATTATATCACAACTCATTACAATTTTATCTTTTCCTAATTCTAATGCAATTAGCTACAAGCACAATCAAGGTAACAAAATAAGAGCAAAACTCACTCCACTATTGGATCACCGGTCTCTTAGTAAAAGTAATCCGGTGGTATGGAATCGTCGATTTCGAGGTCACCTATAAAGGAAGAAATACCCTAATAAGTATTTCATCACTTAACTAATCCAAACTATCTCATACAAACTATCAAATTCATAATTCTCGTCTTAAGCGAGAATTCCAACTTAAAACGGCCATAACTTGGTCGTTTAACTCGTAATTTAGCAAATTATATATCGATTTCTATCTACTTCGAAAGGTCTATGAAATTCTAATATCATATTTAATTTTTGAAAACTTTTAAGCTTCGAAAAGGTGTGATCAGTTCTGATCAATAGCAAAATTCAATTCCGAAAGATAGTTTTGTGAATGTTTGTAATGTTTCTACTATCCAAAGCAAGTATACATGCAATATGAACAAGTTTCTATCATAAATTATATGCCAAGAGTATTATATATATATATATATATATATACACACATGTTCTTGATGATATTTAATAAAGGAAATTTTTAGAAAACTTTTTCTTTGTAAGACTTTATGAAAAATCAACTTAGATAGGCTAGTGTTGTAGTCTTGATAATTCCCACTTGCTTTTAGAAAAATTCCTTGAAGAAAATTTATTTATTCTTGTTAAAATTAAGCCTTCTTTATGTATATTCCTTAAGGCCTTTTTTTTTTCAATAAAAATTCCCATTTTACACTTTGTAAACATGTTTTTAAAATTGGTTCATCCCAAAATCCGAATTTGTAAAAATTGTTTTCGTGGTGATTCCTTTAAGTAAACTCATTTGATACTTAGAAAATCAAGGCTCAACCATATCTAGCCACTAAGAACCTCATTTATTTAATAAAAATTCTATTTTGAGTTTGAAAAATAGGGGTTTTCATACCATTACTCCATTATTACGAATTTCTTAAAATGACAATAATTCAAATTTTCCTATTTTATTTCTACTCCTTGTCCTACATATTTTTCTTAGCAAATCTTATCTTAATTTATAAAAATCATTACTTGATGATACCTATAACCTAAACTCCTCATTTTTCATATAAAACACAGGTTTTGGAGTTGATAAATGAGTTTTTAAGGCATGGTTTTGGAACCATCCAAATTTACAAAATTTGGATAAAAATCAAATTTCATATTTTGTAATCTCTTCCTATTTTTGAGAATATCTACTAGTAGATCTACCATTTACTTATCAAAAACATCTCCTATTGATACCTATTCCATAAGCCTTTCATTTTTTAAACAAATCTTTAATTTTTGTGTTGAAAAATGGGTTTTCAAAATTGGTCTTGGTTGAGATCCGAATTTACAAAGTTTATTTTTGGACATATCCTTTGATAAAATCTATCTAAACTTATGAAAATTCATCCTTTACATATCTTATCTTAAGAACCTTCCATTTCTTAAATAAAAACTTTATTTTTGAGTTGGAAAACATGCTTTTAAACTATGCCTTGGCCTAAATCCGAAAATGAGATTTTTATTTTGAAAATAACTTTTGAAAATTACCTTTGATTCTTGTAAAAAGAAGCCTTGATGATATACATCCATTAAATCTTCATTTTCTCAACTAAAACTTCCATTTTGAGACTTGGAAAGTGGTTTTTAAATATAGATTTTGCCAAGATACGAATTTCACTATTTTTATTCAAGTTCAAAACCAAGATCTATACTTTCTATTATCATAAATATAAAAGGAATCTATGATAGCAAACTATAAACTCATAGATCTAAATTTTACTCCTCAAAATCATTCATTTATGATATGTATTCCTTAAGCCCTTCATTTTAAATGAAAAATACACATTTTGAAGTTGAAAAGTAGCTTTTCTAAATATGGTTCCCCTTTTATCCGAATTTTCAAAAATGATTTTTATTGAAACTAAAATATATCTTGAGCTTTCTAAAACTTTTCTACTATAATCAAGCTATTACAAGTTATTTAAGAAAATAAATCAAAAGTCTAATGCATTTATGAACCTATAACAACTAGATCTAGTTTACTATACTAGTTATAAATGCATGAATACTAAGATAGTTATGTGAATGATGAATATATGCATAAATCAATAGCAATAGCAAAATGATAACTCATATAACAAGATCTAAAGCATAAACAAAATCAAAGCTACAAAAGAAATTAGATCTACAAAATATAACTACTTTTAGCAAGAAAATAATAATGATACAAGAAAATAATCATAAATAAGAGGAGTGTTTCATTTTGGCATCATCATCCTTAGCTTTTAAGCTTATGGAAGGTCATTTGATGCATGAAACTCTCACTATACTTTACCTATATCATCTATGAAAGCTTAAGAAGAAAGTTTGCTCTAAGGATCTTTAAGAATGGAGTGTGGAAGCAAGATTTAGAGATGGAGGCAGTTTGTATCCTCTTGCAAGAACAAGGGAAAGAAGGAATAAAGAGAGGAAAGAGAGAGTAAATTGTGTAGGGTTTCAAAGAAGGAAAAGGGTGTAAATGAGAGGCATTAAATGGAGAGAGACGAGTGTATTAATGTGTGTTAAATAAATGAAAGAGAAAAAAATAAAACAAAGGCAGAAAATTTGGGGTGGGGGTGGGTGGGTGCTGGTGTGAATTCTAAAGAGGAAAAGAGAGGGGTGTAGTTGTCTTGTAACTTAAATTTTGAAAGTGTAACTTATGTCATTTAATTTGCTAATTAAATGAGACTTTAAAACATTAAATAAATTATTAAAATAAAAAAAGTGGTTGTTTTAGAGGGTGTGGTCAGCTGTCCAAGCATGAGAATGGAGTGTAGAATGAGTGAAAGAAGACTTGATTAATGTGTAGAAGTGACAATTGAAGTGTACTTGAAGTATGGGTTGAAAAAGTACTTTTTATTAAGAAAATATATAAAATAAAATTAAAAAAATATCTTTAAATGAATGGAAGAATTTTCATAAATAAAATTAAATAATTATTTGAATTATTTTAGTATTTCAATAAATATGTTACCAGTATGATCAAAATACGCGAATATGAGCTATAAATGATATTTTTATAACTCGAAAAATTCTAAAAAAATTATTTTATGAAATAAAAATATTTTTCAAATAATTTTAAATTATTAAATTAATTTATTTTATTTTTATTATTGGGTCTTAAATAGAAATTGATCTCGTAAAAACCCGAAACAAACTAAATTTTGGAAAAACAGAATTTCTATAATATATAAAATATTTATCTAAAAATATAAGGATTTATAAGAATAATAAAATTATGTAATGAAATAGAAGTGGATAGTACCAAAAGACTAGTTAATTACCGGTAGTAATGAAATACGAATATAATTGCCAAAATCAAATATTTCTAGCTATCAAAAAATTATAAAACTGATATTTTGGAAATCCTTATGAAAATATGAGTGTAACGGTACTAATGGTATATTTTTTATATCTCGAGCCCCGAGACATGCTTTTCGAAGTCTGTATCCGAACGGGTTCGAAATAGGTCAAAAATTTACCAATCTGATATTTTTAAGCGAACTTATATTACTACGAGCTATTCTACACACTTAAACTACACCTCGGCCTCTAGGGTTTAAACTATGTATTCCACTTAGGGTTTCCAGGTGGTTTTTCGGTTTAGATCTTTGCTAATTTGGAAACTGACGTTTTATGTTTATACAACATATTTAGTTTGACATAATTATTTTAAATTTTATTTTTGTAAGTATTTAATATCTCTTAATGTTTTCAGAGTTATTGAATTAGGTTTTATTTCTGAAGGTTAATCATTATTTACTTTTTAATAATTTGTTTTTGGGTTCTATATTACCCGATTTTATAAGTCAAAGTTAAGTATAAAATTTTTCATATGTAGTGGTTTTGGATTTGAAGTATGTTGAGTTCTTATTTTATTTTTAAGGATTCTTATTTTCCTCAAGATTAAGAAATTTTTGGATTCGTTCGTGATTTAAGATTATTCGAAGTTCGGTTTTAATTTGGAGTCATTTTTAGGGTTTATTTTTTAAGTTCATTTTGAGATTATTTACTGAAAATTTTATGGGGCTTACAGCGTATGTTTGTGTGCAAGATTTCAAAGTGTACCAACAGAAACACATTTGACAGCTATTAAGAGAATTTTTAAGTACTTGATAAATATTTCTACATTAGGCATCTGGTAGCTTAAAAATCAAAATTTTGATTTATTAGGATATCTGATGCAGATTATGCTGTTTGCAAAATTGATAGAAAAAGCACATCTAGTACTTGTAATTCTTAAGTGACAAATTAGTTTCTTGGTCCTCTAAGAAATAAAATTCTGTTGCCTTGTCTACAGCTAAGGCAGAGTATGTTTCTATTGATAATTGTTGTGCTCAAATACTTTTAATTAAACAACAATTATAGGATTGTGGTTTATTTTACAAAAATATAACTATTAAATGTGATAATACAAGTGTAATTAATTTAACAAAAAATCTAGTACATCATTTGAGATCTAAGCACATTGAAATTTGACATCACTTTATTCGAAATCATATTAATAATGGAAATATAGTTGTTGAATATGTATCAACTGATAATCAATTAGCAAATATTTTTACAAAACCTTTGGAAAAAGTGTGTTTTGAATTTATCAGGAATGAGATTGGTTTGTATTATCCGTTTTGATAATTTGAAAAATATATATATAAATAAATAATAATATATACATAGAATTAAGGAACTTTGTGTTGTGAATAAATGAAATATGGAACTCTATGCGATGAATAAATTCTACGAAAACTTGTGCAGAATTTTTGGCGGGCTAATTCTTCTTAATGTCTTTTCATCTCCTCATTTTTTTTTTATTCCAATCTTTCTTTAAATTTCTACCTTTTGTCCTCTAAGAAAAACGAAACTTAAGTTCCTCTAAACCCTTCTTTTTACAAACAAACACAAAAACAAAATTTCGTAATATGGCACCAAGAAAGTCTCAAAGAATCTCAAACAAATCCTTCAAAATCGTTCAATCTTCTAAACCAATCTCCATTTGTGATGAATCCTCCGATTCAGAAAAGCCCCTTTCTCAATCTTCATATCCTCCATCTCCTAGGGCTAGAGAGTTACAAACTAAAAGGCCGCAAGAATCTAGTAAAGCTTCCGTGCAATCCAAAGAAATTTTAACACAAACTTCTTTTAGGGCAAAGAAGACTCAGCTTCCCGATCTAGAAGCTTTTGTCGAAGTATATACAAAAAGCACATGCAAGAAAAGAAAAGAAGCTAAGCCTTCTCCTATGGAACGATCCAAGAAGAAGAAAAGAATAGAAAGTGGTTCAAGTTCTATGGTTTCTATAACGAAGGTAAAAATCCATGATTATTCTTTTATCGATTTCAAATATTTTGACAAGCAAGGTTTTTACCAGGAAAGAGTGGTTAGATAACATAGGAGGTAGGAAGCTATGTAATTTGACTAGAGACATTATAGGAGAAATGGTAGAGGACTTTTATAGAAATCTGACATATTTTGATGGAAATAGTTTGAGATCTATGGTTCAAAGAATATGACTAAGTATTAGTCGAGATGACTTAATTGGTTGTTTTGGATTAAAGGATTATCATGATGATAATGCCTATGTATCCCTAAGAAGAAATGATCTTTTCTCTCTTTTAAATGGAGGTGTAGGAACATTCACGGATGATGATGTTTTTATACATGAATTTGAACTGATTGTAAGGATGTTACATAAGGTAGTAAGAGAATGTATACTTCCAAGAAAGGGAAGTTCTACAATTGTAACTAGAGAAGATGGTTTAATCATTCTTGCTATGATAAAAAACATTAAGATTGATCTGGCTAAAGAATCCTGAAATGAATTTGGAAGGATCAAGAATTTAGGATTTACGGAAGTATGTTGATGGAAATCTTTAAATATAAGAACATCAAATTTCCAAAAAAGGTTAGATTTCCAATTGGTTTAAAAAGAATTGGAGAGAAGAGCATGAACCACATTCAAATTCGACCTTACAAGAAATTCTCGTATGTTGTGGATGGTGCAATTTATTTGCACAAGAAATTTAGGAAGAATATTGAATGGGACTAAATTAAGGTAAGGATCGAGGGGGAGCAAGAACCTACTACAGAAGCTTCACTAGAAGTTTCTTCTGAAATGGAAAAAGGAAAAGAACAGGAACATACGTCTGGTAAGGAACTGCTACAAAAGAAAAAGAAGAAGAAATTTGTGCCTATGACAAGTGGTCATTTCAGAATTGATGAAAATATGCGAGTAGAAGAAGGATCTGACAGTGACTCAAGTGATCTATCTCGGTTCCATGAAGGGCCTGGTGAAACATCCTCTAATCCTCTTCCAACTTCTCTCACCAGGCTGATAGGAGAAAAGATTGAAACCAAGCTTGAGGACTTTAAGCTTGATTTGAAAATTTTCATTGCATTAGAGATCAAGACTTATTTCTCTGCAAAGCCAATCCCTACATCTCATCAATATGTTGACGCCACTTCAGGAGCTGTTCCATCATTTTCTTGTTCTTCACCAACACTAGCAGAACCTTTTCCAGAGGTTGTCACCATAGATACATCTAAGGATAGTTTTGTTCCTCTTTCTCATCGTCCTTATGAACCAACACCAGCAAATCTAAGTCTTGTCCCTTACATTCCTCTTAATGTTCTGCAAAATCCCAAATCATTTTTGGTAGCATCTCCTTACCATGCATCTATTTCTTCTGCTGCTGAAATTTTGATGACCTTCACTTCATCTACTACATCAACTTCTTCTATAAAATATCGAAGATGTCGAAAGGTTAAAGCAAGGAAATCCATAACCCCAATTAAGAAGCCATAACATGTTTTGTTTTTTAAAGTCTTTACTTGTTTTGTTCTATTTGAAAAGACTTTGTGACTTTTATTTTGTTCTATTCCAAAGACTTATGTTTAGACTTATGTGTCTATTATATTTTTTTTATATCAAGTTCTGTTTCTTTAAGTGGATATTTTGCTGATAACAAAAGGGGAGAGTTTGTGAATGTTTGTGAAAGTTTATGAATGGTTATTTAATGTTTGTGAGAGTTTGTGACTGTTTGATATGGATGAATGTTTGTGAAAGTTGTGAATGGTTATATGGCAAATAATGTTTATTTTTTAAAGATGTTTTATTATCATCAAAAAGGGGGAGAATGATGATTCTCTATTAACTAAAGTTTTGATGTTAACAAAATACTCAAAAAACTAATAATTTTATTTAGTGTGCAGAATTTTCTATATAGATGTTTTAGACATAACATTTCACAAAACTTTAAAGAAGCTTGATGAGCTCAAGATAAGTGGTTAAATGAGTTACGTGTTTTGTTTATCATAAACAAAGTGTACATAAGTTCTAAGATAAGCAATAATGCTCTCAAAAGATTTTTCAAGGATTAAATGATATATAGAGTGTTTTCCAGAAGGTTACTTTAAGAGTAAAGCAATTTTTCTAGAAAACCAAAACCTTTCCCAGAACTTTGACTGGAAGTTTGAACTGCAAGCATGGATTAACAAGAATTAATGTTCATCTTCTTAAACAAGATCTACATTTGTTCAAATGGATTCTGGTGTCAGACTATTTGTAATTATATAACAGAATAATGATGTAATTCTCCAAATACAGAGACTAAGAAATACTCAATATATATTTCTATATTCTTTGTTGAGTCATTTCCTTTTATAATTGAGGAGATGCTCATTCGGTTACATTTGGAGTGTATTTTCTCATGACTTAGACAGCCGTATTTAATAACAACTTCTAACAAAATAATAACAATCTCTAACAGAATATTCTAATAATAGATCCTGTAATATTTATTTTAAGGCCAGTCCAAGATAGTTAAGCCTAGTCCATGTCCGTTTTTTCCATTACCCGAACTGCTGCCCATCCGACCCACTACCTAACCCGTTGTACTCTCTCGGATCTTCTTTTTCTACTTCCTCTTTCATACCCAGGACAAGTTCAAACTCATCTTCTTTCCCTTCCCTGTCCGTAGAGCTCTGAAACTTTACGATAGATTTTACCCCCACATCAGCTCTCCCCTCTTCAAGAACCCTTGTCCATAAGGGTTCATTTTTGAACCATAGTGTAAGATCTGAAACAAACTCCTAAGTAGCTTCGCTGTAGGGTTTTTCTTTCCACTTGAATAACACCATGGTGTCACATGCAGGTCCTCGCTTCACCATTTTCTATTCGAGGATGGCTTCGGGTTCCCAGATTTCTCCATCACAAAGATTTGGTAGATCTTTGGTTGCTGTATGCTGTCCAGGGATGAATCTTCGCAACTGGGATACGTGGAACGTAGGATGAATTGTCGCCTCAGCTGGAAACTCCAATCGGTAAGCTACCTCACCGATCTTTTCAATTATCTTGTAGGGACCATAGAACTTAGGGCTCAATTTCTAATCTGCATGCTTCCGTTTAAGGCTGTGGTGCCTGTAGGGTTGTAGCTTTACTAGTACCATTCCAATCTGAAAACCTTATCAGATCTTTTCTGTCAGCCATCATTCAATCTATCTTAAGCTCTTTAAGATGGAATTGCAAGGTTTTTAAGGTTGACTCTCGTTCAGTCAGTCCTATCACCACTTCATTCTCGAATCCCTGGAACATAGGGTAGGTGCAACGGTGGTGATACCATATGTGCTTCAAATGGGGTGATTTTAGCTCTTGAATGGTAGTTGGTGTTGTACCACCACTCTGCAGAGCTAAATATTCACATTTCTTGGCTATCACGGTCATACATTGAGGTAGTTTCCAAATATCGGTTTACCACTTTGGTCTGACCATCTGATTGTGGATGGTAGGCAGAAGTGAGTTCAATTCAACCTTGCAGATTAAAAAATTCTTCAGAAGTGGTGATAAAATAGGATCTTTGTTATTACTATTGAATTAGGAGCCCATGTAACTTAAACTTCATTGTCTAAGTAAACTAGCTATCTGAGGGGCAGTATAAGGATGGGCTAAGCTGATAAATGGCGTATTTACTCAGACGATCTAAATGCCATGATCACATTCTTCCCATGTGATTTAGGAAGTCCTTCTATGAAATCCATGGATAGGTCGTCGGTAACCTCTGGAATAGATAGGGGCTGCGTAGACTGGCTGTGCACATTCTCATATTTGTGGTGTTGGCAGACCCCACACTCTCAAAATGTCTAACATTTATTTTTTGCCTTTCAGTATTAATTAGCATGTAATCTTTTAAAGGTAGCTGGGACCTGAGTGTCTCCATTGCCCTATCATGGTAGAGTGAAATTATTTTGTTTTAAGTTCACTCTTAGGACCAACCACAATTTTTCCTTTTGCTTAACAACCCACTTTCATTAAAAACCTTTGATTGGTTCTTCTTTCTTTAGTTCCTGGATGATGGATACATAAGGTGAATGTGGTGGTTACATAGCTTGAATTTCTTCCAAAACTCTATAGACAGGTTTAAGGTATAAACCATGGCCTTTAATCCTGCAATTCATGCACGAGAAAGTGCATCAGTAGCTATATTCGTGTTACCACTCTTATATTGGATCTCATAATCCAAGCTTAGTAGTTAGTTAACCATTTTTGTTGACTACTAGTGGTTAATTGTTGATCCAATAAATATTTAAGACTTTGGTGATCAGTTTTAATAATAAAATGGTGTCCCATCAAATAATGTCTCCATTTCTCCACTGCTTGTACCACAACCATCATTTCTTTTTCATATATGGATAGACCCTTCTGTTTCACCCCTAAGGCCTTGCTAAAATAAGCAATGGGGTGTTGATCCTGCATTAAAACTGCCCCAATACGCTCATCACAAGCATCTGCCTCAATGGTAAATGTTTTTGAAAATTCGGGTAATTTCAACACAGGGGCCCTAGTTAAGGCCTTTTTCACCAGTTCAAAAGATTTTTCAGCCTCAGGATTCCATTCAAAGTTGTTCTTCCTGAGCAACTGGGTAAGGGGTTTAGTCAAGACACTATATCCCTGTATGAACCTCCTATAATACCCTGTAAGTCCCAAAAAACCCCTTAATTGTTTCACATTCACTAGTCTCTTCCATTCTTGAACTGCCACAATTTTCTTGGGATCCGTAGTTACACCCTGGAGAGATATAACATGTCCCAAGTATTCAATGTGAGATACGCCAAACGCACACTTGCTACGTTTCAAAAATAGAATTTCCTTTCTTAGAATCTCCAAAACCATCCTCAGGTGCATGATATGCTCATCTAGACTCTTGCTGTACACTAAAATATCATCAAAAAACACCAATACGAATTTCCTCAAATGCTCACGAAATAAATCATTCATTAACCCTTGAAAGGTAGAAGGAGCATTGGTTAAGCCAAAAGGCATAACCCAAAATTCATAATGACCAGCATGAGTCTTAAAGGCAGTCTTATACACATCCCTAGGGTCCATTAGTATTTGATGGTACCCTGACCTTAGATCCAATTTGCTAAAGTAGCAACTTCCAAATAGTTCATCAAATAAATCATCAATCAAGGTATGGGGTACCTTTCCTTAATGGTCAGTTTGTTGAGCTCGCGATAATCCACGCACATTCTCCAAGAATTGTCCTTTTTCTTTACTACTACTAGTGAAGAGAAGGAGCTGTGGCTGGGCCTGATAGTTTCTTGTTCTAACATCTCCTTAACCATGGTCTCCAATACATTCTTTTGAATCATGGAGTGACGATAGGGTCTTAAGTTGATTGGTTGGGCTCCTTCAATCAATGGAATTCTATGCTCGTGGCCTTTGGAAGGTGGTAGGGAATGAGGTTGCTCAAAGAGGTCATGGAACTCCTCCAATAATTCCAGTATGCGGGGTGGAACGGGTTCACTGTGTTGTTCCTTTGAGTCACCTTCTGTGCGGACACCATCCAGCATTGTAATTCAAGTGGAAGCTTGTCCTTAGTGAGGAGCGTGTCCGGTTTTTCTCCATCAATTACCGTCAAAGGATCCTTCATCCCCCGTAATTTACAATGCCTCCCCATATAGCTAAACTCCATAGTTAACTCAAAGAATTTCCACACTATGCTTCCCAACTGTCGTAGCCATGGCATGCCTAACACCATATCTTCCTCATCTAATGGCAGTACATGGAATTCTAACTCGAATATGTGTTATTGCATAATCAGCCTCAGTTGTGGAATGAATCCCTTAGTGAACATAGAGGTTCCATCAGCCAACGCAATTCTCACTGCTTTAGTATCATCAACTGTACACCCTAAACCTTTAGTTGCTCTTTCATCCAAAAAGTTTAAGGAACTTCCAGAATCTACAAATACTCTTAACTTCCTCTTATTATGGTAAGCTAACAACCTCATCATGTTTAGATCATGATTTTGATTGATAGAGCTCAGTATCAGCTTGGATAGCTCCTCTTCCAAGGCTGGTATGTCTTCATAATTCTCTTCCAACATCTCCTCATCTTCATCCACTAATAGCATCCTTAGTGGCCTATTCTTACATCGATGCCCAGGACCAAAAACTTCATCGCACCAAAAGCATTGTCGCTTCCTTCTCTTTTCCTCTAGTTCCTCTGGTGTCAACCTTCTTGGTTTGCGTGTATTGTTTGATTGAGTGGCTACTGTCAATAGGGTTGGATTGGTCTGTGTATTTGGAAAGTGTTTGGGTCTGTTTGCAGTTTGGTTGGTATGGGTATTTTTTGGGTAAGTGAGTGTTTTGGTTAATGTGGTTTGGCTATGTGTGGCTGTGGTACTGTTGAAATAAGGGGGTCTGGTGGTTTTCTGTTAGGTTCGAGTAACTTCCAGGGTGTTTTCCTAAAGTTTTGCTAATGTATAGGCATGTTGAAGGTTTTGGGGTTGGAACATTCTCATAGGATATTGTATTTCAGGATTAAGGCCACTCAAGAAACAGCTTACCTTGTAGCCCTCAGTTAGATGTACTAGGGTAGTTAAATATTCAAAACCACCCAATACTCCTCCAAGGTTCCTTTCTGCGTCAACTCCTTCAAGGATGCCATAGGATCTTCAAATATCCCTGTACCAAACCTCTACTGCAAACCCACAACCAACTCTTCCCATGTTATTGGGTTTGAGTATGTCCAGTTCTGCACAAAAGCATGGTACCAATGCAGAACTAATTCTTCAAAATGCATAGCTGCTACCTTAACCCTATATGTTCTAGGAGTACCATCCAGTTCAAAGAAATGCTCAGCCTTAATTAACCAAGATTTGAGGTCATCACCTGTGAATGTAGGGAACACCAAATGTGTAGCTCTGGTGGACAACTGATATGAACTTCCATAAGGT
This sequence comes from Combretum micranthum, assembly GCA_024138025.1. Classification (NCBI taxonomy): domain Eukaryota; kingdom Viridiplantae; phylum Streptophyta; class Magnoliopsida; order Myrtales; family Combretaceae; genus Combretum; species Combretum micranthum. The sequence goes on from JAMXBD010000574.1 coordinate 587,027, forward strand.
ACAAGTGAATTGGCCATTCCTGTATTGGGTCTATTTTGATCTGATCCTGTCGTGGGTGTAACATTATTATTATTCGCTTCACCGCTACACTGTCCAGGACTAACACTCTCTTGAAATTTCTTCTGCAGGTCCACGAGTGTAGATCCAAATCTGTCCAAGGTGGTTTGTCGCTGCTTGAACAAATCCAGGACTGTCTGCGTCAATTTGTCCTCGATTGCCTTCATTGATTCTTCCATCCTTCCAGTCTCGCGGGTTTTGACCATCCAACCTCTGTAGCTCTAATACCAATTGGTGTCAGACTATTTGTAATTGTATAACAGAATAATGATGTAATTCTCCAATACAGAGACTAAGAAATACTCAATATATATTTCTATATTCTTTGTTGAGTCATTTCCTTTTATAATTGAGGAGATGCTCATTCGGTTACATTTGGAGTGTATTTTCTCATGACTTAGACAGCTGTATTTAATAACAACTTCTAACAAAATAATAACAATCTCTAACAGAATATTCTAATAATAGATCCTGTAATATTTATTTTAAGGCCAGTCCAAGATAGTCAAGCCCAGCCCATGTCCGTTTTTTCCATTACCCGAACTGCTGCCCATCCGACCCACTGCCTAACTCGTTGTACTCTCTCGGATCTTCTTTTTCTGCTTCCTCTTTCATACCCAGGACAAGTTCAAACTCATCTTCTTTCCCTTCCCTATCCGTGGAGCTCTGAAACTTTACGATAGATTTTACCCCCACATCAGATTCATAAGAGTTTAATGAAGATCTAGCTTCGAGATAATACGTATATTTGGGTAATATACTTAATTGTTCCACATAAATTGAACAATATCCGAGGGGATTCAATTATACAAGTTTCAAAGCTTTTATCCTCTCGACAGATTTGTTCAAGTTGGACATTTGGACATCTATCCGAACTGACATCATTTTCAAACAAAGACAAGAGCTTGAATTTCAAACAAACAAGAAGATATGGAAGATATTCCAACTTTTACACAATTTTAGGAATTAACGATGGCTTCTCACATTCTTCTTGAAGATCACGATCAAACAGCAAGATATTAGTAACATAATTTCTTTAACCTTATCTCCATCGGATAAACAATTTGAATGAATTCAAAAAGAGTTAGCCAGCCAGATTTTTCGGCTGAATATCAAGGAAAAATTATCTTTATTTTCTCATTACAGAAATTCAATTGGGGAAAGAAATCCAAAGGCAAAGCGAGAAGAAGAAAATATAATTAACACCCATTTGAATATCTGCCAGAATTTTTATATTCGAATTGAAGATAAGATATTTCGGCAAAATTTGAAAAAGAAGATAAGGGTTAACTAAATACATCTGAGATACATGCAAGAGAAGCTTATCCGATCTTGGTATTTCGAACGTTAGAAGAAGAGAAGAAATATATTTTTGCAAAGTCTGGAAAGAAGAAAAGAACCTATTATTACTGCTATTCACGTTGCAAATAAAAAAATCTCTCTCCTTTCCAAAAAATATATATATATATATATACAAAAGCAAATACGGAACAAATCACAGAAGTTTGCCTTCATCGAGATTTTTCATAATTTCTCTACATTTGCAATAGCGAGTTGATCTTTTAGCATTCATTCTTTAGCTATTTGATTTAAAGATCTTATTTTGTAAAGAATGAACGTGTTATTGCCTTCTTAGTTGACAATTTAGTTATAAGTTTAGACTCTATAGATCAGTTTTGGTTAGAGAATAGCTATGAGAATCGAGTAGAGAGAAATAGACAAGCTTATAATTTGTTTTTGTTGGATATAGTGGAACAAAACCTGTAGGATATCGGGGTCCCTGACTCAGAGCTAGAAGAGTAGACTGACGCATAAGGTGGAACCACTATAAATTACCGCCTGATCTTCTTTTCTCTATTCTTTTACTTTTATGCAATTTATTTTTATGTTTGTTTAATTGGTATATTATTCTCATTTTTCAAAACCGAAAGGGGATCATTTTTAAAGGCAAAAATTTGTAATAATCAATTCAACCCTCCTTCTTGATTATTATTGGGACCAACAGAACCAAATGGGTCATGACTTTCATTTAAAATAATTCCAATAGGAATTTCCTATTGATTTATTAATCTTAGATAGTTAAGAATTATAAATAATAATTTTCTTGATTTAGAAGAGAAAACTTCTAATAGAGATTGCTTCTTTTAGGAGGTGTTCCAAAAAAAAGTAACTTCACTAGGAAGTACTTCTTAAGGAAGTAACTTCTTCTAGAAGAAGTTACAAAAAGGAGGTAACTTCTTCAAGAAGTACTTCGGAAAGAAGTAACCTCTTAAAGAGGTTTACTTCATCTATATATATGAGTGACCTCTTATGAAAAGAGTGAGATTTTTTTCTTGACACCAAAAGTTGGAAAAAAAAAAACATAAGAGATAGAAATGACGAAATTCATGAGGTAATCTATAACCATTCTAGAGAATATTAGCACATAAATACCCATTTCCGACATGTTCTTTCATGTGGATACCAATAGAGGGCGTTCGTGTTTTCACACTACCTAAGATTAACATCGCCAATGCAATAAAATTCGCAAAAGGTAAAACAGCAATCCCCATCTCCTTCTATTTCATGAACCTCATGGATCCATTCAGGGATTTATTTATTCACTGTGATTTGGATTCCCAAATTCCCAATAAAGAACGACTTGAATATGATGAACTAGACAGACCATTTATGAGTCTTCCATGGTTTTTTTCCAAGTATTTTAAAATAATATATATCATGGGCTTATCCAACAACACCATTAATTTCCTTACTAATCATAAAAATTAAAAATTTAAATGATAAACCATGGAAAATTAAAATTACTGACTCTTAAGATGCCTTTATCCTATTGAATATCCATGGGCAATTTGAAATAGATGAGGCACCACTTAAAAAGTCAGTCACTATTTTAACAACCTATTGACTATGAAGGGTCACCATTTTACAGTCTGATCATGATGCCAATTTAATACGTTGGTTGAAAACTTCACATCAACCCCACCAAACACACCATGAAATTGCATTTTGCACTTTTAGGAATACCGGCATTATAGTATACTAGACGATGCCGTACCTGTAACTAGAAAAAGAATAGTATATCCAATAAGATGCATGTATACAATAAAAGTGGATGCTAATTGAAAAGGAGTAAAAAAAAAAAAAAAGTCAAAACACGACAGACAAATTGAGAGTATCATCAAATAATAGAATGGTCAGTAGTTTTTGGTTATTTGACAATGAGGGCTATCTGGTACTGTGGCTGGCTAGTTTTAGTGAACTCCTAGCCAAAATATCCTATTAAGTTATCACATGACTACGTTGTCGTGAACATATATGAACATTTATTGCAAAAAATGAACAAATGGTTATTCCTCTGGTTCTATAACAAAATTACAGTTTTTCATTTCAAAACAATAGTAATCCATGGAATACTTATACTACCATCCAAATATAGTAATAGATATACATGGAGATTTAATTATTATATTTTACTTTTATATCTATATAATTTAAGCCAAAACCCTTTTTCATTCATTATACATTTTTATCATATAGTTTTATATGATAATTTATTAATCCTTCTAATATTATTATTTGATCATTTAATTTAAGGAAATAAACTTTTTATTATATTTAAGAATATTGATTAAAGAAAAAATCATCATTGGTATTTAATCTATATCTATCTATTCTATTCTATCTATATAATTTAAGCCATAACTCATTCATTTATCGCACATTTTTAATATATCTTCTATATAATTTAAGACAGAACACTTCATTTGTCACATATTTTTATTATCTATTATATTTGTAACGCTCTAACCTGGTGGCATTACAATCCACCACGTGTCCTTAACATGGATGGACATACTACGGCTATGAAATACTAATCCACAAATAGACAATAATATAAATCTCTAATACTCACATATAGAGAGTACCTATTTGAAATACTTTCAATAACAAAACCTCCAAATAACCTGTTGGCATAAATCATAGCCAACATAATCAAACTTATAACTTAAAGAAAAATCTCATAAAGAAATCTTAATTTCATAAAACATATAAAATCTTTCTCTTAAGTAATAACAGTCTCAAATAGAACTTCATATGATCTTAAGTGTTCTTCCTATCCCCATAAATCCAAAAACTACTAGTCCTTAGTAGAAGAGTCAAGTCCACTATCGTCATCTTCATGATCAACATATATATTATACCCAAATAAGTCATGAACAATATCATCTTCATCTATACATATAAAATAAAGGAATGAGCGAAAATGCTTAGTACATCATATCACAAATAAATACACATGAATATGCAACATACAAATATTACATATAATCCTAAAACTAATGCAGCAAACATAGGTTATTATCTTTTATTAGTCAAGCAGACAACACAGTTTAGAACCACTTGCAATTAGTCATAAACCTGAAGTAACTCATGACCCCATAAAAACAAATTTTATATGAAATATATATATATATATATATATATATTAGTGTTGGATGCAATCCACCCACGTTGCATATCACAATTAAACTATACGACTCCTAATCTACCGAAATCATTTCTAAGTGTAACTCCATTAGGGACAATGACACATAAGGATCATCAGGGTGCTTCGTTAGCATCACACTCTATGTGATCTTTACTAACCAAAGCCAAGCACAAGCAACACATGATTCAATTAAAGTCAAATAATTTTAGGCCTATTTACAATTCTAAGCCTACAAGCATAATCAACAAACAAGGTAAGGTCGTACTCCTTTCTCCTCCAAAACTCCAAAATCAACAAATCCTTCTAAAATATTATAAACCCTAATTTCACCAGAATCCTTATCATCAACATATATCAAATCAAAAATTTGATTTCACATTCAAAATTAAACCCTAACCCTAAAATCCACAATCTAAAACATAAATTTATAACATTAGATCCACACACCTGTCTTTTAAGATCACTAGACAATGAAACCCCAAAAACACATATTTCTCCAAAATTCCTCTAAACCTTAAAATCCTCAATCAACAATAAATCAACTATCAGCAAAGATCTCATCTTTAAAATTACAAGAATTGCATGAATTCACACTTATCTAACGCTTTGGATCTCATGCATTCTATATTGTAGGATCAGATCACCAATCACAACTTAGGGTTTTGATCTCCAATGAAGTCATCTCCAGCAACTTGATACCTCAAATCAAAGAAACAACATTTACTAGAGAGACCATGCTAAGAGATTAAAGGAAAGACTAGAAAGGAACCCACTTACCTAGTGTTTACACTTAGGAGAAGATGTGAGAAATGAGCAAAAGACATAGGGTCTATATATAGACAGGACCAGTCTCGTCACCATCCAATGGCTCACACAATATCCTACTTTAATCGAATCATTAAAATAGTTAATATTTTATTTACTATATTTATTTTAATTGTTAGATTAATGGCGGGACGATCCCATTGACAGGAATGTAAAAGCTCACTTCCCCTTATTTAATATTTGCTTTACTTAAAGAAAATAATTTATTACAACATTTATGACTATTGACTAAGCAATAAAATAATTATTGATTTTTAAATTTATTACAATATTCATGACTATTGACTAAGCAAAAGAATAATTTTTTATTTTAAATTTGTATAATTCTTTTATTAGACTTATTTAATTTATTCTGTGTATTTCGCTATATATTTATAACACAAGAACCACTTCTATCACCTTCTACCACTGATTTTTCCACCTCTACATGCAAGTGGTGTTACCTCTTCTAACTACTCTCGTTATGTAGCTACCACATGGACCCACATAAAAAAAAATTATTAGATATATATGGTACAACAAGTGTTGTAAATAAAATATATAGATAATTTTGAATAAAGAAGACCATCACTAGTATCACGATCGAGATTATGAAATGAAGTGAGAAAAGAATTCACCGCTAAATCAAAATGGTTGCCAATGAGTTTGAATTGTTTCATATAATATTAGGTTGTTATGTTATATTTCATTTTATCCATACTACAAATTATGTATGACATAGAGAAAAGAATGATTGCCTATGAGTTTGAATTGTTTCATATAAAATTTAGGTTATTATACTATATTTCATTTTAATCATAATAAAAATTATGTATGATATAGAGAAAAAGAATATATTGTTTTCTTTTACTTATTGCTTACTTTATCTCCATAAGTATGTAATGACCATTGGTTACTTCTCCTATTTATAGGCTTTTTTTCTTTTCTTTTCTTTTCTTTTCTTTTTTTTTTTCTCCTTATAATTGTCATTGTAATTATTATGTATACATAAAAGCATAATTTAATTACATAAATTCCCTTTATAATGTCTCATTTGTTTTGTCGATATATGGCTACATCTTCGAAGAAGTAAAATAATTACGACTAAAATTAATGTGTTATAAACTTTGTCATAAATATTTACAATATATTAGAGTGTTATTTCATTAATCTATGATTATGTTTCATATTTTTATATAATTTATGTAACGTTTTTAGTTTCTTCTTTCATCCATCATCTTACATGTAATTAACTTCAACTATGTTGTTTATTGTAAAAGTTCATTTTCTTATTTAATTTTTACATCCGCAATGAAGATATCATCTACTAGTATTCAATGAAATGCAATCATGAAAATACCATAGATAGGCTATTTTATTAATGTACAATTTTCTCTATTTTTTAATGGAAAATGTTATATGATTTTAATTGTACCAATTAATGAAAGTTAAAGGATCCAAAAAGATGAATTTTAAAAGTTAAGAGATGAATTCAAACAGAGGTAAAAATTCAGGGGTCTTTGCAAGAGAGAGCTGCAAGTAATCCGTTGATTTTATTTTGATAAAATGCCCCAGACGTAATCCGCTGCCTCGTTTAGAAATAAAGATTAAAGCACTAGATGTTCAGAGAAAATGAAATTGCTGAAGTAGAATAACACTATCTTGGATGAAGTTCAACATCGGAGTTCGCTTCTCTTGTGGCAATTCTCTTATGGAAAAATTTTCTACATGACATGCTTCACGGGAAAGTTAGAAAGGGTAGTATAATCCTTAAATTTAGTAATGATAGCATATCAGTCTTAAACTGGGCAAGAAAATGAATCCCCCATTTGGGTTCAGCCTGTCGGATGCCCAATGATGATAAAGTTCACTCTTTTACGGAATATTTAGATTTTACACTACGTTTTTATTGAAGAAAGGAAAAGAGACAGAGAAATCAGGAGTTATAATAATAAAAAAATAAAAATAAAAAAATCTAAACAAATAATAATACAATTTCTTTTAGACATCAACCATTGGAAATCCGAGTTGATACGTGCCTTATTGCCATCCGCATAAAGGAACCTTTTATATTTATGGCTTGTTGCATAAGCCATCATTAGACAAAAAGAGTGGAGAACGAATTTAAAAACGATGAAACTTCTCTTCCCTTTCGTTGTTCATGGTAACTCCTCGGTAACACGAATTGGACAAAGAAGTTACACGCACCTTTGTTTGGGTTGATTTGCTTTACAATAAACTATAGAATGATTGACATCTTCAAAACTTTCCAGATGTCTCATCCGTTCTGTGATTGAAACATTCTTTAATTTTTCTTTGAACAACAATATATAAACTTAACAGCTTGATGATACAAGATTTCTGGGCTTAGAGGTACAGGGAAATGGACCTTTTGTTGTTTGGAGAAGTGGGAATAAGGTACTCCAATCACTTCCGTAGCTTGCTACTCTATATAAAGCTCAAAGAAAAACTTTGCTTGAAACTTACAACAATTCAATTAAAATACTCCGTTACCTTTCATGGTACATAAATACTCCTTTACCTATACAAATTCACTGCCTTTGAACCCATCAATTTCCTATGGTTGGATGTATGCAACATAATAGATATTTTCTCCACCTGCTTGGCTTTTTCCTCCTATCAGTGTTTTTTATATTTATGTCAGATGCAGGAGTTGCCGATTTCTCCAAACTGGGTACTCCTATTGTCCCATTTTGAGAAGAATATGAAGCAACACGGTCAATCTGTCCAGGAACTAAGGTTGTCTTCACCAGCTGTGGTGATGTTGGCACTACTTTGTTATGATTAACTTCCCTTGAACTGGAACTTGACCTCCTATTCCTGTAAGATTGAATAAGAGAAAGGAAAAATAAATAAATTAATAAATAAAAATCAGATATTCTAATACCAATTCTGCCAAGAGAACATGCAACAGCCAGCTGATCCTTCCACATTGACATTACCTCCCGACATGGTCACTAAAGCTATGCCTGGCTTCATCCAACGTTCTTGTAGATTTGTTATCAGGCGCTTCAACATGTGTATTCTTAGGACATGATTCATGACCCTCTGAAGTTGACACCTCTACTTGACTTGTTTCATGATCTTGAGACACTTCATCCGTAATAAAAGAAGGAAAAAAAGATACGCTATGATCACTTCCTCTATATTCTCTAACTATATTCATGACTTTTTCCAGTGTTTCAATTGCTTGTTCAACTTGGGGACGGATACGGATCTTTCTTTCAGTAATTGAATCCAAATTCTTGCCCACATCATTTTTTTGAAGGTGAACCATTGAAGTCTGACCTCCTTCCTCTTCAATCTCTTTCTCAGTTTCACAAATCACTTTACTATCTTGTTGTGGTGTCTCACTTGATTGAACTTCTCCATCAATGTGGTCAATAACAATGGCATCACTTTCATTCTCTCTGTCTTCTTGCTCGATTTCAATGAAATTTTCCTTGAGAAGATTTCTCGCCTCACTCTTTGCTTCCTTTCTTTCAAGGCTGTCTTCCTGTTTATCCATACCATACAGAGCTTCACGTATCCGAGCATATAGTGGGTCCACCAAAGCTTTATTGAAATCTTCATCTGTATTAAAGACAGATGCAACAGCCTGCAGAAGTAAGAAAGCGACGCAAGTGCTCATGAGAATGTCAGTAATTGAAATAACCATAAGTTGTTAACATGGCTTTCTTAAAAAAAAAAAAAAAAGTGGTAAGATGCTTGAATACGTAAAAGAACTGGCATTCACCTTTTGATAAAGTCTAAAGCCACTTCCAACAAGTTGCCTAGAGATAAAGTTGATGAGTGATGGAGGAACAAAATCCAGCTTGATATCCATATTTGCTATCGTCCTACACACCAAAAACAATTAATTAAGAAGCAAATATAATTTCATCTGTCTCATGAAAAGAGGCATTAAGTGCTGCAATGTCACAGTGGTCCAAAGCTTATTATCCAAGAAAACAGAACCATGGTACAGTACAGGGTCCAACAACAATAGAAAGCTACAGATATCTGTGATATACTTCAGGTGATATATACACATGGGCACAAACTTATACATGTAATGACAAACTTGCATTCCCTCTAATTCATGTTTCTTGCAGTTGTCTTGTTAGTCTTGAACTTCTTTGGAAAAATGAAGCTGGACAGTATTTGACGTGATCCAACAATAATACCCTGAAGAATTGCGACTACAAAGTGACACAAATCTTGACAGACAAAGGTCACAACAGTCAAATATAAGATATCAACCTTTCTGATTTATTTCAATACTCAAGAGAGATCCTTGGTCCTCTTTTGTGCTAATTCTTTGGTTCCTAACATGAGCTGATTGCAATGGTTGCTTAACAACTTGGGCTTCAAGAGGTTATTTGCTAACTACTGTGACTTTGCTTAACTAGTCAGACACTTCTTCTTACTTCACACTTCTTAGTTCATCATCATATATAGATTACCAGCAGGGGATACTGCAGTAGAACTAAGACAAGCCAATTTTTTTCTATTCAAAGCTATTCCTTTTCATATAGCTCTAGAATGTCTATTTTAGTGCTCAATAAACAATTTCAAGAATGTATGGGATAGTACCTCCAAACCACACATCCATTAAAACCCTTCAGCACTGGTGGGACATGCAAAGATGAAAGGATCCTTCTTAAAAATTATAAGGTGATAGGACTGAAATGAATGCTCAAAACATCCTTAGTGTATAAGTCAAAGAAGAGACTTATGTCTATTTTTTCTGTTAGCATGCATGTGAAGATGATCTCCTATCAACCTTTCCCAAATCAATAGTCAACTCAAAAGTTCTCTGATCCTGGCTTGGACTTGGATTTGCTATGATTCCTTGATCTACTGGGAATTTATCTTGTTACTCTCTAACCCTTTTATACTATATTAGACTTGTATTATTTAATCCAACAACAATAAAGAAAAGGGCGCATTAAGAATGTATTTCTCTTGATTGACTTCAATATGGTAACACCAAACACTGTAGTCCACCTTCCTCAAGTATTTTATCAGATAGATGCTCCTTCACTCTATTTTGGAGTAACATGATGCGAGTATCATTAAGTACGTACCGAAAGTAACTCCTATCTGCAGTCACCTTTTGTAGAGCAAAGCCTCCCACTGCTTCAATCCTTACCACACCCTTAACTTCCGGTATCATTTCCTTGGCATACCCATGAGTGTTCTTATTGATGTCCTCTGTATCAGATATCTAAAAGAAAAGTTATTAGAACCACAAGTTCATTTTCAACGTGTTACCCAGAAACATTGGAATGTTAAGTGAAAATCCAACCAAAGTAGAAAATTTCATGCCATAAGCTTACCGTGTTAAGAAGAACAATGATCAGATCATCTTCTAAATACTCGAACACAAAATAGTGCACAACAGCCTCCCTAGCCGATAGTGGCCATGAAACCTTCATCCTTTCTTCCAAAAGGATTGCAAACAACAATAGCATTTTGGGTCAGACAGACATCTAATAACAAGAAACCTTCCTTTGTGTCACTGTGCCAGATATACCTCACTAATGATATTTGTTCTCCAATACGGATCTTATGCAAACATTCTGAAGCAGTAATTTTGAATGTGGGAACATTATACTGTGGCCACCTGCGACAGACCAACCAGATCTTTTAAATTAATATTGGCACAAAAGTCCTCTATATCTGTCAATCTATCCACATATTTATCATTATTCAGGTTCAGTGACTCCAAGTGATGACATTCAAATTCTAGGTGTATGATGCCTTTAGCATAAGCTTCAAAGCTGATTTCGATATTGAGGATGCCAATAATAATAATAATAATAAATAAAAAGAAAATTGACAAAATTTAGAAGTGAAAATGCATCTAGCAAAACGAAGATTTATACCTGACAGTCTCTGTAGTTAGAGCTGAAGAATAATTAGAGTAAGGAATGCAAATGAGAATTACTCTTGCTAGTGCAGGAAAATATTATTACACGGGTAATTTCAAATGTTTGTTGTAAACAGCAAAGAAAGATTAATGCAGAAATTCATACCAGTTTTTATATAAGGTTGATTCCATTGAAACACATAAACCTGAAAAATTTTATCACTTGCACAATCAATGATGATTTCAGAGGCACTTATACTATCTCTTTTTAATTGGCTTTGAGTGGTGGAACTCAAGGTCTATAGCAAAACTCACACGCATGCATGGGACCATTCACATAGCCTTCAACAAGTAATGTGTGAAAGGGAGAGCCATGGAGACCTTCCCGGTACATAACCCGAAACTCTTCATTGTCTTGTTTTAACTGTGAAATAAGGACAAGAAACAGTGAAAACATTGTCTTGTTTGATCACATTTGCAGCACTTGAAATGTTTTCGGATGCAACCAAAAAGGAAGGCGTTGATGACAGATGTAAGAAATAGTAATAATGCATGTGGAAGTCGCATATGATAAAGATGTTTAGACCTTATCAAGGGAATAATCATTTAAAGAAAGGAACAGCTATCTTGGATAAGTGGCATACTTTCCATTCACTATGTGATTCGGAAGCTTCAGGCCCATGCGTTTTGACAGAAGCACTCCTCAGCATGTCGAGAAAATTGGAGACTTCCATAGTCCTCCTTTCCAGTAGATCATCACTAAATTCTTTACAAACAGCAGTCCCAGATCAGACAAATTTACAAAGATATTCATACAACATGAACAAACCCATAGACCAAAGGATAGCATATATTTTCTTTCTGACCTTCGATTTCATTCGGCGAAGATCTTAGAAGCTGATTCTTTATTAGTGCTTTAACTGAAACTGCATTTGTTAGATTAGGAGATGCCAGAGTTTGGTCCAGCCTGGCCCTGTACTGAGAAATTCTTTCACTTGGAGGCATCTTGTACCGTATCTATTTGCCCAATTTTCAAGCACTTGTTTCGCTAGCATAAATCAATTGTATGAACAGAAGAAGAGCACATACAGTACAATATTAAACTAAGCAAACAGGGGGGATAAAAAATAAAAAAGGTCAATAGTACTAATCCTCTAGAACAATGATTCAAACAAAAGGAAATCAAAGAGTGTACTATTCTTCTTTTCAGATGGAAAACAAAATATTGACTCTTGTCAGCTGTTAAAATTGGAATATGTATGTATGAAATAGCTGATTATTTCAATGCTGACCAACCAGGTGGAAAATTCCATATTCCTAGAGACGAAATTTCAACTATCAATCCATATCCATCATTGAACAGTGAGATTCGATCCGATTCGATTCAATTCAATTCATATCTTATGGAAATAACCTTTACACTAAATTCTATCATCACTCGTTTGAGAAAGCAGAAGAAACTAATAAACTCAGATGAATAAATAAGAGTAATACCCACAATTGGATAAAGAGATTGAAAACTTACGTGCTTTAAGGAATCTGAAAATTTAAGAAAAAAGAACCCAAATGGAGAAAACGTGATCACGATTCCCACAAAAACCAAGTTGTGGATCTCAAAATAAGCAAAGCATGAAGTCCCAAGATAGATGAACTGTTCAAGGCCTTGGGTGTAACGAATTGCAGACAAAATACAGTTCAACCAATATGATCCAAGTACCAAGTTTTACTTTTCAACAAAATTAAATATAA